>JAMXBB010000003.1:57978338-58318163 GCA_024138015.1 Lumnitzera littorea | reverse complement strand
GGGGGGTGCAAGGGGAATGGAAAAGGGAGAAGAAAAATAGGGAAATAAAGTGTGTTGTCATGGCCAATCATAGAGTGCCATGTATTACGGTTAGACACATGGCCTAATGAGGCCTTGACATGTAGCAACGTGTGGATCTTAAGAGAGAAAAAGCTAAAAAATAACTTTCATGCCTCCAGTAAGTTTCGAACCCTTAGCCTCAAACTAAACACAAAGCCTTAATCCAATTGTTTTATTGTTAAGCTGTTGGCCTATGCCTTATCCATAAATTGTACATATGGACTAGGTTAGCCTAGGCTAGATTCAAATTTAAGCCCAAGCCCAATAGCCTTTTATTCAAATTTGAAATTATATTCTACTTAAATAACTTAAAATTTTATTATTTTTCTAAATTCCTTATTTTTTAATTTTTCTATGACTTTTCAAATTTCTTATATATTTTCTTAAATTTTTCCATTTTTGTGTATTTTTTATAAATTTCTTATTTTTTGTATTTTTTCCTATTTTCCTACTTTTTGTATTTTTCTAAAATTCCTATTTTTTCTAAATTTGTTCATTTTTTGTGGTTTTCTTTAATTTTCTATTTTTTTTTTTGCATTTTTTCTAATTTATGACCTTATAACCTAATTTGAATAATAAAAAGGGAGGCAAAAGTTAAATGCCTATACTTAGTGACCAGATTTAATCCCTAAATTAAAAGGCTCATAAAATAAAATATAAAATGCCCATTGAAGCCATCTCCTATAAGCCCCTTAGCAAGCTAAAGCCTTAAACTAGTCAAAATGGCCCATTTAGGCCTACAAGAACAACACTAAGGCCCAAGGTGAAAATTTAAAGTGTTGGGTAGAAAAATCTACTTAAAATACTTAAAAGGAAGCTAAAATATTAAGTGTAAGGTCTAAGATCAAATGCTAAGCCTAAAGCCGAAATCTAGGCCCAAACCCTAAAGTAACCAAACTTAACCTTTAGGCCTACGAACTTGTAAGACCCAAACCAAAACCTTGTTGATCCAAAAGCCTAAAAAAATCCTCACGAGATGAAAGAACACTTGAAAACAATGAAAATCGACTATAAGAATGCAAAATTCCAACTCAAAACGAGAAAATTATGACCAATATATGAAATGAGCGGAAATAAGGAATTTATAGTAAGGCTAGTGAATAGATCACATTTAAGATGAGTCTTATTTATTTTAATTACCTTACTTAGGTGATTTGGGATACCAAATTTTAGACTACCAAGGACTATAGGGAATACTCGACTTTAAGGTTGAGTGAGTATACCAGTCCCTACTTTGCTTGTTCTATGCTTGTAGTTAGCAAATTATTTAATTAAATCAAATAACTGAATTTGTTGCATGATTAAGGCATATGGGATATGGTATGTGTTTGTTATGTTTGATCTTGCTTTCAAAATATCTTAAGTTAATGTAAACTTATATGCTTGCTTCATTAGAACTTAGGATCTTAGAGTGCTTGAATATAATTGATTGTTCACCCATAAATCTAAACTAATAAATATTCAACCCCTAATTAAATCAAACTTGCATTGCATCTTATAACATGATGTTAAGGGCATCAGCACCATGCAGTAAAGTGAGAGATCATGCTTAGATGGATCTATATTAATATTATATGTTGTGATTGTTTATCGTACGACCTATTTCATATAACATGTTCTTGCCTCAACCTTTAGGAACTACTCAGCTCCATAGAGTGCCACCTTCTGCTTGAGGCTAAGTCGTGTCTACTACTTAAGATAGTTATATTGTTAAGAGATTTCATATTGGATGAGGATACCTAGGTCCTGATATACCTAAATACTTTTTAACTCAGGCAACGATAGGCGTTACAACTGTACTGTATACAATTACTGGTCAATTGTATATACTATTTACATTGCATATGCTTATACATGCATTCATATGTTTAATAAATAACTTGCTTGTTATTATCTAATGGTAAGGTAGGAAGGTTACTCACTAAGCTGGATATAGCTTACCTCCTAATAGTTTCTTTTGCAAATCTTACAAAGTTGAGGCTAAGTTAGGATTCGAGTGTAGAGTGCTCCATTGGGCTGAGTAAGTAGAATATATGTTTAGTAAAGTAAGTGGTATAGTCGAATTAAACTTTTAAGGTATTTAGTGGCATTATGATTGTTGAGATATAGATACCCTTTCTTATTATTTGGTAGATGATTCCAACTCTCCGCAGTTCTAGTAACCGTAGATTGTTGAATCACTTGTAGATAGATATATAGTTAAGTAAACATATGTAAATTGAATAAGCACCTGTAGAAACTTATTAGTTAGAGCCCTATAACCTTTGACCTGTAAGGTGGTCTTTATATCATGGGTGCACATGTGATATGAAAATTTTAGGCAAAACTATGAAGCCCCCCATGGGGGCATTACATAGGTACTTACGGGGTAACAATAAAAAAAATTCTTTCCAAAAAATTAAGAAAAAGACTAAAAAAATATTATGAAAAAACCTTAAACAAAATAAAGGGTCAATTCAAGAAATAGATCCTACATTTGGAAGGTTATGATGGGAACCGTTTAGGGTTCAAAGGTTAACATTAGACCCAAAATCTCTATTTTTTCAAAAACTCTTTCAAAAAAAGGTTTCTTGTAAGCTACTAGTCAAGTGAGGATATTGTACCATTCGATAATAACTTAGCCTTCTTCCTGAACCTAGTAGAGTGATAACTTCAAACATATAAAATAAATTAGATTTTTCTTAATTCTCAATTAAATGTCCATGCTGAATGTGTATATGATGCAATATTGGATCGAATTAAGGAAAATAAAACAAAAAAGAGGCTTAATAGGCATTAGAAAGAAAATGAGAGTTGATATAGGAAATGAAAGACAAAGGGTAAGATTGATAATATTACCTTTGAGAAGAAAATGAGAAGCTACAAATGAATGGAGATGTTTTGAGGTTTTTGCTCTTTTCAATAGGCAAATGCGCTTGAGCATCGAATATACATTGATTTTAAATAATATATAAATATATACATATATATGTTATAGATCAAAGGATTCGATTACAATAGTCATGTGCATGTAGCATGTGTTTTGCGCTACACGTAGCTTTATAGGAATAATATAAAATGACATGTAAATGATGACTTGGAGAAAACGAGGTAGAGAGGTGGAGTAGACAGTCTTAAAAAGCTTCAAATGCACCTACGACAAGTGAAGGAGCTATAAAGTATCAACCTACTATTCTAAATGAAAGTTGGTGTGTTCTTCACTTTAAGCTCTATTGATCTTGTATGGTAATATTATGATAGTACGAAATCATTTCTCTAGATAATTGGATTGTCCCAAATGAAAATGAGCTTTGAGGTATTTATAAAGTTAGGCAATTAACGATATGTGTCAAATTACGATGACAGTTGACGATTGAGATGAGTTCTCTTATTGATGGATTTTAATGAGTTCAAACCCATAACGAGCCTCTCTATGTGCATGAGCTTTCCTAAGAAAGGTTAAGAGCAGACGAGTTGGCCCAATAATCCTTACTCCAAGCCTACCATGCTACATCTCCTTAAGTCATCCCATATATGGACTGGACACCTTAGGCCCTACCATTTAGCCCATGGACTCAAGCCCAAATAAATGATATAGTAATTCTCAACCCTTTATATTTTGCCCCTTGATCAAAATTCTTGGATGGAATACAAGTATTTTGGGTATCAATTGCTTACATTGAATAGTAAGGTTGTTACTTGGCACAAGCGCATTGTAGAAAGTTGCACTATGGCTAAGTGCGCATACACAACTAAATATATTATTTCATTGGCGTGTATGAACCTAGCACTAGAAATATAAATTTATTTATTGTATATTTTTATAGCACAAGCTTGTAACACTATCTAATTACATGCATCGCTTTAGGCATGTTGGAGTAGTATTGCCTTCAAGGCAATATAATAAGTAAATCTTCAATGGCCAACAATCGTGTTTGTACAACTCACTACATATATATAGAAATATTTTTTCTCTTTATTTTACAAGTATTCATCCCATCAAGTGGACGTATATGTATTAGCTCTACATAACTAATTTCCATCAATTTTCTTCCTTTTTCTTTCAATGCACAAGTTTGCAACACTAAATGATTATGCATCTTGTCTTAGGCTTATTGTAGTCGTATTGCACCATGACCACATATATATGCATGTATATATACATATACCACATGACCATGTACTTGATATTTATCACATGACCATGTACTTAATATTTATCACATGACCATGTACTATATAACATATGATCGAGCATTAGATTTGGTTGCTCCATTTAAAAAGTGAGTCAGGCCCATCCCTAAAGCTTCTAACAAAACAAGAAGTCGACTATTTCATGTTTCGACAATAGATTTTCTTTCCTTTTCTATTACTTCATCTTATCTCTTTCCCCTTCTTATTTTCTTCTTTTCTCTACTTCTATTACACACCTTTCCTTACTTTTCTCTAATAAATCTCAAATATATCTCCCATTTGATTCATATAAATCCTTGAAAAAACAAAACATACCCAAAAGTGCAAATTCACTAAGATATCACTGAAAAGCAACCTTATGCCATAGCACAACTCCCTTCTTTTTTTCCTTTTTTATATATTTACTTGCTACACTTGCATCCATCGTCACTACATATCTTTTCTTAAACTCAAATTTAATAATATCAACAAATATCAATAAAGATATTGAAAAATTCAAACCACTTTTAGTCTTTATCTTTAAGCACATATAATCACTATATATATAGATGCGGCCACAAATGCCTTCTCATATGAAATTGAATTCTGTCTTACTCTTCTATAAGTAACCTAATCCCCTTTCTTCCTTTAGATAATAAAAGAATTGTTCTTAGATGTGTTTTGCAAGTTGAGCAAGTACTCATAATAACTACATCCTACCATTATCGCTTCTCTAGCTCACCTTTAACGTCCATGCAAGTATTGATAACATTAGTCTAATGAGTCACAATAGCCACACTGTACCTTTATCTCCCCTTCAACTTTTGCAAAAGTGCTGGAATTTGTTGAATAATTGTAATAGCAAAAAAATTCATAATGATTAAGCAAGAACTGACAACCACATTTAGCTCGTATCAAACTTAACTCGTCATCATATCCAGTTCTTATTTGCTTGCAACTCGCTTATTCTATTGCCATTATAACATCATTTGTTCGTTATATCCCATGCTCCTCGTGCTTTGTTTTCTTCTTCTTCTATTTCTTTTTTATTTTTCTTTTGTTTTTCCTTTTCTCAATAATGCAATTGTAGATCCGTAGTAGATTAGATCTGGTACGGTAGCAAGTTGAGAACCAGAATGGGTAGTCGAGTTTTAGGTTAGAATGAAGAATTGGGAAGTAAAATGAGGGTTTTGACGGTGAATATGTATGGATATTATGCACCAAAAACATAAACACAATTAAGGATTAAGCTCAAAATATGGTTTGATACAATTCATGAACACTAAATGTCACTCGGGATTCAAATGAGTGGTTAGATGTAACTCATTAACTCGCTCAAATGAAGGGTTAGCCACAACCTTAAGGGTAAGATTGATAAGAACATAAGAGAGATTAAAAAGTAAAGGACACTCAATAATCTAACAATTATGGCTCTTAGAGCTCAAGAATGACCTTGCTTGAAAGAGGAAAGTTCTAAGTGTATGTATGTTATTTTTCTATGTGATGCTCCCATAATAAAAAATAAGGAAAATATTTACAAGAATAAAAAACTATGCATTTAATAGAAGAAGTCAACATGAAGTCATTCAGCCTGTCTTGGAAGGGGAAGGATCCGAACTGGATGCGATCGATAGTTGGATGTTCGGGTTTGAGGAGGAGTCTCCAAAGTCTCATAATGCTTGGCCAAGATACTCGAAAGGTCAGTCTTCAATTGCCAAGTACTAGAATTAGTCGGCACTAATCTCTTCATAGCGTGCCAAGTGGATCCTTAGCCTTGAGTCCTCGGTCGCGTGTTCTCTTGACTTCTCAGCAGATGATAGACTTGATGCCGAGTGGCTCCTTTTCTTCCTTTCAGTTTTCTAGTATTAGCTTGACCTCGACATTGAACAATTTGGCCTCAAGTTAGAATAAGTTGGCTTTAACTTCCTCGACTTGGGATAGGTCGGCCTCAACTTAGAGATAGTCATAAGCCGATTCCTATCATGATCTAAGATAGTAAGGTCGTAGCTTAACGTATACGTTGTCTCTTCTATCATCTTTTATGGATTTACATAGCTTACATATATTCTAAAATTTTTGCTTTATTAAATAGGCATGACATTGTAAATAATGGATACCATGCAACATCATCT
Organism: Lumnitzera littorea; assembly: GCA_024138015.1. NCBI lineage: Eukaryota > Viridiplantae > Streptophyta > Magnoliopsida > Myrtales > Combretaceae > Lumnitzera > Lumnitzera littorea. The sequence goes on along the minus strand of JAMXBB010000003.1, from coordinate 58,311,819 downwards.
TCACTTTAATGAGATCATGCATGAGAACCAATACCACCCATGTCTTTTTCCTTTGACATACTTTTGAATTCTTATAATTAGGTAACTAATCACAAATGCTCCCAATACTTAACCTTCATGCAAATATACATATCATGAGACATCCTCACATGGACTAAGTAAACCAAATTGCGAACGAAGTGTAATTGAGGTAGACCATGTATTAGACACTTAAATAATTGACCAACATGTAATCATGACAAATTATATGATGATCATGTAATTTAAGAATATGGATATGTAATTTCAAACGTGTCCCATCATTATAATAACCATATTCCATACATCTCATGCCCCCACATGTGCTCTTGGAAATTAAACACAAAGTAAGATATCACTTGCATTTGGTCCAATCTATGCTATTATGAGTCCCATGGTTTTGCTCTCTTTTAATTACCTTTTTTTTTTTTCTCTCTTTCTATTTTTTTTTTAAACTTGATTTCCATGTATGTGTAACAATATGAATGAGTACATGTACACATATGTACATATAAATACATGTATGTGTTGTCTTTCACGTTGCCTCTCCATTAGAATTTTACTACACTTCATCAATTATTCCATTTCAAATTTACCATAATTTTTGGGTGTTGGTTTCTTGTTGATGACAACTTCAAATCGTATCAAAAGCCTTTGCTTTATGAGTATCATGCCAATTTCTATGTTCAAATTACTTAATAATGATAGCTTGAAATAGTTACCATGCTTATGACTTTTCTTCCAATTCACTTTTCTTTTTCTTTTCTCTCTCTCTCTCTCTCTCTCTCTCTCTCTCTCTCTCTCTATTTCTTCCTTTCCCTCTCTTTTAAGAACTCTTCTTCAATATGTGTACACTTTATTGCTTATCAACTTGAGATTCTTGAGCTCGAGAATCTTAATGGATTTTTTTTTTCTTTTCACTATTTTTTATCTCGATTTTCTTATATTTTATAGATACGCGCAAGCTTTCAAATTGTTAAAATCCAATCAATATCTATCTCTTTCTCCTCCCCTAAGTGGTAGTGATAGCAAAATGCTATCACTCACCACTTTAGAGGTTCAAGATTAGTTTGATTCTTATAACACCATTATTAGCAAATTAGAGGATGTTATAATTCACTCAAATGGTCATGTGCTATAGGTACCTTTGTACCAAAATAAATAGCAAATGTAACCACTATGAAAGATTATTCTTCTAGAAAAAGTACAAAGAAGTGAGATCTATATGCAATTCCTCCTACTAATGAGATTTTACATTTCATAGTGTAAAAACCTTCAAATTATAGAAATAGGAGGAATAAGCTTTCTCTTTCAACTAATGATGTATGGTAGTAGGATAGGACATATTGTCCTTACTCCCGTATGCCACTAGAGGAAATCGAATGTTATGATAAAATCATTAAGTCAATGATGACTATAATAACTTGGAGAAGTGCATGGACTTGTCTTCAAGGTAGAACATCAATTGCATAGGAACCATTAGGCTAGATTGTTGATAATATCTATATGTTCGTAACTTATCACTTATGATAGTAGGTATTAAATTATGTCATTCATTGTAATCCTCGTGATCACATGATTGTAACCTTGTCAATGGAGTAGTTAAATATTCCTCATCAATGAAGATGGAATTTATCTTTGTATACATTTACTACTTGCTACTTACTTGCTTTACCGAATGCGTCCCCATAATCATGGGCTTAAGAATACAGTTTTCCCTTAGTAAGAATATGATAAAAGATGTTACAATGTGATAGCTTCAAATATCATGTGACATTACATTGGGACAACTTCTCACACAAAAAAGACATATTAAGATTCTTTAATTCATGTTGTGAGGCGATGCATGCTGGGAGGCGAGGCGCACTATGAGGTAGCACGCATACTGCAAGTTAGTGCATGAAGATATAAACACAACGCATAATAGCATCTTGTTGAGCCATGAGGTCTTTAGTGTGCATTCAAACCCATAAGAGGGTAATCCAATGGGGATTAAGGGTTGATTACTCACTTTCAAGCTCGAAGATTTGCTCACTTAGTCCACCAAGCTGTCTTAAGAGAGTTAACTCTTGAAGAGTAGTAACTCGATCAACTTGACTTAACTTACCGAGCTCATTTACTCCACACTTGCTCTTCCTCATCTTAGATTCAAGTACCCCCTATGCTTTCGAGTAGCAACCGAGCCGACTTATTGAGTATAACCTATTGAACTGGAGTTGCCATGTTCTTGTTTTCCCATACGCATCTTCTCAAGCTTCCGCCTTTCCTAACTACCGACTTGACACCGGGTAAGTTATGTTTGCTTGGCATCCATTATTTGTTAAGGACTACAGAGTTGAGAGACTGATATGTATCCTCTCTCTAACATCCATACTATCCTTTACAAATGATATTCCCTTTTGTGTAGATTACTCATTTGTCATTGTACATTATGTATTCTTCCTTTTTTTAGTAGGAATCTTTTTGGTTGTGACAATTTAGGAGTTTCCCTAATTAGGCCATATAAATACTTGTAGTATATAATAGCCGCATCATTAGTGAACATCAACTTTTCATACATTTTTCCCATCAAGAGCTAAGTGTTAACTTGCTCTAGCCTACTCTTGTCAATCCCTTTAGCAAGGATTATGGCGAGTAACCCATCTAACTTGAATTAAGGCATCACATCTAGTAAGTTAGCTGGTTCATGTATGATTCAACAGTGCGTCATATTCATAAGACTAGTGCTTGGTTTTGCTAAACCATTTGTTTCCATTTATTCTTCAAACCATCTTGTAATTTGGACCTACCTTAGTTCTTATAATACCGGTCCATTATGTATGCTCATTCCCAACCAACCATACCATCTTGGTATCAAAGTTAAGTTACGCTCTAGTAAATTTCTGATACTTTGTGCTTTGATTGACTTGTTATAGTGTGTCATGTGAAATTAGTAGGTAGAGGTTTGACAAGTGTTGAAGAAGTTATGTGTCATTATAGTAAGTGTTGGAGAAGTATTTTGTATTAAAGAAGTCTAGTGCTTTGTTTTCCCCTATTTTGTGTTCATAAAACAAAGTGTGTATGATTAGTTGTTTTATCATTATGGTGGTTATTATTTTTATCATTGTAGTAATTTTTGGTGTATAAGTACTCTATTAATTGTTTACAGATTATAGTGATTAAGGAACCCTAGGTAACCAAGAGAATGGTGCTCATAATGGCCATGGTCAATAAGGGAGTTTCATGCACAATCTACAAATGAATGATTGGACAGGCTTACCAACCTAGTTACTGCCATAAATGAGGATAGGCAGTGAGCTAGAAATTACTCATATCAAGGCCAAGAAAATGATCTACTTGTAAGAGGCCATGGCTGACCAGGAAGAGCTAATTTTTCAGTTTGACCACATCGAGTTAGAGGAGTGGATAAAGTTGCTTGATAAAGACTTATGTTAGAAGAGATAAAACAAGAGGGTGAAGAGACAAGTGACGAAGAAGAAGAGTACTATGAACTTGAGGAGAGGAACATTCAAGATCTTAGAGTGGAAGGGTTGAGGTAACAGATTCCATGTTTTACTAGTAATGGTGATGTTGAGGATTATCTTGAATGGATAGGTAAGATAAAAAGGTAATTCAAGTGTCATAAAGTCCCTAATAACACCAAGGTGAGGCTTGTTATCTTAAAATTTTTAGAGTATGTCATCGTATGGTGGAAAAATTTGCAAGCTACATGAAGGAGGGATGAAGAGAGAGAAATTTGAGGCTAGGAAGAAATGAAGAGAGTGATGAAGAGAAGGTTTGTTCTGAGCTACTATCGATAAGATGCATTCAAATGGTTGCAAGAGTGAAGACAAGGAGGATCAAGTGTTGATACCTATGTAAAGGAGTTTTAGATGTTGATGACTGGTTGTGAAGTTGTTAAACTAGAAGACAAGACTATCTCCAAGTTTATTAGTAGATTAAAGCATGAGATTTGAGATATGTTGGAAACAAGGGACATTAGGTTATTAAATGAGACAATCTAAGCTACTTAGAGAATTGAACGACATCGAATGAGCAGATTCCGAGCACTAGTGAGTCGAACTACCCCTAGCCGACCTGTTCTAAGTAGATACCAAGATGATATGCTACACAAAGAGCCAATAAGGGCGGCAGTATTGGGATGAGTCTAAATTATAGAAAGTCCAAAAATGAAGATGGAACACATGTGAATAAGCAAAACCTACAATCAAATCCTCATATATGACATACTAAGGAACTACCAAAGACTCACAAATCAACTCAATATGATGCAAAAACTAACTCAGTGAGGGTACCCACCTCTGAACCTTACTTAACAGTTAGGATAACAGTAAGGAAAGCTAAGCAAACAAACATGATGATGCTTACAAAAAGGAGAGTAGTATATTCAATAACAAGTTACCTTTGTTGCTATAGCTTACAAGGGTATTTATACCGAAAATCTAAGGTTTCCTTCTAAAGATGGAAAAGACAAAATGGGGTATTGTCTAAGAGAAGTAAAATACAAGGAATGTAAGATGGTATAAATGAAAAATCAAGAAAACAAATGATTGACAATATATTTAAAAATAAATCATGAATACTCTAGCAAGTATACTAGGTCAGAATCAAGTAATATAAAGCAAATAAGGTTGTCAATCCCTCAAGGATTAAGAAATTATTAATCCTATGCTAGTTCTTATCAATATTCAGGCAATCAAAATTAAATTAACTAATCTAATACTTACCCTTAAACTATCAAAAAGAAAATAACGACAAAATGTCTAAAACTAAGCAATCAATTAAGAATTGTAGGAAAAATAAAATCCACCCTGGCTATGCAAATCAAATTGTTATCATGTTTTATATATTAATAGCTATATAGTCATTCAAGTGAAATTATTATACCTTAAAACTTAAGAACTTAAACCTCTAATTAATTAGTCAACTCTCGCATCTCTAATTAACAATGGACTCTAAATTACAATCATACATCTTATGATGCTATGACTGTCTAATGTCCTAAATTAATTATCCCTAATGTCTTTGTGAATAATTAATCACAAAACAGTGCGTTAATCTCTAGTTAATTTCTAATTAATTCAATTAATGCTGCTCCTACATTAGTCAATCAAATTAATTAAGAATTTCTAACAAACCCTATATGAACTCTAGTATCAATAGGGTTACTAACAATTATAATCAATTAAACAACTATAATTGAAATCATAGAAAATTGAAATCATGAATCATCCATATATCTATAAATCCTATAACATGAATACAATTCTCATCTTTGTTACCTTTAGTTTCATCAATTCCCACAGATAAATTTATCCAGCCATGGAATTTGAAACAAAAGCACAATTACTAATTGAATTTGCAAAGAAGTTCATAATTGAAAGTAAGAATAAATCATAGAATTGCATAAATATAAATAAAATAGAAGTCACCAATTCTGTAATTTGAAAGAGTAAACTTCAATTACAACTTCAAAATTGATCTACACAGTAAAAGCAAAACCTTTTCAACGATCCAAGCAATTCTACAAAAGAATTCTTCAAGAACTATCTACTAACTACTCTTAGACTCTCTAATTCTAAAGAAGATGTAAAAGTTCTCTTAAATTCTGAAATACATGATTATTTATAGAAAAAACTGGGGTTGGCTTTCAAAAGGCATTCTTTTCATGAAGGCCAGTGATGTAGGTTCCAAGGCTGGAGGTGTAGACATCTAAGGCCACCGGTGTTCAATGTAGGCTAGCCTAAGGCTGGCTATCTTCAATTCCAATCGTGTCATAGCTCACTTCGGGCTTCATTTGTTTGTGTCAAACTCCTCTAAATTATCCATATTTCCACTCTAAATCCTCCAATACATGAAATGTCCAAATGAAAACACTTAAGCACTAATTCTAAATTATTTCTATAAAATCAATAATAATTCTCTCTAATTTGCTCATTAAAATATGAATAAAATATGCCTTTATCAACTCCCCCACACTTGAACTTTTACATCAAGGAAAATAAACAGAACTAAAGAAATCTATTATTGAAAATACAAATTTTCCAATTGCAAATCCAAAACATATGATATTTTACATTTTCAAACTCACTTATTTATAATACCTACCGCTTGAACTAAATCAAAATATGTAATCAAAGTACTGTAATTGAAATTAATTAGCTACTCTAGAGAAAACAAATTTTAATCTAAGCATTTAGCTTAAGATTTTTATTTCAAAAGTAGATACTTAGTCCTAGAAAGAAAAATACCCATTTAAACTTTATAGCTATTAACAAGCATATTATCCCTCTAATTATCCTAATAAACAAGTTAACAAAGTAGTGAAAGCATAAGGTATCTACTCTATCCCTAGGTTTTCTTCCTTTTTATTGTAAGTCCTAATTCATTTCTTGAATTGCATTCAAAATTTTCATTTTCCATTCTCCTTTTTTATTAGTTTAGATACTAAACTTTGCCTTTCCACCCTTCTAGCTACAGTAAGTTTATTGAGTCGATACATCTCAAGCTCATCACTAAGTGACCGGGTTTTAAAGGGACCCCTATGGACTCTTCCTCAATCTAACATTCAAGTTAGGATACTTTTAACTCAATTAATTGAGTTATTGGAGTAAAGGCTCTAATTTCATAACTTTTTCAATGCTTGCTAAAATTTTTCATACTTTTTTTATAGGAATCACTAAGCATAAAGCTTCATTTACCTCTTTTACTAAGTGTTAAAGTGCCATTAAAATAACTAAAATGAACATATACTAACTAACCTTACATAAAAGTGAACATGTTTACTTTTCATTTAAGGACTCGACTGACTCTTAAACTTCAAATTCAAAGGCTAAAAACTGGGTAAATTAGGTTCCAAAAAATTGGACTAATTAATTTTAACTAAGTACAAAAATCACAATAATGGTGAGTAGGGCTTATGAGTCAATTATTCAAATCACAATCAATTGCTATCAATAATTTTTTCTTTGTATAATCTCTAGATTTCAAACAAGAAATTCAAAATTTTGAAAAAAAAAAATGGCCTAAAAATTGCTAGATACTTAAGAACAAATAAAGTTCAAGCTAATAGGAAAGTATAACCATCATGATATTCAATTCAATTCAAAATCCATTTCTTATATTTCCTTCCCCCCACTTTAGAATAGACAGTATCTACGCTATCTCCAATTTAGGGTATAAGAGGAAATAAAATAAAATAAAAATTCACAATAATAGCAAATGAAAAATTGGCACTACCCTAGATTCAAATTTTGCAGCAACAAGAAATATTCCAATCATGATATCATTAAGAAGAGCTTCTAATGCAAATCGAACCTGTCTCATCAAACACGAAGACAAACAAAAGAGCACATATAGCATAAAAGTGTACGGAAGAGTACAAAGTAGAGTTAATTATCCAGAGTTACCCAGTCAGGTGGGTGCTAAACAAAAATAACCTAACAAAAAAGTAAAAATAAAATAATAATAAAAAAGAAAATAACATAAAAAATTAAGAAAGGTTCGCATAGCGCTAACTATCTTAGTTGATACTACTACTCTCTGCATTGGAAGTCTCGTAATGTAGCTACTTTGCAACTGCTAGCTAGAAACACAAGATAGTAGAGTTCAGCATGTTAAACATAGTAGTTCGGAACTTCTTATTCTTCTTCCTTTCTTTTCGAATTTCATTCCGAACTTTTCTAATTTCTGTACTCAACTACTCATAACTACTAACTAGAGGAGGATATGAAGTAGACACTCTAACAGTAGGAGAATTTTCAGGAACATCCTCCTCATCAACTGGATTTGGCCTATTATTTATCTTAACTAATCCCCAACTCTTAAAGGGTATAATAGAAATAAGCTTACATGGAATACCCTTGTGCCCTTCTAGTTGCTGAAAAATCCCCATACCATTTAATAATGCCCTAGTATAACCACCACAAATTATAACTTAAGTCTTAGTATCATCTATCTGTCTATAAATAAAATTTACTACTTCTACTCCCAAATCAATCTGATACCCAAAAATCAAGTTGTACAGATAAAACATATCAAAACTAGTTACCTTACTATGGCTAGTCTTCTTATAACTAAGAGTCTGCGTGAGAATGTGGTGGAGTAGCCTATGCTCCACTACTGAAAAAGTCATAGCGAGCGACTTTGAATGCACAAAATCATCCTGCCTAGGGTGAATCAACTGGAACTAGAATCTCTCAACAGTCATATCGCCAGGCCAGGAGTTAGGCAAATTCACTTCCTCCTCATCGTATAAACCCAAAAAAAAAAACAATCTGATTTAATTCAATCACATGAATCTCTCCATAAGCCTGAAATGTGATCATAGACATTCTCCCATCTCGCTCCAGTTACAAAGTAGATAAAAACTCAATAGAAATATTTTTTAAAGTAGGTTCTTTTACCTCAAACAACCGAAACCAAGTTTTATTTGGAACTAACTACTGGATCCTATCATCCATCCCATACTCTTGTAGAAGAGTCCAATCTAAATATTGTTAGTTCATGAAGGTCATCCGTTGTAACTTCTTCTTTCTCTCCTCAGCATAATCTTGATGTGAAAGCAAATCTCTACCCAAACTTTTGGAAGATGAAGTAGCTGCTGTCTTTTGTTTCTTTTTCTAAGGTTGAAGCTTCTTGGGAGGCATGGTGGAGTTAAAGGCTCAGATCTAAAATGAAAAGTGAGAATGTGTGTAGAAAAGGTGAAGAGAGTAAGTGTATGTGAGATGGAGTGATGGAGAGAGAAGAGTGTGAGTATGTGTATGTGGAAGTGTAGGAGAGGGAGAGAAATCTAGAGAGAAAGCTAAAGAGAGGGAAAAGGAAGAGAGAGAGAGAGAGAAAACCGATGATCGTGCTTTATATAAGCACTACATGCCGGCTCCTCCCTCTATACATCGACGTATGTGGGTAGGCTAGCTGATCGGCAGGCAATCTTAAGAGTCAGCCTTAAGTTCAAAACTTAGCGCTTTTTCTTCTTCTTCTTTTTTACTAATTATATACTTAGGTGGGTAGCCTTATTGCAAATGGCTAACCTAAAATTTTTTTCTTTTTTTACTTTTTATTTTAGTTGAAAAGAATTAAGAATAAAAATAAAATAAATAAAATAAAATTAGTTTGGTTAGACATAGGTTGCCTCTCATGAAGCGCTTACTTTATAGTCGCTAGCCTAACTTTTTCGATCTTACTGTAAGTTTGTGCTTGCCACAATAGTGGTGTCATGGTCCAAGTTTTTCCCTTTAAAATAGTGTTTGAGGAGATAACCATTCACCTTGAAAGTACAATTGCCTCCTACTTTTAACTCAACTGTACCAAAAGGAAAAATGTTAGCTATTTCAAATGGCTTAAACAATCGAGATTTTAACTTACTTGAGAACAGTTTCAAACAAGAGTTATAAAATAATACTTTTTTACCAAGCACAAACTCTTACTGTTGAATGTTCTTATCATGCCATTGCTTGGCTCTCTCCTTGTATATCTTGACATTTTCATAAGCTTCTTCTCTAATCTCATCAAGCTAGTTCAATTGGAGTAATCTCTTTTCACCTCTCATTTGCCCAAGTACTACTCCTACAATATAGTCATTGGCATCGCACATTAACTCAAAAGAAAGCTCCTAATCAAGTGCAACAATCACTGGAGAAGAAATAAGCTTCTCCTTTAAGAGATTAAATGCCTGTAAACAACTATCATAAAAAACAAAGGTAGATTCTTTTTCAAGTAAATTACAAAGAGGTTTAGAGATTTTAGAGAAGTCCCTGATAAATCTTCTATAGAAGTCAACATGCCTTAAGAAGCTCCTGACTCCGTTAACTAAAGTGGGTAGTGGCAGCTTCTCTATTATCTCCACTTCAATCCCCTTTTTCGACACCTTATGACTTAAGACTATTCTCTCTCTTACCATAAAATGGTATTTTTGCCAATTCAAAAGTACATTAGTCTCTTTGAACCTTTTAAGCACATAGCCTAAATTGGTCAAACATGAGTCAAGTGACTTCACAAAGACAAAGAAATCATCCATAAATATTTCAGTAAAATCTTCTATCATGTTAAAAAATATAGACATCATACATCTTTGAAAAGGAGCAGGTGCATTACATAGACCAAAGGGCATTCTCTTAAAGGTAAAAGTACCATAAGGACATGTGAAGGTGGTTTTTTCCTAGTCCTCGAGTGCTATATGAATTTGATTGTAACCCGATTAGCCATCTAAAAAGCAATAATAATTATGCCTTGAAAGTTTTTCTAACATCTGATCTATGAAAGGGAGGGGAAAGTGGTCTTTATAAGTAGCATCATTTAGTTTTCTATAATCTATGTAGACTCTCCACCTAGTCACAGTGTAAGTAGAGATTAACTCATTAGCTTCGTTTTTAACCATAGTCATACTACCCTTTTTTTGTATTACCTGAATGGGGTTAACCCACTTACTAATGAGATGGAGTAGATAATACTTGCATCTAGCAATGTGAGTACTTCTTTCTTTACTACCTCCTTGAGAGTGGGGTTAAATTATCTCTATAGTTGTATTGTAGGTTTGCACTCAACCTCTAGCAATATCTTGTGAGTGCAAATTAAGGGATCGATTCCCTTGATATCAGTGATGGTCCACCCAATGGCTTCTTTATGCTCTCTTAAAACTCCTAAAAGTTGTTTCTCTTGATCACTTATCAAAGAAGAGGAGATAATTATTCGCAAAGTATCATTTGTTCCAAGATAAGCATATTTTAAATGACTAGGTAAAGTTTTAAGTTCAAGCACCAGGGGTTGTGTCAATGATGGGACTGGCTTCTTCTAACTGATGCCTAACTCTTCATAGTATCGACTTTTGATTTCTAACACTTGTTCCCTACCTGCTTCTTCAAGCTCATCATCATCACTCCAATCATCCAGATCCTTGAGAACCGATTCCATAGTATCCAATCTTGCTTTTTCTTCTATAGACTTATGGGTAATCTCATCAATAATGTAACAAGATTTGCAATCATCAAAATGCTTTATGGCTTCATAAATATTAAAAGTTACTTAATCGTCCATAACTTTTAAAGTAAGCTTACCCTGTTCCATGTCGATCAACGCCTTACTTATTTTAAGAAATGGTCTTTTAAGGATCATGGGTACCTCTCTATCCTCTTCCATCTCCAAGACTATAAAGTTGATTGGGAGGATAAATTTGTTTACCCTCACTAGGACATTCTTTACAATATCCCTTGGGTATTTGATACTCCTGTCAGCAAGTTATAAGGTGACATGTGTCTCCTTGCAATCTCCAAATCCTAGCTTTTTGGAAATAGACAAAGGCATTAAATTTATACTTGCACCTGAATCAATAAGAACTTTATCAAAATGAAGATTTCCTGTAATGCAAGGAATAGTAAAACTCCCCTGATCTCTTTATTTTCTAGGCAGGTTAGATAAATTTTTTTGAAAGATCATGGAGCATTCCCCTGTAAGCATCACCGATTCATTCCCATCAATCTTTCTCTTCTTAGTGAGAAAATCCCTCGTGAATCCAACGTATGAGGGCATCTACAAAAGTGCCTTTGCAAAAAGAATGTTGATTTGTAGCTTCTTGAAGACATCTTAGAATTTGGCGAATTGGGTATCTAGCTACTATTGCTTCAATCTTCCTGGAAAAAGGAACTGAAGGAACATACGATTTCATTTTTGGTGACTTCTACTTTGGTTTCTCTTCCACTTGCTTCCCTTATAGCAACCCTAGGAGACGCTCAGTAGTATTGCCTAGAATTTCCATATCACGTATGCACCTATGATAAGAAAATTGCCTTGTAAGTCAAAGATTGCAAGACTCTAAATAGTTATTCGCTAGGGTCTTCAATTTTTGTTCATTGACTCATTATATAATATAAATAATTATGGATATCCATTTTTCCACAATACCTTAGAACCGTAGAGAATCGGTATCCCCTACCAAAATAGTGAAATAAGATAGACAATTCCAGAAAATTCTAAACTTACTAAAGATACTAAACTTAATTGAGATATTAGTCGTTTTCCAGAGCTTTCCAAATTAACTACACCAACTTTTCATCATACTGATTCAATGGTAGCACTCTGCACTCAATTCCTATCCCTGTCCTAACTATTGATCAACTTACAAGGAGCAAAACTATTGGGGTGTAAGCTTACGCTTAGTAAGATAAATAACCTCATCAATACCGCATGGCAAAATTTATTAGATACACAATCATATGAATGCATAAACAATCAGTATGCCAAACAATGCAAGCAGTGGCCTAGGAATTACATACAACTCAGAAGTACACCCCTTGTAGTCGGGTTTTGGAGATAATTAACTAACCTAAACCAAAATCCGGATTCTAGACCTTGAGTTTTATTTCATTTGCACTATTGTGCTTAAGCCAAAACAAAACTGTATATATATATATATGTATGTATATGTATATATTTTCTTGACCAAATAACAAATCATATTTTTGAAATCCCAAGTCTAACGGCGTAATGACCTCTGCAATCTACAAACTACACCCTAAGCAGAAGCCATAAGACACGGCCCCTTGTCGATGATTAGCATCTCCCGACACCTAGTAAGGCCATCAACTTAAGATAGAGACTCAATAAAAATGATGACATAGCTAGTGCCCAATCCTGCAGGAGGTTCATCCTCCTATGAGTCCTTTCCCATCATCTACTTGAAGCGGCAGTCGATGTTATCCAAATGTAATTATGAGGAATGCATGATTCATCTTATTTCTTAATCATATAGATTGTTAATTCGATTATTTAAGGTGATCAAACAATTTCATTCCATACACTTGCAAGTATAAATTATTACAACAATTCCCATTATTATATAATTAACAAGCCATAGCATTCAGTTCACAAATTCATACACATGCATTTCCCATATCCCATAAGCATCCAAATAATATATATATATATATATATATATAAGTATATCTATTCTATAAGAAAAATCAAGTAAAGAGTCATTGGGAATTTACTCACTCAACTATGCGGGTTAATCAAAGCAATCTAGGGTTAGGTCGTCTTCGAAAGCTAGGTCCCCTAGACATCACAAATATTATACTATAAGGATTTGAAATAAAAATTAGAAAACTAAGCTAAAACCCTTTAAGCTATACTTTTAACTTGGTTTCATAATTTTTCCTGGTTTTACTTAAAAGTTTAATAGCGTATAACATTCTCATTTTAAATTCAATTTTTATGATCTTATAGTCAATCTCTATCATTTTCAAGTGTACTTTAATGTGGTGAGGTTATATTTTCGTGATGAGGTACACATAATTGCCCATCGGTCAGAACAGTAGCAATCCTCATGATTTAGAGTGCTTTTGAGCTTTGTTTGATTAATGCGCTTTTTGGTAACTTAGGAAATTCTTTGGGCTTGAGCTTAGGACTTTATTCCAAACTTAAAATACTCCTTAAGGTCAGACTTTCAACTTTGGTTCACACTCTTGGTGCTAACAACAACTCCTTGGGCTTTTATGTGGGCTTAAGTTATCAAATGGGCTTGTTTTTTATTCAAACTAAAGTTAGTGACTTTGTTAGGCTTATAGAGTCTTAGGTGGACTTATTGTGGGCTTCAAAACAACCTTTCTTAATATTTTAAAGTGCTGGTCAGATTTTAATGAAGGCCTTACTTAGAGTTCTCGGCTCGGTTTTGAGTTCTAGGCTTTGTATACTTGCTTTGGTTGATCTTTTCACTTTGGTCACTTGGTTTTATCATATTTTTAAGTGGCTTTTACTTATGTTCCAGATCTGGTTGTGATGAATCCAAGGGGTTCTTACTCATCATTTCCTTAAGTTTAAGGGTTAGATCATGAACCTAAGTTACTTATATTCAAATCTTAACTTAAATTCTCTTCCATGGGATGCTTATTTAGCTCATACTTTACATGACAAAAGTAGATCTCATACTTATCACAACTTTCATATCATAGTTCATATCTCACAAGGTCGGTTTCTTCATAAAAGCTTCATGTAATGGATTTTCCTTTACTTAAGCCTAGGTTTGAGCATCTTTAACTTAATAGAAATGGAAATAACATCTAAATGACTCACATGCACTCTACGTCCAGCATGATGCCTCCTCATTCATGTACACATTTCATGATTTTCTTAACTTAAAATCTTTCATTCTAAGTGTTAAACATATATCTTTACATAACACCAACTTAGCATGCTCATATTTTAACTTCCATGTAAAGGGGTTCACAAGCTTACTTCTTAAGGTGATCTAGCTATTTTATCATCTTATGATCATGCTAATATCTTCATGAAAACATGGTATTCTAACATGTAACACTAAACCACTAACACAAAGAAACAACTTACTCGTCCTCAAAGCGAAAACAAGGTGGTGGTGCAACTAAGTATCCTCTTAGCTCGTTGTCTTCCTTACTCTTCTTGTAAGTTCTTTTGAAAAATAGAGTCTTGATCTTTGAATTGGGGCTTTGAGGATATTTTAAAGTTCCTAAAAGTGGTTTTTGAAGTTGACGAAAAAAGGGCACAAAACAAAGCTTGGTGTCATGAGTATAGAAGCAAAAATAGTGGCAGTAATGTTGGGATTTTGTGGGGTTGGATTTCTTCTTTTGGTTTGTGTCTAAAGTGAGAGGAAAGGAAGTGAAAACGAGAGTGAAAGAGGGAGAGAGTGGCAAATTTTTGAATGGGAGGAGAAGTATGTTTGAGAAGCTTTAATTGGTTGTCTTTTAGTATGTACAAATGCCAACTTCTTGATAAGACTAGATGATGTAAGCATTAAGGGGTGAATAGTAGATGTGTAAGACAATTGAGTGATTCAAAAGTTGACAAGGCATGGCCCCCCTTAGGCTCTCTTCCCAACCAGCCATAGGGTATACTCTTTAGGCATTGAGTTGTCTTGTTACTTAATTAAAAGTTGAATACATAAAATAATGTGATAACTTATCTATATGTAATATAAGTGAAGGAGTGATTTTTGATAAGTTATCAATTGATAAATGATTCTAACTTTTAATTGATAAGTTATTTAGGGTGATTGGTTGGCTTACTTATTCATGTGCACAAGTCTTATGCATGAAGATAAGAAAATTGTCTTATATGAAATTCTTTTAGAGTCTATTTCTTAAATTGATTTGTATGTTATGATTTAATTCTTATAAAATTATGAAAATTTCTAGAGTTTGAATAAAATTATTCAAATTAAATTATCAATTAGTTGCTTAGGGTTATAAGTCCTTAATTATTTTCGGGTTTAAGGTTTTGAGTGACTTAGAGTCCATAGTTCTTGTAGTTGAGTTTTATCGATAATAGACTTTTGAATTGGAAAATTAAATTCATTTTTAAATGCAAACTTGAATTCTTAGCTTAGTTTATCCTTGGGAACATTTGGAAAGTACTCTTAGTTGAATCACAAGTCCACTAAAAAGTAAGGTTTACAGCTTATCCATATGTAACATGGCTTATAAGTAAAAATAAAGAAATTGTCTTATATGAAATTCTTTTAGGGTTTGGTTCTCAAATTAATTTGTAGGCTATGATTTGCCTCTTAAGAAATTTTACAGTTTTTTAGAGTTAAATAAAATTTATTGAAATTATATTTTTAATTATTTATTTAGGTCATAAGTCTTTGATTATCCTAAGGTTTTAGGGTTCGAGTGAGTTTAAGTATGTTTTAGGGTTTTTCATCAACTCGGGAGTAATTAACTTATACTTAGGAGCTTAAGGTTCAATTGGCTTAATTATTTAGGAACATCGCTTTATTATGCAATATATATGCATATATATATATATATATATATCATATGATAGATTAAGAAAAGAGAAGAAAATTGCTTAGTAATATATTTATATATATATACATATCGTAGGCTACTTATGTATATAAGTAAAATAATTTTTGTAAATTTATTAATTTATTCCTTTAACTAGCTTAGTTTTGTTGTTTATTATTTCTTGAAATAATCCTTGATTCGTTCATTATCAGTTTTATATGATTTCACAAAATTATTGATAATTTTATTGATTTATGGCTTTTCATGCATCAAGATAATTTTATAGAGTTTTAAAAATTTTTATGATTTGATATTTACGGTTTCTATTAAGTTTAGGTTTACATTTTTAAAAGTACGTATATGTAAGGATTGGGGTTTTCTTAAATGATTAGGGTTTCCAAATTATATAATAGGGCCTTTCAAGTTCATTTTAAGTTTCGAGTTTAAAATTTTAGCTGATTGTCATTTTATGTGGACTTGTCGACTTAGAGAAATATCTACGATACTTGAGTTCGACACCATGTTTAAAAGGTTAAATTTATAGAGTCTACATACCTTTTCCTTTCTTTGGATTCTTCTTTTCTTCAACTCGTTTGTCAACTGTTTCAACTTCCTTTCCACTCCTCAACATAATAACATTGACACTTTTGGGATTCTCTTCAGTATTGCTAGGTAAAGACCCTAATGGTCTATTACTCAACTATTGAGAGATCTACCTAATCTAATTCTCTAAATTTCTAATAATGGCCTATTAATTTTGTAGCATGGTATCAGTCTTTTGCATATAACTCAACATAAGCTCTTTTATTCTAGACTGATTTTGCTAAGGTGGAACATTCTAAGCAGGACCCTACTTCTGGAATCCAAGTGGTGGTTGAAATGCATTATTCTCATTCCTCCATGAGAAGTTTAGATGATTGCGCCACCCTGGATTATATGTGTTTGAATATGGTCCTTGATTACCTTATTGAAATTTGTTGACAAAGTTCACCTGCTCTCCACTAGTTAAAGCTAAGGTATTCACATAAAAACACTTAGGATTTGAATGTGGTCCTGGACATATCTCACAAAAAGCAATAGGAATAGCATTAAAAGACTATGCTAAGGTGAGTTTACTTACCAGGGTAGTAAGAGCTACAATTTGGGCTGTTAATTGAGATACAGTGTTATTGTCACTTACTACTGCTACTCCTAACTTTCTTCTCTCATTTTGCTAGTTATGTGCACTAGAGGCCATCTCTTCTATCAATACACTTGCTTCATCATAAGTCTTACCCATCAGAGCACCTCCAACTGTAACATCAACTAAAGACCTTAATGTCTCATCTAGACTGAGATAAAAGATCTCAGTTAAGAGATTATCTGGCAATCCATGATGTAGTCATTTTTTGATCACCTCCTTGAATCTCTCCTAAGCTTCATAAAGTGACTCACCACTAAACTTGGTAAAGTTGGTGATGTCATTCCTTAGTTTTGCGGTCTTGGCTGGTGGGAAAAATCTCCTTAAAAACTTCGATGAAAGATCAGTCCAAGTAGTAATAGATTCTTGTAGTAGTGAATGAAACCAAGCTCTGGTTTTATCCCTTATCAAAAAGAGAAAGAGCTATAATTCGATAACCTCATATGTAACATTGTTCATCTTTACTGTATTGTAATATTAGAGGAATCCTATAATATGCTCGTTAGGACTTTTAATAGGATATCTTACAAATTGATTTATCTGAACCATCTGAATCAGGGATGATTTTAACTCAAAGTTGTTATCATAAATGGTAAGCCTCCTTATAGTGGAACCTATCACCATGGGTACTGTAAGTCCCGTAGTGCTCGTAGAACTCCTTATATCTGATTATTATTCTCATTACCTGCCATCTCTTCTCTCATTCTTCTGTTCTCTTACCTCAACTGATGCAAAGTATGCTCTATTTTAGCATCTAGCGATAGAGTTTTAGCACTTCTAATCCTACAAATAAAACACCTAAAAAGAGAACAAAAATAACACACGTCGTCAAGTGCGCCTAAATTACCAATAGAACTAAAAGGTTTAATATTTCTAGTCCCTAGCAGTGGCACCAAAAACATGATTCACTTAAACTATATTTATAAAAATAAATCGCAAATACTTTAGCAAGTATACTAGGTTAGAATCAAGTAGTATAGAGCAAATAAGGTTGTCGATCCCTTAAGGACTAAGAAATTACTAATCCTATGCTAGTTCTTATCAATATTCAAGCAATCAAAATTAAATTAACTAATCTAATAATTACCCTTAAACTATCGAAAAGAAAGTAACAACAAAATGTCTAAAACTAAGCAATCAATTGAGAATTGTAGGAAAAACAAAATCCATTATGCAAATCAAATTGTTATCATGTTTTATATATTAATAGCTATATGGTCATTCAAGTGAAATTATTATACCTTAAAACTTAAGGACTTAAACCTCTAATTAATCAGTTAACTCTTGCATCTCTAATTAATAATGGACTTTAAATTACAATCATACATCTCATAATGCTATGACTGTCTAATGTCTTAAATCAATTATCCCTAATGTCTTAATGAGTAATTAATCACAAAACAATGTGTTAATCTCTAAATAATTTCTAATTAATTCAATTAACGCTACTCCCACATTAGTCAATCAAATTAATCAAGAATTTCTAACAAACCTTATATGAACTCTAATATCAATAGGTTTACTAACAATTATAATCAAGTAAACAACTATAATTGAAATCATAGAAAATTGAAATCATGAATCATCCATATAACTATTAAACCTATAACATGAATACAATTCTCATATTTGCTACCTAGGGTATCATCAATTCCGACAAATAAATTTTGCCAGCCATGGAATTTGAAACAAAAGTACAATTACTAATTGAATTTGTGAAGAAGTTCATAATTGAATGTAAGAATAAATCACAAAATTGCATAAACATAAATAAAATAGAAGTCACCAATTTTGTAATTTGAAATAGTAAACTTCAATTGCAACTTCAAAATTGATCTACACAGTAAAAGCAAAACCTTCTCAACAATTTAAGTAATTTTACAAATGAATTCTTCAAGAACTATCTACTAACTGCTCTAAAACTCTCTAATTCTAAAGAAGATGTAAAAGTTCTCCTAAATTCTGAAACACATGACTATTTATAGAAAAAACTAAAGTTAGCTTTCAAAAGGCATTCTTTTCATGCAGGCTGGAAGTATAGGTTCCAAGGCTGGCAGCATAGACATCCAAGGCTATCGGTGTTCAGTATAGGCCGGCCTAAGGTCTTCAATTCCAATAGTGCCATGGCTTACTTTAGGGCTTTGTTTGTTTGTGTAAAACTCCTCTAAATGGTCCATATTTCCACTTTAAATCCTCTAATACTTGAAATTTCCAAATGAAAATGCTTAAATACCAATTCTAAATGATTTCTATAAAATCAATAACATTTCTATCTAATTTTCTCATTAAAATATGAATAAAATATACATTTATCGTGTAGCAAATGCCATCATGTAGTCACTTGGCAAGTGGCTGGCAGCTAGTGGCTAGCTTCTAGTAGAATAGACAAATTAGTATGGTCATGCTGATCAGTGTCGAGCTGAGCTAAAGGTCCTTCTGAAGTGAAGTCAGCCTCAACATGCTTTAGGCAGCTCAAACTCAAGTTAACCAAGCTGATGGTTAGATGTGACGTCTTGTCCATTAGGTACCCCCTAGGTTAGCATTCATATATAAATGTCAAGTAAGGAAGAGTTTAGCTCAACCATAGAAATAGGTCAGTAGGTTAAAGCAACTCAGACTATTGTATAGATTGGTGAAGGAGAATGGGCCTTGCCAAGTTCTCAAGCCCTTATGCTTGAGCTTAGGTCAAGGGTCCCGTAGCCTGATTCCTATGATCCCTTTTGAGTTGATTAGGATTTAAGATCAAATTTGGCTAGTCCTCATTCTACTCTTTTGCTGGTTAGTAAGGGCTAAGCTCAGCAATGTTGAATATGTCGAACACTCTAAAATCTTTGGCTAGCTCTACTCGGTAAGCATTGTCATTAATCTTCTTAAGTATCTTAAATGGTCCATCGACTCAGGGAGATAATTTGTTCTTCCTCCTGCTAGGAAATGTATCCTTGCTCAACTATAGCCATACCTAATTGCTAGGCTAAAACAACTTGGTATTCTTTCCTTTTCACTTCTCCCTTAACTTTCTAATAGCTCGATTGATATACTAAGCAACTCTCAGGTAGATTAGTTAGAAGGACTAAGCTTTAGTCCTTATGTTGAAGTATTCTTGGTCGGTTGATGGCATTAGGATGTGATTAAATGGTAGGTTAGGGTTGAAACTGTAGATGACTTCAAATGGTGCATTCCTAGTAGTGGTGTGTACTATTCTATTATAAGCAAATTCTACTATGGGTAAGCATACATCCTAGTCAGCTAAGTTCGTTCACATTGTAGCTCGTGATCTTAAAATGCGATTGATGACTTATATCTAACTATTGGTTTGGGGATGGCAAGAAGTATTGAACAGTAGTTTGGTGCCCATCTAGTGCCCATCTAATGCTAAAGAGTCTACAAAAAATGGCTCAAAAATTTTAGTTCGTAATCTGACACCACACTCTATGGCACTTCATGCGAGCAAACAATAGCCTGCAATAACAAAGAAGAAATAACTGAAGCATTGTTAGTTTTCATGCAGGAAACAAAGTAAGCCATCTTACTAAACCCATCTACGATAACCATCATAGAGTCTTTACCTGTAGAAGTTCGAGGTAATTCGAGGACAAAGTCTATGCTCAAGTCAACCTATGGTTTGGTTGGGACAAGTAGAGACACCACTCTCCCTTGTTCAACTTATTTCTTTTCCTTCTTGCAAAACATGTAACCTCCAATCATACCGTATACATCACATCTCATTTTAAGATAGAAGAACCTTGCATTCAATAGCTCATAAGTCCTCTTTTTTCTAAAATGTCTAGAAAGTGCACTAGAATGAGCTTCTTTAACCAGCATTTCCCTTATCATACAAGCTAGCATACATGACTTGCCACCTTGGAATAAATAGTCACTCTCTACATGACACTCATCAACTATCCTCCCTTCTCCATAGCATCCATATATAGGACCAAAATGAGGGTCATGTTGATTCTTTTCTTTAATGCTAGCAAACCCTAAAAGTTTGGTCTGCAGCTTGGTAAGAAGAACATGTCTGTTAGATAGGGCATCGACAACCACATTGTTCTTGCCTCATTTGTACTTTATTACAAAATTGAATTGTTTTAGGAACTCAATTCATTAAGCTTATCTCTTTGAGATAATTGGTTGACTCTACAAATACCTCAATGATTCATGATTAGTGCATATGAAAAATTATTTTAGCAGAAGATAATGTTGCCACACATGAAGAACTCAAATCACTACCAAGAGTTCTTTGTTATATACAGAGTAGTTTAGTTGTGCCCTTCTGAGCTTCTTGCTCTAATAGGTAATAGGTTGGCCTTCTTGCAGCATTATTGCTCTAATGCTAACACTTAATGCATCGCATTCAAACTCAAATACTTTCTTAAAGCTTAGTAGAGCTAAGATTGGGGTAAAGGTCAACCTTGCTTCTACTTCAGCAAAACTCCTTTCCTCTTTCTCTCTCTACTTGAACTCTACAATCTTCTTTATCAGCTAGGTTAAGGGTGTAATTATTGAGCTGAAGCCTTAAATGAATCATTGGTAAAAGGAAGCCAATCTATGGAAGTTCCTTACCTCAACACAAGAAGATGTGTTTAGCCACTTAATAATGGATAGAACTTTCTCTTCATCAACTCTTAGTCCTCCCCAACTAATTACATACCCTAAGAAGGTCACCTCTTCCTGACATAAATAGCACTTTTTCAAATTTCCAAACTTCTCTATTTAGAAAACATAAAAAATAGCTAAGAGATAGTCAATATGACTTGTTAAGTCAATACTGTATACAAGAATGTCATCAAAGTAGACTACGACACATGTTCCGATCTGATATCTTAGAACATGGGTTTATCAATCGCATGAAAGTGCTTAGAGCACTCGATAGCCTAAAAGGCATCATCATCTACTCATATAAACCATCTCCAGTTTTGAAGGTAGTTTTCCACTCATCCTTTCCTCATAAGAATCTAGTGGTAACTTGATTTCCAGTTGATCCTACTGAAAACTCTATCACCACTCAGTTCATCCAACATATCATCTAGCCTTAATATAGGGTACCTATACTTAATCGTAATCTTGTTCATAACTCTACTATCTACATACATTTGCCAAGTACCATCCTTCTTTGGCATTAGTAATGTAGGTATAGCACAAGGCTACGACTCTCCTTCATATATCCCTTTCTCTAATAGTTTGTTAACTTGTCTCTATAACTTGACAACTTGCTTGAGATTCATTCAATAAGTTGGCTTATTCAATAAGGTGGCATTAAGTATCAAGTCAATGCAGTGTTCAATACCTCGAACAAGGGTTAGTCTTGTAGGTAACTGCTCGGGAAATAGTTTAGAATATTCTTCCACTGGCTCTTAGATCTCCTCGGGTAGCACAATTTGCTCCTTCAACTTTAAAATCGCTCTTGTCAGTAGGAAGGTCAACATGTCAAACTTAATGGCCTCTTGAAGCTTAGCTCGATTCAAAACCAAAACCTTCTTTGATCCTTATACTAGCTTGGCTTGCAATCTACTTACTCAACTACAATTCATAGGGTTCAAAGTGATCTTCCTCCCATCCTTCTCAAATACATACGTGTTTTGAAACCCATCATGTATGACCCTTCAATCAAATAGCAAAGGTCGGCCAATAAGACATGTGACATGCACATGGGTAGTACATCACCAAGAATCTCATTAGAGCAATTCCTAATTGAGATCGGCAGCAGCACTTGTTGAGTAGCATGTAGTGCTCCATTTTCATTTAGCCAATGCAATTTATATGACTTGGGATGTGACAAGGTTAGCAAACTAAACTTCCGAACCAAGTCGATAGATGCTACATAAGTACAAGTTCTACTGCCTACTATGAGTATAGGCACTTGCTCATTTACCTTACAGGTGATGTGGAGCAAATTCTATTGTTGGTCCTCTTCGGAAAACACTTCAATGACCATCGTGTGTCAAACAATTAAGGTCAACTTGTCCAAATCTTCAACAAATACATCCTCCTCAACTAGTTCCTCATTACTTTCATTATTCTTTTCCTATTCTTCTCTTTCTTTTAGCTCCTCATCCATACTATCTACTTTAATCTTCGAAGCACTACCCTTAATGATCATGGCTCATCTATTTGAACACAAGGCAACCATGTGCCTAAATCCCTAACACTTGAAGCATTTGATCTAGCTTGTCCTTTGTTTGGACCTTTCTCCTTTCTCATAAGTTTTCTTCAACAATTCTTGGTTGGTAGTGAAACTCTTTTGCTCAATCACAACTTTAGTTCTCCTACTAAAGTTAGTACATTATGGAGCTTGGTTACCACCTTGAGCAATGCGGCTACTTTGAGTAGGTCAACTCACTTAAGGTTGGAATAGCTTTTTTCTCCTCTACCTCTCTACACATTAGGCGATCCTTATAGACTCGTTTAGTGTAGTGAACTATTGAAGCTCCACTATATCTCAGATATCATATCTCAACCCAATCAAGAACTTGGATACTATTCAAGCTGAAGGCTCATCAACTTCACATCAAATCATGAGCATATGAAATTCTTGTACATATTCATCAACAATTCGGCTCCCTTACTTCATTTCTTGAAGTTGAGCAAAAGTATCTTACAAGTAGGTATCGAGTACGAATTTGGCTATAAAGACTCTCTTCATCTCGAGCCAAGTGCTAAACTCTCTATATCTTTTTGGCCTCCTCATGGTTTGGAAGTTCCTCTACCACATCATGGTATAACTTGAGAACTCTACAACAGTAGTCCTTACTTTTTGGTGGCCCTTATATTGATAGTAGTTAAAGACTCTTTCTGCCTTCTCTTCCTAATTTAGGTAGTCATCTACATCTTCAGAAACATTAAAGCTTAGAATTTGAAACTTTAAATGTTTGGTTGCTCAAGGTGCACATACTCTGTCTTCTACCTCAACATACTCCTCTTCGTCCTCTTCATCCACCTTACCTAAGTCAATTCTCGTACACATTCTCTTACTCCTCTATTTCGATTTTACTGAGCTAGAGTTTATCCTCTCACAAGTTGGGTAGCTTGGGGAGTATTCTAAGTGGCACTAGCAAGTTAGAAAGCTAATGCATGGATAACTTTATTCAAGTCAACTATCAAGTTATCCATTTCACCAAATTGCTCTCTATGCTTCTAGAGGTATTTTGGGATTGTTGGCCATTGTAGACAACACCAATATTATCATCTCCAACACTAGCATTTACACTCAAATCAATCATCTTTCCCTTAATTCAATGCTATCCTCTCAACAAAATTCAACAACACTCTAAACTTCAATATTCCAAAAACAACTACATTGTCTTCAAATTAACCAACTCACATACTCACTTCTCCACACAAATATTCAAACCTAAGTAAACTTTGACCACAAACACAATAGCTACTTCAAAGGACAACAAAACCTAGTTGAAGCTTGCTCTGTTTCCTAAAGCATGAAATAGAGTATCTTACTAGAACTTCTACAGAACAACAGTGTTACTTCTACTATTTACTAAGATACTGTAGCTAATCCCCCAAGTAACTACAACACACTCTCACAATAGCACTATACACTATACAGTAATAATCATAGATGAACAGCAACCTATCCACTACGAACCTCCACTCTGACACCAAGATGACATACCATCCCGATATTGTCACCCTTATCAACTTTTGGCATGGCATGTCATCTGCAAGAGTTGAGCCAAGGAGGATTGAGTGTTGATGCCAATGTAAATAGGTTTCAGATGTTGATGATCCGTTGTGAAGTTGTTGAACTAAAAAATAAGACTATCTCTAGGTTTATTAGTGGATTGAAGAATGAGATTAGAGATATCTTGGAAACAAAGGACATTAGGTCATTAGATGAAACAATCCATGCTGCTCAGAGAATTAAATGACTTCAAATGAGCAGATTCCAAGCACTAGTAAGCTAAATTACCCCTAGTCGACCTGTTCCAAGAAGACCTGTGCAATCGAAATCAACTAAAGGTTAGTGATGTCTAATTAGTTTTAGTTGTCAGAGCTATAGAGAAGGAGTCCTCGAGGAAGTTTGAGAAAGGATAGAGCTTAAGAAGAAACATAGTATTCGAACAAAAGAACCATGGTAATTAGAGGAGAAATGCCAACCATAGTAGTTGGTAGCACTAATGAGGAGGTAGAGGAGCTGATAAAGTCTGGACAAGCTATCCTATCTGAGGATGAAGAAGTCATTTGTAGTGAGGAAGGGAATTTTATGCCTATAACCATGGTTCTAAGGCGAGTGATGAATGTGACCTTAGTACTAAAAGATGAGCAGCAAGAGAACCTGTTCCACATTGGTTATAAGGTCAATGGGTCATATGTGCACTTATTGTTGATAGTGGTAGCTATACCAACGTAGCATCTACATTTATCATCCAGCAATTAAAGTTGTCAACCTTGCCACATCCTAAGCCTTACAAACTACATTAGCTTAGTGATAAAAGAGCCTTACAGGTGACTAAGCAAGTTGTCGTGCCGATCTGTATTGGAAATTATCAAGACAAGGTGCTTTATAATGTGTTGCCTATGAATGGGTCTATATTTTACTTAGAAGACCATGCATGTTTGATTAGAACGTGATTTAAGATTAAAGGAAGAACATGTGTTCATTAGAGCACGAGGGTAAGAAGGTAAAGCTGAGCCCTATGATTACCGAGCAAGTTAAAGCCATATAAGCTCAACAGAGATAATTTTTCAAGAAGGAGGCTTTAGTAATGACTCGAGTTAAGCTGAAGAGGGAGGTGGAGCTTAAAGAGTCAACTTATTTATTGGTTAGAAGATTGCTTAAAATGAGGGAACTGAATGATGAACTACTTGTTGAGGTGAAAGCCTTACTAGATGAGTTTGTTGACCTATTCCCAAGCAAGCTACTAAAAGGTCTGCCACCAATAAGAGGAATTAAACATACAATAAACTTACAGCTAGGAGCCGCACTACTAAACAAGCCTACATATAGACTGAATCCTACATAAGTTGCTGAGCTACAAAAGTAAGTTGATGAATTGGTGGCAAGAGGATATGTCTAAGAATCCTTAAGCCCCTACATTGTTCTAGCTTTGTTGGTGCCAAAGAAGGATAGTACATGGAGGATATGCATAGACAGCCGAGCTATTAATCGTATCACCATCTAGTACAAGTACCCCATACTTAGGCTTGATGACATGCTTGATGAACTACATGGAGCAAGGATCTTTTCAAGGATTGACCTCAAATCTAGGTACCATCAAATTAGAATGTAGGAAGGAGATCAATAGAAGACTGCATTCAAAACCCACAATAGATTATATGAGTAGCTAGTAATGCTATTGGGCCTATCAAATGCATCAAGAACATTCATGAGGTTGATGAACCATACGTTCCAAGAACTAAATAAGAAGTTTGTTGTTGTTTATTTCGACGATATTCTTATCTATAGTCCTAACCTGAACACTCATTATGAGCATCTCTGAGCTGTTTTCTCAAAACTTCAAGCTGAAAAGCTTTTTGGCAATCTAAAGAAGTGTGACTTTTGCAAACCTAAAGTAATCTTCTTAGGATTTATCATAAGTGGTGGTGGTATATGAGAAGATGAGGAGAAGGTAAAGGCGATTATCAAGTACTTGTGCCAACTTGTTCTACTAACGCATGAAGCTTCCATAACCTAGCATCATTCTATCACTGTTTTATAAGAAATTTCAATACTATTGTAGCCCCACTTACAAAATTGTCAAAGAAGAACGTTAAATTGGGGTAAGGAGAGAAAGCAAAGGAATTTTGAGGAAGTGAAGATGAAGTTGACTATTACGCCTATCTTAGCTCTTTTAAGTTTTGATAAAGTATTTGAAGGTATGAAGCATCTAGATCCGGCATAGGAGCCATGCTGATGTAAGAAGGCCGACCTATTGCCTACTTCATTAAAAAGCTCTAAGAAGTCGTGTTCAACTATCTATGTATGATAAGGAGTTCTACTTCTTGATATGAACTCTTACCATTTAGCAACATTATTCATTACCTAGAGAATTTGTAATTTGCAAAGACCATGAGTCATTAAGGTACTTGAAGAGCCAGCCTAAGTTATCTAAGAGATAAGCTAAATGGGTTGAATTCATGGAGGGATTTTCTTATGTCGTTAAGTATAAGAATGGCAAGAACAATGTAGTAGCCATTGCTCTACCTCGACGATACACCCTCTTGATTGAGCTCTAGGCCAAACTACTAGGGTTTTCTAAGATCAAGAGTCTATATGCTAAAGATCCACACTTCAATCCATTCTATGCTAGGTGTGAAGATGGATGAACTCTTAATAGTTATCATAGGGAGGATAGATACCTATTCAAGAAGAGAAGGTTGTGCATCCTGACCTGTTCTATGCAAGACTTACTTGTGTGTGAAGTGCATAAAGGAGAATTATTCGAACACTTCGACATGTATTAAAATCATAAGGTATTAACCTTTCGATTCTTTTGGCCAAGAATGATGAAAGATGTTCAAGTTGCACTGGAGAGGTGTGGTACCTATAGAAAGGCTAAGAGTAAAGCCAAGCCGAGCAAAGACAATGACTACCATTGCCAATCTCGATCAAACCATGGTTCGAACTAAGCATGTACTTTATATTAAGTTTGTCAAGGACATCTCAAGTGAAGGATTCCATCATGGTGGTTATAGACCAATTTAGTAAGATGGCACACTTTGTGCCCTATTCTCAAACTAACAATGCTTAGGCTATTTCTTTTCTTTTCTTATAGGAAATTGTTAAGCTCTATAGAGTGCCTAAAACTGTCATGTTGAATTGAGATCCAAAGTTCATGAGCCACTACTAGAGGACATTATGAGGGCACATGGGAAAGAAATTGTTGTTTAGCACATCCCGCTACCCTCCAATAGACAATCAAACTAAGGTTGTCAATAGGACATTAAGGACTTTGCTTAGAGTTACTGTTGGTTGAAACCTAACTAATTAGGATCTATGTTTCCCCATAATAGAGTTTATTTATAATAAGACCGTATATAGTGTCACGAGCATGCCACCTATTGAGGTCATCGATGGTTCAACCTTAAGCTTCCACTTGATTAGATACCTTACCTACAATGGCACAAGGACTAGTCAATTGTAGAAAGATCAGAGGCTATGAAGGCAATGCATTAAAAGGTCATGAAGTACCTAACTTAAGCTGCTTCTAAGCTCAAGAAGTGAGGCTAGGGACAAAAGATTAAAGAGTATCAACTTGACAATTTGTTTCGAATACATCTCACCAAGCTAGTCTAGGAGAGTTAGCTCTTGAAGATTAGTAACTCGATTAATCCGACTTACCAAGCTAATGCGCTCTGCACTCGCTCTTCCTAATCTCAAATTCAAGTACCCCTAATCCTTCCGAGTAGCAACTAAGACAACTTGTTGAGTCCGACCTCTCAAGCCCAAGCGACCACATTCCTATTTTCCTAGACCCTTGTTCTTAAGCTTCCGCCTTGCCCAAGTGCTGACCTAACATTAAGTGAGTTAGGTTTGCTCAACATCCATTATCTGTTTGGGGCTACAAAATCAAGAGACCGACACATATCCCCTCTCTGACATCTGTACTATCCTTTTTAAAGGATATTCCCTTTTGTATAAATTACTCATTGTTGTTGGTCAATTTTGGTGTGAAACTTTTCTCTTGCTAAAGTAAAAAAGAAAGGCTAAAGGTGGTATCAAGGATAGTTTAGCACAGCCACTTTAACGCCTAAGTAAATATCCGAGTAAAAGGTAAGAGAATAAGAAGGCTTAAAATGTCAAAGAGTGTAATAGAGTCCTTATAATGCTTTTTTTCCCTTATTCATAAGCACATTGATGTCTATAATAGCAGGTAATCATTGGTCGTAGACCACATGTTAGGTCTTTAATTAAGCACATGCCTAAAGAATCAGAGTGGTGGGTAGTTATGTAATGAAGTCGTATAAGGCTGCAATTGTTCACGCCACTTTTCAAATTTAAATATATAAGTAGGCCAAACCTTCAAGCCAATTAGATTATCGAAGCCATCAAAGGCCTAAACAGAAAATAGTAATGATCGATAGTTCAATAGTCAAGGTGTTAAGCAATATCGCCAAGCAAAATTTTGCTATCAACATTTGCCTCCTAACTCTTGTGGTCAAGAATTCGACTATGGGAGTTGATAATAAGTGTTATATTCAACCTAATTGAATAGGGAGATTAAGAAATCACAATATGCCTTTTGAACTAATTCGTTGTATTGTTGTTTATATCATTATACACTGTCAACTGGAACGTGTCATATTGATTTTTAAGCAAATGGCCACAACCTTTTAGGTTTCTTACTTGCTCCTTTTTGTGCAAGCATGTAGGACAATTGTCACGCCTATCATCATTATACCATAGGCTTTATTAACTACCAGTAGCATAACATCCCTCAGATCTCTAACCTTAAATACGTGACTATCTCCATGTTAAGTTGCCTGATCAATACTAGAATCCTAAGTAGGGTTACTTAAACTCGAGGAAAGAATTTTCAATATAAAAAGCTTTTTCCTATTCATTCTTTTTTTTTTTTTCCTAATCCTCACTCTTCGCATTTCTTTTCTCTCAAATTGTCTTTCTGTAACTTTGCATTCAACCTTTAAACAACTTCTCTTGTACAGCTACTTTTTGACATTTTCATGGGTATGGTTCAAAGCATTATTTATCCTTTTATTTCTTTAGATTCCAAAGCAACTAGTTCTAAGGCCACTTCTTCCCCCCAAAGAAGGAATAGTTCGACTTCTTCATCTAGTAGTTCGATAAACAACACTATGGAAAGTTAGGAGACACTTGCTCGCATCAAAGCTCTACCAGTAGATAATTATCCCGATGTTAGGGAAGAAAGGTTAGTTGCTAGATATTTATATAACAACATTGTTTATAACGTTCATTCTCTAGATGGGGTAGTAAGTGGTGCTGTTAGGTCTCTTGTTGCAAAATACAACAAATACTAGCAAGATCTTCCTAATGAATGGCACCTGCAGATGGCCAAGGGAAGATGAAATAGTTTGTTTTCCATTAATCATGGATTTCATTGGTAATTAAAATATCTTGACCTTAGATTTCATCTTTCTTTTTCTACTTTTCAAAAACAATTATTCAATTATTTCCTCATTACTTCGAGCATGTTCTCTACTAAGACATATAAGCTTCTTGTAGCATTTGAGATAATATGCGACAACTTTAGGTTAGGGCCATACCTCAGTTGTTTAAATACTTTTTCTTGATTAGGAGACAACTAGATGGTTGGTTTTATGTAGCAACTCAATATGGTCACAAGTTTATTGACAGATTGGAGTCCAAAATCCATAAATGGTATGACAAATATGTTTCAATTAGATAGGATGTAGAGTCGAATTTTTGGAGTCAATGGACTAAACCAATCCGAACTAAGGATATTAAGTTATTGTTGAATGATGCCACTACTTCTAAGAAGATTAAAGATAGACGAGAAAATAAGATGTTTTTCTAGGATTCTGAGAGGATCATATCTAAATATGAAACAGGGAAGCCTATATTTTCTAATGATGAAGGTAGGGTTTGTATGTGTTTCTTGTTGTATCAAGCTAAGATTCAAGAGGAAAGCTAAACTTCATGAATCATGGGAGGGACTTGTTGCCTTAAGCTTCACTTGATACTAATTTATAAGTCTCTTTGCCTCTTCTTCTCTTTTTTTTTTTTTTTACAAGTTTCTTTCTTGTGCAAAAATGAAAGTGGGAGATATAGACCCTAAGAAATTGGTGGCCTAAGTTAAGGCCAAAAAGCAAAAATTAGACAAGTGAACCACCAAAGTTGCTACTACGCAACCACTAATACCAGCCAAACCATAGTCGAAGTGAACTACTAAGGAGCAAACTATCAAGGATGCTGCCATTCATAAGAAGAAAAAAGAAACTCCTCATGCTAATGAATGTTTGCCGACTGAGCAAATAGAGACTGTCAAGACTACATAGCTCAAGGTACTACCCATGATTAGGGAGACCTCTTGGGAGGAACTATTAGGAGAAACTAGTCGAGAACCCGCTGCCAACAATAACATAAATGTGGTCAGCTTAGCAAACTAAACAAATTTTATGCTAAACACCAAGAAGAGGATTAGGAAAGAACTAGCTGACCAACCTCCATCTAAGAAGAACAAGGGCTTAAAGGAGAAGACAAATGAGGTCCTAAGGAACAAGGCTCTCAGCATTAGTTCTGCCAAGCTTATTCCCAACTATCAGGTAGGAAAATACTTCATACTGTACTAGAATTACAAAGTTTTAGACATCGATTTAGCATTAAGGGACAAATTCAAATCTCTAGCTTTGTTGGAAGGGATCATTCTTCCCTAAGACAAAAAGATGGTAAAAAGGAATGTAGACAAGACTGAGGGCAATGATAAAGCTCATATTGTTGCTAAATTATATGTTGTAAGTCTTCTTACAATTGTGGTTTGTTTTAGTGCTCAACTATCAATTTCACCTATTAAACCTTTATTGCTTCGCAGATCACAAGCCATCTTATGATGACCATGGAATGTGCTGAAGAACAAAATAGAAAGGTATGTATAATCAATTGTCTCATGTACTTAAAAACTGGTTATTCATGGTATGACATATTTTACAGGAAATAGAGGAAGCTTATAGCTTCGTTAAAGCATAAACTATAGAGGAAGAGAATGCCAAATTTGAGGTTGAGATGGAGGCTAAATAGTTGAGAGGCTAGCTCTCTACAAAGAAGTTAATGCATACTTTGGTAGCAGGTGAAGTCATAAGCCTAAAGGCTAAAATGAAGAATACTACAAGGAAGTTGAAGATCTTAAGAAGCAGCTCTAGAAGAAGAAGGAGTTTTAGTGACTTAGAAATACAATCTGCATCATGAGTGAGGAGGAGGAAAAATTGAGAGTTAAAATAAAGAACTTAGAGACTAAAGACTTTACACTCGAAGCTCGTGTTACCAAACTAAAGGAGGCAATGAAAAAGAAACCTTTTGTTAAAGAGGCTCTATCAATTGTGACCCTTAGTCAACAATATGAGAAATTGCCATGGAAAAAGTTCTTACAAGGGGTTCAACTAATGAGGTTAGAAATTTGAAAGTTCACCAAGATTGCAAACTATCATGACTAGACTTTGCTAATGTTGATAATGATGATGCTTGTAGCGGTGATGAACAAATCGGCGAGGAAGTGGAGGTTAATGGTCAATAGCAAGGTTACAATAATCAAGCTAATGTTGAAGTTCCTACAAATGTTAAGGAACTATCATTGAAGGAGACTCTAAATATTCATAAAGAAACGTCTAACTCTTCAAACAAGAACCCCAGTACTGATAAAGAAATCAACTCGAAGAAGATCCCAAACTCTACCAACCAAGACAATAATTCTACCTAATCTAAGAGGAAAAATGTCTTGAGCTCTTAAGAAGTCAATTAGTTTATTCATTATTTCTACAATATTTTATGGACATTATTCGTAGTTGGGATGCAGACCTTTTGAATTTAACTTTGTTTTATGTTTAACGCTTTTAATTCTCAACATGTTTTATTTCACGCACAATTTGTGCTTAAGCGTCCTTTCATAGAAGTAGCATTCATTAGTCGTATAGGACTTGAACTTTTGAGCTTAAGTTTTATTTTCTTAACTGCAAAGTTTCCTATTGAAGGCTTCTTAGAGTTCATTAGCCTTGATTGGTTGGAACTCTTCTCAAAGAATATTTAGCTCATTAACCAATATCAATCAAAACTTATTAGGTATTAGTTCATTTGTCACATAGCTTCAACTTTATTAATCCGTTAATCATGCACAGATTATGAATAAAAGTGATGGTAATGAGAGATACTCATAAACTTCAAGCAAACACTTCATATTTGAACATGATGTAAGCCATTGCCTTACATTGTTTGGAAAAGGAAAAGCAAATCGAAATATAGAATAATGGTGACAATAGATAACTATTCAAAATAAAACTTGAGATTCTCAACATTTCATGCGCGAGGTATGATCTTTCCATCCAGTCTTTCTAGTTAGTAAGACCAGTCGCCTATGACTTCTCGAACCCTTACTAGGTCTCCTAATTTATGTCAAGCTTCCCTTGATTGCCTCACATGCTAGTTGCCTCCAAGTTCCTAAAAACCAAGTCTCCAAGCTAAAATACTTTATGTTTTACTTTTTAATTGTAGTACATTACCACCTTATGTTGATAGGCAATAACTCTTGCTTTCGTAATGTCCGTAATTTCCTCAATTGTATCTAAATTAGCTATTAGGCCAATTTGATTTGCCATAACTGCTTCTGACCCAAATGCAAGTCTAAAAGGTATGTCTCCTATTAACGTCTTGTTGGTAGTTCTATACCCCCATAAAACATGGGGCAATTCGTTTACCCATTTGCCTTTGGCCTAATCAACTCTTCTTTTCAAACCATATAAGATGGTTTTGTTGATAGCTTCCACTTGTCCATTGGTTTAAGGATAAGCTACTAAAGTGTAATTCAATCAAATGTTGTGCTTTTAACAAAAAGCTTTGAATTTATCTTTATCAAACTATGGCCCATTATCAGTCACTATCATAAAGGGAACTCCAAACCTTGATTTGATAAAATCGAAAACAAAAGATTCGACTTTCTGCTCAATAATCTTCACCATTGCTTCGGCCTTGAACCATTTGGTGAAATATTCCACTGCAATGATCATGAACTGGTGTTGTGCCATAGATTTCAAAAATGGTTCGAGTATGTCTAACCTCTACTAGGTAAAGGGCTAGGAGCTAGTCAAATTGTATAATTTAGTGGAAGGCACATGGCTCTATGCCTCGTGTTTTTAGCATCACGGGGATTGCCAAATCACAGATTTTCCATCCTCTTTGATAGTTGTCTAATAGTAGCTGAGTCTCTCTACATGGATATATAGAGTTTAACCCTTCATAAGGTTGCTACAGATACCTCCATGCAACTTAGAAAGAATTTGTTGAGGGTCTTTCAACGAAAGGCATCAAAGGTAAGGTTGTGAAAGGCTATGCTTGTATAAATGGTCATCAATGACTATATAGTTTATAGCCTAATATATCAACCTTCGAGCTTCTTTCTTATCTTCGAGTAGAACAACATCTTTTAGATAATCAATAAATGGATCTATCTAAGACCTCTCCCTTAAGCAAGGAGTTAATTCATAATTCTGCTCAACAGTTTCTAGACTTTTACTAGGGAGATATCCAATAAAAACTTGTCATTAAAGTTAGGAAGTGCTATACTGGCTAATTTTGAAAGCTTAATGATAGCAATGTTCCTAACCCTCGGTGTCTTCTCAATCATAAAAGATTAGAATTCCTCTCTAAGCATTCGTACTATTAGTAGGTACTTGCTCATCACATCCTCCCTTGCTGCATAGCTCCCTTTTCACTTAATTCACAATCAATTGTGGATCGGAGAAAACTTCAGCTTTCTCAACTCCAACTTCCTTTGTTAATTTAGGCCCAACAATCAAGGCTTCTTATTTGGCTTCATTATTACTAGTAAGGAATCCAAACTTCAATGCATATTGGATTCTCACATTATGGGGCCCCTACAAAATAAGGGCTGTACAACATCCTTCCTTAGTAGAGGAATCGTCCACATAGAAATTCCAAGTGGGTTTCTCTACCATCTCAATGCCACCTTCCTCTTTAGTGAACTTCGCAACAAAATCTACTAAAACTTGAGCTTTTAATATCGTTTTAGATTTATATTGTACACCACAGGCACTTAGCTCGAAGGCATACTTGATCATCCTCCTTAAAGAGTCTAGTCATTACAAGGCTTGTTGTAGAAGGTGATCAATAAGAACAATTATTTGATGAGCTTTAAAGTATCACTTTAGTTCCCTTGCCAAGAGAACTTCAGCCAAAACAAATTTTTCAATCTTCGTATATCTCTATTCCAAGCCTTGCAAGACATGAATCACATAATAAATCAGCTTATGCTCCCTACCTTCTATTTAAACTAAGACAGATGAAAGAGCTTGGCTACCGACTGACAAATATAAAAATAAGTCTTCTTCAGGGATAAGTGTTAAGAGTATTGACAATGATGCCAAAAATTCATTCAACTCATTAGATGCTACCTTGTACTTGTTGTTCCATTTAAATCCCTTTGGGTTCTTTAACACTTTGAAAAATTTTGTGCACCTCTCTGTACTTTTCCATACAAATTTGTTAAGGCAGCAATCCAACCAATCAATTCTTAGACTTCTTGGTACTAAGGGACTTCATGTTTCAAATTACATCAATCTTTAAGATTTGCCTCAATATTGTGCTGAGTAACCATATACCCCAAAAACTTACTTAAGGTAACACCAAAGACACACTTCTATAGGTTAAGCTTCATGTTATATCTCCTTAAGGTGTTAAACGTCTCCTCAAGGTTAGCAAGGAGCCAACTTTCTACTTTACTCTTAATTATCATATTATCGACATAAACCTTGATGTTTTGGTGAATTTGGGGCATAAACATCTTAGTGACAAGCCTTTGATAGGTCATGCTGACACTTTTAAGCCCAAAGGGCATCACTATATAACAATATGTCCCAAAATTTGAGACAAAAGACATGTAAACATCATCTTTATCCATCTTAATCTAATTGTAGTTAGACAATGTATCCATGAAAGAGAGTAAGGCATGCCTAATAGTTGAGTCAACCATTTGATCTATTCTCGACAAGGGAAAGTAATCTTTAGGACAGGCCTTATCTAATCCATAAAGTCTATGCACATATACTGCTTATTATTTGACTTCCTGATAAGCACACGATTAGCTAGCTAAGTTAGATAAGGCTCTTCCCTTATGAATCCTACCTTTAACAAATTCTAAACCTCCTCTTCGATGGTTGCTTACCATTCAAGAGCAAAATGCCTTTTCTTTTATTGATTGCTGGTCTCCCTTTCATACTCCAACTCTAGTGGGAGTAGGGAATTTTTCCTTGAGATTTGCAATTGAATGAACCATACTGAATAAATGATGGCATACAAAACCCATGATCACATTATAAGGGGACCTACACTTGACAACAAGGAAGTCTACCTTGTCCTCTATAGTATCCTCATTGTCTTCAATTTGAATAAGAAGAGAAATAACTCTAGTAACCCATACAAGTTGATTACTAAATGTATATAGATCATAATTATAAGATCTAAGCCATGCCTTGATCTTTGGCTTTATTTGGTTGAAGGCATGTTGAAAAATAATATTTGCGGAACTCCTAGTATCAACCAACATCTTTTTATCTTAAAGTTGACAAATCTAGCATAAATTACTAGTGCATCATCGTAGGGCCATTGTACATCTTCTAAATCCTCCCTTGTGAAAGAGATGGAATTGTCGACCTTAACCTTCTTGCCCTACACAGTACAAACATATTGTATAGCATTAGTCAAGCTTAAAGAGCTTAACTGGCCTAAAGCAAAAGGTCCGCCAACAATATTGTTATCATACCATTCGATGCTATGTTATTACCTCTGTCTCTTGCATCTCTCTCAGCCAAAGGAGGTCATGCTACATTCTCTTGCTTGTCACGTCATCTTTGGATATGTTGTTTAATATTCTCAGCATCATGGGCAAGGAACTTGCTCAAATACCCTCATTGAATTGCATCATCAATTATGTTTTTGAGTTGAATACACTCATCGGTTTTATGGTTGCTATCACAATGAAAATAGCAATATTTATTAGAATTCTTACGTGACCGATTTCCTATCATTCTTTATGGCCACTATAGTACCCCTCTCTAATTGTATATCACCATCAATGTAATACCCTAGGTTTTTCTAGTTAATTCAATAACACTAGGATTCCAAGCCCTTAAATTTAAGGTGCTGGACTATATTATCCATTTTATTTTAAACTTCATAGTAAGGTTAGAAAAATTAGACGAAATAATTCAAGTAAAGTCAATTTCTCAAAATAAGCTATATAAAAATTTAATTTAAGAAAAACATTAATTTATCAATAAAGCCAATAATTATTGAAAACATGAAATTCAAGCTTTTAGATATAGCGAGATATTAGAGATAAATACATTAACTTTCAAAAATAATAAATGAAGTTGAATTATACATAATATACATGTATTTACATGTGATATGTGTATATGTATTAAATATATACATATAATAATAATAAATAATATAAAATAATGGAAAATTAATTAAAAAATGTATAAATGAGTCATCAAATAATGTGGCAACCTAAGATTAATTGGAAAACATGAGTTAATACTTGATTAATTAGAGGATGGCACATGATGCCTAAGAAAATGAGAAATTGACATGTACTATTTCACCTTTTATATGAAAAAATTCCTAAAGCCTATAAATAGGACTCCAAACATCATTTATAATATTTTAGAAATCTGAAAATATAAAAACATAATTTTATAAAATTAGAAAAAAAAATAAAATTGAAATAGAACAAGAAATATGGTCGAAATGGGTTTAGCGCAGTTCGTATACCAAACCACAACCTGACTTGGAGTGGCTTGGGAGTTAAAGAGAGGAAGGTCAGAGGAGGCATTTCAACAAGGTTAGGTGACCGGAGATAACCGGTTTAGGTGAACCAAAATTCTACCAATAACTTATTTAATTTTATAAAAATATTAAATGTTATTAATTAATTGTGAAATTTGGTTTTTTTTTGGGATTATTTTAAGTGTCGATTAATTTAATAATTTTATTTTAATTAAATAATTAGTAGAAATATGGGTTCCTTAAGAAAATGCCCTATTTAGGTGAAAATTGAATAAATTTTTATAAATATTAGATGATGTTGTTTTAAGCTCAATTTGTGTATATAATACACCTAATATATATATTTAATTGTGGTAATAAGAATTTTTAAATTAAGGATTTTTAATATTTTTTTATAATTATTTTGAATAAAATTGTTAGTTTTACCAAATTATTGAAATAATTAGTATGAAATTAATGAATGAGCCTTACATGTTTTCACTTTTGGAATTTTATAATGATATTTGGAACAGTTAATTTTTATCTTACACATAAATTTATTTATTTTTCGTTATTTTGAGCTAAAACGACTATTTTTGTAAAAATAGATCATAGCTAATTTAGTGTAATTCATGATCAATAATTAAACTATACATTTTTGTGAGTGCATAGGATTTTTTGTAGAATGAATCAGGCTCATATACTATTTATTGTGTATTTCCATAGCATAAACCCATATATTGGCTTAATATATAATATATTAATTAGTACTATTAAAACACTTGTCAAATTCACATAAAATGAACACATTGGGGTATATTAAAGGTTGTTGGACAAGTTTGGAAAATATAATATTCAGGGTTTAGTTTAGTATTAAAGCTTAATTGGGTTAATTATGGAGTTAATATAATGTACAATCAAATCGGTAATACAAAAGGGTATTTTTAGGTTTTTGACAATATTGATAAATCTTATTTCTTAAGATATATTAATAGTACTCAAAATAATGATCATAACAATATAAAGTTTACTGAAATTGGATAAGGATTGTGTAAGATACGGTCAAATGAAGTTTAAAAACGTAGAAATGAAAGCTTATAACAGTTCAAGTTCAACCCATACTTGATTTAAAGACTATGTTATATTTTCATAAGTGTGATAAGTAAGGAATGATCACACCATGAAGTTTAGGATTTTGTGCTGTTACTAAGTCCAGATAAGTGGATCTAAACCATGCTTAGAATAGATATGTTGCTACTCATAACACTGCATGTTGTTTGATGCTATATTGACTGAATATTGGTATATATTAGGTGAATTGATATGCTATTATAGCGGATGATGATATAGTGATTTTGAATTATGGTAACTATAACTTAGTTATATTGTTATGTTGTTATGTTGGGTATTGATTTGCGTTTACGAATGATTGTGCTAACTAAGGAGGTTAAGCGATTGCTAACTTAATCTTTTAGGTATTCACCTAAATGACCCGTAAGTTAGATGCTAGAATTCCACTAGGGAGAGTTTGAAAACTAGAATTAGATCCCTAGGTTGAATAAAACTAAAAGACTACTTGTTTTGAGTAATATACTTGAATTGTTATTGCATATCATGGCATGGCATGGCATGACATAAAAAAGACCTACGAGTCAAAACTTTCAAAATGAGGCTTCCAAGTGATCATAGAAAGAGCATGCCTTTATGAACTCAATTTTTGGAATCATATATATTGCATTGCTTGAACATTGTAACTGTTTTGATAGTTAGATTTGGTAAACTATAGTATGTAGTTTAATTTGGCATTGTTACCTCTTTCATTTAGTAAACTATAGTATGTAGTCTAATTTTGTAAAATAAAGTTAGGGGTCCTTGATGCACCTTTGGGGCCCGACACATGGAGAAGCACTACAATGAAGTAAACCAGAAAAAAACAAAGAAAAAGCTAGCAAAGCCTAGGCAGCTACTGAATGGATAATGCACCACTCGATCCTACTTAGCCATCAATTCACCTAATATGATACACCGATTCGAATTGAAAGGTCACTCACCACTACTCCTTACTAAAGAGAATAGATAAGAGTGGATAGTAACGAGAATACTAAGGTTGCTCAAAGTGAGTAATTTTTGTATTGAAAAGAGGTGTTATTACATACAAGAAAGTGAAGGTTTTTATACCTTTCCACTAGGGGTACTTTACATGTATGAAAAGGCAAAAAGGGCATTCTACAACTAGGTTACATAAGACATACCAAAAAGGATAGAAGAGACAAAAAATATTCAGTGTAAAAAAGAAAGAATCATTCTGGAATACGGTATCAAAAGACACATGTTGCACATTAGGAATATGACATAACATAAGCGAAAGCAGGAATGCATTGCAATCAAGGGTTGACTTGACCTGGATTAAGTTAAGAGCTAATCAGCCTAGTAAAGAGGTCAACCGACTTGAAGCTAGATGCCAGTGGTTCAATGGGAAGCTCGGTTCGACTAGTTTTAGGCTGTCTTCTAGATTAGGACTTCGCTGATGGACAAGAGCATGTCTAATACACATGAGGATATGATAGACAGGTTGGTAGGAGGCTAGCTTAGGATAGGAATCCCCATCTCGGCTATAACTTAGAGCTAATATTTTTTGTGTGAGTCCTTGGAGTCCTCTAGCTCGGCTTCTTGTAATCGATCCAGGAGGTTGATTCCTGTCATCTGCTTGGGGGTCGGAAAGATTTGCACTTAAATCTGAAGCGATTTCTACCTCCTCTCTTAGGGCACACATAGGGTCATCTTCTACTGATTGGTGAGGCATCAGATCGGATACATTGAAGGTGGAAGAAACTCCATAATCATCAGGAAAATCAATTTAGTAAGTGTTGTAGTTAATTTTCTTCCTAACTTTGAGTAGACCATCAGGTCGAGGAGATAGTTTGTTTTGTCTCAAGTGTAACAATCATTCTCAGTTGAGATGTATCCATACCAAGTCACCTGAGTAGAAAGAAATAGTTCGGCAGCCTCGGCTACCAATTTCATGTTGCTTTTGATTGAACTTGGCGATTTTCCTAGTTACAAACTGGTGTAGCTCATGCAATGGTTGGGCTTAGTCCACTCTAGATTTACTCTCTTCAGTAGCCACTAGGGTGTCGATCATATCTAGGGGAATGATAGGGTTAAGGCCATAGACGACCTTGAATGGGGTCTTCCCAATAGTGCTATAGACAATTTGATTGTATAGAAACTCTACAACTAGTAAGCACAGATCCCAATCCCACAAGTTCTTTCCCACTATAACTCTAAGCAGATTACCTAACGTCCTGTTTACCACTTTAGTCTGGCCATCAATCTATAGGTAGCTACTAGAGCTAAATACAAGTTTGGTTACAAGTTTTCTCCAAAGAGTCTTCTAAAAATAGCTTAAGAATTTTGTGTCATGATCTAAAACAATAGTCTTTAGTATCCCATGTAGTTAGACAACCTCCTGTAAAAACAAGTCAGTGATATATAGAGCATTGTTAGTTTGATGGCACAGAATGAAGTGCTCCATCTTACTGAAACGGTCTACTATAACAAAAATAGAATCTTTACCTCTGGATATCCGAAGCAACCCTAGGACAAAGTCCATGCTGAGGTTGGCCCAAGGTTAAGTTGGTGTTAGTAGTAGCATGTATTCTCCATGGGGCTCTCTCTTCCCCTTTGTACATTTGCACACCTCACAACCACTAATTACCTTATGGACATCCTTGGCCAAACCTAGCTAGTAAAAGATCTCCCTCAATAGATTGGCTATCTTGGTTTCCCCAAAATGACTAGATAACCCTCCACTATGAGCTCCTTGACCAATAACTCACGTGTGGAGTAGTTAAGAATACATAACCTACGGTCCTTGAACAAATAGCCTTCCTTGAGATAACATCCCTTGACAGCAATTCCATCCTTGCACTGCTTTAGGATAGGGCCAAAATGGGAATCATGAGCATACTGCTTAGTAATTAGTGAGAATCCCAATAATTTTGTTTGTAAAGTAGTTAGTAAGGTTTGCCATCATGATAAAGCATCGATGACCGCATTTGCACTTCCTTTCTTATGTCAAATGACATACAAGAAACTCTCAATGAACTCTAACCACTTGGCTTGCCTTTTCAAAAGCTTGTTTTGACTCTCTGGATGCTTCAGCGACTCATGGTTTGTATAAATAACAAACTCTTGTGGCAACAAATAATGTTGCTAACCAGTAAAGGTTAGGTAAAGAGAGTACAACTCTTTCTTGTACATAGAATAGGTCAAGGTAGGACTACTAAGTTTCTCAATGTGGTAGGCAACAGGTTGTCACTCTTGCATCAAGATAACACCAATTCCAACCCCTGATTCATAGCATTCTAATTCAAAAGGTTTATTAAAATCTGGCAGTGATAGGATAAGGGCCAAGGTAAGCCTTTCCTTAATCTCTTTAAAGCTCTGTTTAGCTTAGTCATTCCACCTGAACCCATATCTTCTTGGTCAACTCGATTAATGGGGCGGCTATTGTACTAAAGTCTTTAATAAATTGCTTATAGAAAAAAGCTAGGCCATGAAAACTTTAGACCTCAGTGGTGTTCTTGGCATCAGCCATTCCAAAACAACTTAGATCTTTTCCTCATCTACTCAAATCCCTTCCCCTGATACTACAAACCTTAGGAAAATCACCTCTTTTTGGCAAAACATATACTTCTTCACATTTCCATATAACTTTTCAGCTTGCAAAATGTCGAATACTTCGCAAAGATGTTAAACATGATCATTCAGGCCGATATTGTACACCAATATATCATCAAAGTATACGGCCATACATCTCCTAATTAGGGGCCGCATTACATGGTTCATTAACCTCATGAATGTGCTTAGCGCATTAGTAAGTCCGAACGGCATAACCAACCATTTGTAGAGTCCATGTCTAGTCTTGAAGGCAATCTTCCATTCATTGCCTGGCCCTATAGGAATTTGGTGGTAACCACTTTACAGGTCAATCTTCGAAAATATCTTCATGTTGTGAAGCTCATTTAACATGTCATCGAGCCTCAATAATGAGTATCTGTACTTCATAGTAATTCGGTTGATTGCTCAGCTATCGATGCACATGTGCCATGAACCCTCCTTCTTTAGAACTAACAAAGCCGGTACAACATAAGGGCTCATGCTCTCCTTCACATATCCTCACTCAATGAGTTCGTCCACTTATCTTTTCAGCTTTCCTTCACATATCCTCGCTCTAGGCAGTCCTTTCGAAAACAAGTTGGAAAACTCATTTAGTAAGCTTCAAATCTCTTCTGGAACATTCTATAACTCCATTATCTCCATCAGTCTCTTAACCAACATAAACATCAATTCATCAATCTTCTCAGCAAATCAGAGCTCTCTATGGCTCATCACTAAGGCTTTTTTCTTATTAGCTCGAGTAAGTTGATTATGAGTTTCATTTACCTAGGACGGGGGTTAGGGGTTGCAATACGATCTTCCTTCCATCCTTAACAAAGGCATAGGTATTCTTATATCCAT
The DNA here is from genome assembly GCA_024138015.1 of Lumnitzera littorea. Classification (NCBI taxonomy): domain Eukaryota; kingdom Viridiplantae; phylum Streptophyta; class Magnoliopsida; order Myrtales; family Combretaceae; genus Lumnitzera; species Lumnitzera littorea. The sequence goes on along the minus strand of JAMXBB010000003.1, from coordinate 58,268,894 downwards.
CATGCGTAATATGTCAGTTGAACAACTAAGGTCATCCAAGCAACAGGTGTAAAGCTCCCATGGGACGACATTGTACACTACTTCATCTCTATATGCATTTTCGACACTGAATGGCATGGTTACTTGTTCAGTCACGTGTAAAGCACCCTTATCATGATGCCAATGCAGCTTATAAGGTCGAGGATGCCTTAAGAACAACAAATCCAACCTCTGTACGAAGGATTGCACAACCACAATAGTGCAACTTCCTCCATCCACAATGATTGGGCATAATTGGCCTTTGACAGTACTCTTAGTATGGAACAAATTCTCCCTCTGGTCCTACTCAAGGTTCGGCAAGGAACATAGGACTCATCTCAAGACTAAGGTCATTACTTCTCCCTGGTCGGCATAGATACAGGTCTCCTCTTCCTCCTTGGCTTCTGCCTTTCGAACAGCCTTCTCCTCCTCATGCTCACTCTCGTCAATACTATCCACTACATCTCTTTGGAGCACCATGACACGTCGGTTCAAACAATCAGCAGCTATATGTCTAAAGCCTATGCATTTAAAGCATTTCACCTCGCTAGACTTCCGTCCAGGGGTCTGTCCTTTCTCATACATTCTCGGGGGCAACCTAGCCTTAGCTCGACCTAGTTGTCCTACTTAGCTATGCTGACTTACTCGGCTAACATCAACTCAATCATTCTTTTCCTCGGCTCGATATGGTCTCTTAGGCTTGACTTGAACAAGTCGATGTGGTATCGAAGCTCAGGAGAATGTTGGCCCAAGTTAGGTTGAAACATTTCTCCTTTGCTTTTCGACCCTCTATACTATCTTGATGGCCCCTTCCAAATTATAAAACCTCTATACTTCCATGATATTACGAATCTCATACTTGAGCCTAGAAATGAATCTCGATACTGTACAGGCCTCGAGCTCTTCTACGTCGGCTCGAATCATTAACATCTAGAACTCTCTCACGTAGTCATCAATAGATTGGCTTCTTTGGCATAACTCCTGCAACTTTGCAAACATATCTTGTAAGTAAGTCTTGAGCATAAATTTTCCTCTTAATAATCTTTTCATCTCATCTCAAGTTCTAACACCTTGTCTTCTATCTCTTGCCTTGGCTGTATTCAAATTCTTCTACTACATGGTAGCATACCTAGTAAACTCCAATGCAGCAAGCTGGACTTTGACCCCATCCTCATACCTATAACATTCAAATATTTTCTCAATCTTCTCTTCCCATTATAAGTATTCATTTGCATCTCTACTTCCACTGAAGGGCAAGATTTGCACCTTGACATTATCTAACCCTTAAGGGACTTGACATCCTCGTCCCTATGCTCGATAATATTCAACTTCTTCTTCTTCACCAAACCCTTTAACATCTAGCTCCTCGTCAACTTCTCCAGTCTCCTCTAACTCCAATCTTTGTTTAACAACTTGCTCTGTTACTCCTTCAGCTTATGGCTGTCAAATTGGGAGATTAGTTCGATTGCCTTAGCCATAACGTCTCTTAGGGGCAACTTCCTATAGGTTTTGCCGCTATATACCTTGGGGTTGTTGTCTATTAACTTGCACTACGGTAACTAGACTCTTAACAAGGTTTGTAAGTCTGTCAAGCTTGTCACCAACCAACCTTAGGTTGTTACTATCATTAAGACCATGACTAGGTTGAGCACCACTACTCTGGTCACAACTAACACCCTGAACACTTGAATCAAACATGGTATATTACTTCTCAAATGAATTAACAACTTGCTAACAACTTCAATACCTGATAGTCACTCACAATGAAAAATAGAGTAAAACTGAGTAACAATAAAACCACTCTTACTGTCACACCAATACACTGCAATAGCTATAGAAGGAACATAGCAACTATTAATAGTAAAGCGAGCAAAAACTTCACTGTAACTTCACACACTCCCTCGCGGAACCATGCTTTAATACCAGCAAAGTTGATGCACCTCTGGGTTCGGATACACGAATAAGCACCACAATGAAGCAAATAAAAAAGAAACAAAGAAAAAGCTAGCAGAGCACGAGCAGCTACTGAATAGATATGACATGCCACTCGATCTTACTCGGCCATCAATCTGCCGAATATAACGTACCGGTCCAAATTGAAGGGTCACTTACCACTACTCCTTGCTAAAGGGAATAGATAAAAGTTGAATGATAACAAGAATACTAAGGTTGATCAAAGTGAGTAATTTCTATATTAAAGAGAGGTATTCTTACATGCAAGAAAGTAGGAGTTTATATACCCTTTCGTTAGGGTTACTTTACATGTATGAAAAGATAAAAAGAGCATTCTACAACTAAGTTATATAAGACACACTAAAAAGGGTAGAAGAGACAAAGAATATTCAGTGTGAAAAAGAAAGAATCATTCTAGAATATGGTGTCAAAAAATACGTATTGCACATCAAGAATATGATACAACATAGGCAGTAGCAGGAATGCATTGCATTCAGGGGTTGGTCGAGTTGATCTGGATCAGGTCGGGAGCCAATCAGCCTGGTAAAGAGGTCAGCTAACTTAAAGTCAAATGCTAGTAGTTGATTGGGGAGCTCAACTCGGCTAGTTCTGGGTTGTCTTATAGATCAAGACTTCAATGTTGGACAAGAGCATGTCTAACACATGTAAACATATGATAGATAGGTCAGCAGGAGGCTAGCTTGGGATAGGAATCCCCGTCTCAACTATAGCTTAAAGCTAGTATTCTTTGTACGAGCTCTTAGAGTCCTCTAGCTTAGCCTCTTATTATTGGTCCAAGGGGTTGATTCTTATTAGTCCTACTCCCCAGTAGCTCCTTATTGCCCATAAGTTCGTAGATGTTGTATCTAGATGCCTGGCTATGCTAACTAATCGGATGAAAATTGAAGGGCATAGGATATCAGTACTAATACATGCCACGTACATAAGCATAGCATGTTGCGTTGCTAGCAATAAATGCCTAGTTGGGCGAATGCATATGTAACGTTGAACCTGTAGGTTATGATTGAAATGTTTCAATTGTGATATGTAATATTGTCTATATTGTGTTATTTGTTATCCACTCTCACTCAACTTTAGTAGTTGAGGGGATAAAATGTTTTATCTTTAGGTTAACACTATCATGAAGGGCCTAACACCTAGGGGGAATGTATATTGAGAGTGCAAGTCAAAGTTAACAAATTTTGCATGGAACCTTTATTAAGTTAGGAATCTTACTATTATGAAGATGACAAAAGAAAAATTTGGTTCATGTTTTGATATAAACATTATGCTGAACACATAAGTTGTAACTAAATATCCAATTGAACTCCGATGTAACAACCCCTTTGTCATGTAAATAAAGTTATCTTTTGATGAATAAGTAAGTTGAGTTAAGTTTTCAACAGGTATTCTTATTTGACGGTGCATTCTATACTAAGATGGGATGTGACATCTTTTAGGTGGTATCAGAGCATTAGGTACGTATGAGACGTATAAGGTAGTTAAGTAATGAAGGGTCATAGTATAGTAAAACAACTATAGTAGTTATCCATAGAATTTTATGTGATGTTTATTTAGAAAGACGATTTGTAAGGGATATGAAAGATCACTAATGAACAAAGTATCTAAGGAGCAAAAAGAGGAATTACCACAATAGCCTCAACCTAACCCCAAGCAACCACAACATATGGAGGGGGGTATGAAGAGAATAAGTTAAGATGCATGGCCCTTTCCTTTCGCCACTATTTCCTTCTAAGAATTGATCATTGTGCGTACCAAGTCAATCTTTCGCGTTCTTCTTCTTGTCATTCTTTTGATCTCTTCTACTCTAATCGGCTTCATATTGAGCTTTGATGTTATCCTCTTATTAAATATAAGACATGGCCTTAGCCTTAAACTTGACAAAAGTCTTCGACTTGATTTTGGCTAGAGATTTAAAAAAGTCTCCACATGGTTTAACTTTGTCAATCACTGCATTAAGATCAACACTGATATCTAATTATGGGATTTAGACCATCTCAGCCATAAATCAAGCTAAGTAGTCTCTAATAGACTCGTTTGATTTTTGCTTTATGGTGTTAAGGACAAATGAATCCTTAATAGGGAGCTTGCGTGTAAGGAAGTGTTGTAAGAACACTTTTGCCAGGTCCTTGAAATATGAAATTATGTTCGATTTCAAATGTTTAAACCATGTGCTCACTACATTCCTTAAGGTTAAAGGGAATGCTTGATAAGCTATGGCATCACTCAAGCCATGAAGCTTAGCTAAGGTGCAGTAATACTGAAGATGATCTTCTAAGTCCATTGTTTCATCATATGTCTCGAATGATGGCAATTTAATATGTCGCGGTATTACTTCCTTCAATATTCAAGAATAAAACGACTCCTCTTTATCTAAAATTGTTTACCAGTTGAAGAAAAGGTGCTAACATACTACGATCTTACATGGTGCACCTACTGTAGTTGTTTTCCTTTATCATCCTTTCTAAGCATAAGGGCCAAAGGCCCAACTGTGACCCCAACCTACTTCTTGGGCAATTTAGGAGAATAAACAAAGTCATCAAAATTCTCGACATTATTATCACCGTAACCTTGATTCTGGTCTAGCTAAGTATTCTTATGGAGAAGATTAAGAATATCGTCATTCTTCTTTTTGATTCCTTTTTCTCTTTAGCTAAAACAATACAAAGCTACTCCAATCTAGCCAAATGTTGTTTGTCAGTATGCTTACTCCTCCCCCAAAAGGTATTAGGGAGGATAACCAGCACTTGCACTTTTGGTCATTCTTGTTTTTGCCATGTAGGTAAATAATTTGGAAACAAACAGTGACAATTGTTGTTAGTCAATTTTGGTGTGAAACTTTGCTCTTGCAAAAGTAAAAAAGAAAGGCTAAAGGCTAAAGGTGATGCTAAGGCTAGTCCAATGCTTGATGCCTAAGTGAATGTTTGAGTAAAAGGTAAGAGAATAAGAAGGCTTAAAATGTTAAAGAGAGTAAGAGAGTCTATACAATGCTTTCTTACCTTTATTTATAGGCACATATCGGATGTTTGCAATAATAGGTAATCATTGGTTGTGAACCATATGGTAACTCCTTAATTAAGCACACGCCTAAAGAATTGGAGTAGTTAGCAGTTATGTAATGAGATCGTACAAGGCTGCAATTGTCCATGCTACTTTTCAAATATAAATATACAATCAGGTTGGGCATTTAGGTTTATTAGATTATCTGAGCCATCAAAGGCCTAAATAGAAAACAATAATGATTGGCAGTTCAGTAACCAAGGTGCCAAGCAATATCACTAAGCGAAACTATGCTATCAACACTAATTTATCCTTATATGTTATGTACTCTTCCTTTTTTAATAAGAATCTTTTGGTAATTGTGACAACCTAGGAATTGCCCTAATTGGGCCATATAAATACTTATAGTATGTAATAGGCTCATCATCAGTGAACATCAACTTTATAGACATTTTTCCCACCGAAAGCTAAGTGTTTGCTTACTCTAACCTACTCTTATTAATCCCTTTAGCAAGGATTATAGTAAGGAACTTAGACTAGTGCATTACATCAAGCAAGTTAATTAGGTCATATGTAGTTCTACAGTGTATCATATCTATAGGATTAGTGCACAATTTTGTTAAACCATCTATTTCCATTTACTCATCAAACCATATTTCAATTCGGACCTACCTTAGTTTGTGTGATATTAGTCCGTCATACGTACTCATTCTTGATGAACTGTACCAATAATCACTATTAATGAATTGCAACCAAGTGTTCATTGGTGGATGAAACATTGTTGACATTGGTGATGAAATTGTTAGTCCATCAATATCCTTTCATGTATTGCATTAACTGATGCTATTCACCCCCTCCCAATCAACCCTGAATTAGTACCATGTTTAGATAAAATGGGGCAACAATTCTAGGTATAGTATTGATGGCAAAATAGGGTCCTTCATCTTACTGCATCCTTGTTTACTTCTACTACCAATAAAGTACTAGCAGGTGATGCATGCCATAGAAGAAGATTGTTAACCCAAATCATAAATATAGCTAAGTATATTATTGTTTGATAGGCTTAAAGTCCTCCTGTCTTTGAGAAAGAGTCGATGCTTTGGGGGAGCTTATTGCTTTGACCCTTCTACTATATAGTGATTATTCCATTCAAATTAGGATGTTACTTCATGGTAAGCTTGGAAAAGAAAGTATGCATTGATCTTGTTTTGAAAGCAATACACATTTAAAAGCAACCATGGTTGTAGTCACCAAAGAAGGACTCTTAGGCTTAACGTACACATGATTAGGATACTAGATCATTGCCTAAACTTAAGGCATGAAGGCAAAGAAGCAAATATATTACTTGTGCTTGTGGCATGACAACCAAAATGCTAAGGCATGGCTTAGGCTTAAGGCGTAATAGGAGATGCTAGGGCATAGCCTGGGCTTATGTCATAACATTAGAGATGCTGAGGCATGGCTTGGGCTTAAGGCATAGTAGCCAAGATATGAAGGCATGGCCTAGGCTTAAGGTATAGCAATCGAGATACTAAGGCATAGCCTGGGCTTCAAGTGTAATAGTTGATATGCTAGGGCATTTTACCTGGACTTTACAATACTCTCATATTAGTCACGGGGTATTTTCTACTACTTAATGGCTTAGTATGACTGTAAGTTAAGATGTCAAGGCATTGCTTGAGCTTAAAAGCATAAAAAGTTATGATTATAAGGTATCGGTTGGGTTTAAAGGAAATAAACAAAAACAAGAATAAAAACACGAAAGCGTCATTATTAAATAGCACTAATTACCTTTCTTTATAGAAGAAATCATAGGGGTTTCCTTACAACTTAAAGATCTAATGAGTTGCTAATTATTGTCACAAGACCTATATGTCAACATCTAGGCATCATGAGATGGGAGTGGATTGCTTCAAACATCGTTGTCTTTGATAATAAGCTCTCCCTTTAGATCTTATCATGGAATATTTGCTTTAAACTTCAACAATCCTTAGTGGGGTGGTCCATTGTTCTATGATATCAACAATATTTAAGGTTTCTTCTATTGTCTAATGTAGGTTGATGTTCAATACTTAGTAATTTGATATCTTCATTTTGCAACCAACAGTCAAGAATGGCATGTACCTTACTCTTTGGGCATAAGAAGGGAAGAACCCCTATTAAACTTCTTTGTGCGTCACTCTTAGGCCTCTTGTTGCTTTGTGAGTTTTTACCTTGATATAAGGAGGCAAACATTGTTAGATTGTTAAGTTTACCCAATTCACTCCATTGCCTAGCTAGGAAGTTATTAGTCCTTCATGCATTCTTCACAAGTACAGCAAAAGAACAAAGAGAGAGATCCTCCAAGCATACTACATACTTAGGGAACATTCCTAGAATGCAAATCTTTACTAACTCTTTTTCATTACATACATCTTAGATATCTAGAGGACATTCTCTAAAGCACTCAATTTACTCCATTAATTCTTCCTTAGGATTCTATTGGATCCTTCCCATCTTGGTGAGAGTGACTCTTTATTCAATAAAGAAAAATTTTTCCAAGAACATCTTATACATGCTTCCCTACAAATGAATGTATCTTGAAGGGAGGTTAATATACTAGGTATAAGCTTCCTTCATAAGAGACTTTGAAAATTCCTTTAGTTTCAAATTATCATCTAGCTTATAGATAGTTAGAGTGTCACATCCTGGCATAGCACAAGATGCACCATCACACAAGAATACCTATAAAAAAATTAACTCAACCTGCTTATTCATCGAAATAAAACTTTGTTTATATAATAGTAGGGTTGCTAAATCGGAGTTTAGCTGGACATTTGGTTACAACTTATGTATATAGCATAATATTTACATTAGAACATGAACAAATCTTTTCTTTTATCATCTTTAAAATAGTAGGATTCTCGACTTAGTACAGGTTCCATCTAAAAGTTGCTGACTTCGACTTACGCTTTTAGTATACATTCTTCCTAGTGTTAAGCCCTTCAAGATGTTGTTAACTTGAGGATAAAACATTTTATCCCCTCAACTACTAAAGCTGAGTGAGAGTAGATAACAAACAATACAATATAAGTAATATCATAACTGAAACATTCCAATCATAATTAGAAGGTTTAGCTCCACACATACATTAGCCTAACTAGGCATTTATTGCTAACTAGGCATTTATTGCTAACAATGCAACATGCTATGCTTATACATGTGGCGTGCATTAATACCGATATCCTATGCCTTTCCAATATCTTCATCCAGTTAGTTAAAATAGCTAGGCATCTAGATACAATGTCCAAGGACCTGGGGCAATAAGGAGTCGCCTGGGAGTAGAACCCCTAACCAAATTGGACTGCATATTGTAGTCTACCAAATCAGAAAGGTAACAAGGAGCTGCCTAGGAGTAAAACCCCTAACTTTTTTTTAACAAAATTAGACTATACACTATAGTTTACCAAATCAGACTATCAAAATAGTCAAGAAGTTTAGGTAATGAGAATTCATATGCTTCTAAAAACTGAGTTCATAAAGCCATGATTTTTCTTGATCACTTAAAGTCTCATTCTAAAAATTTTGACCTATATGTCCTTTTTTTGCCATGCCATGCTACGCAATAACAACTCAAGTATATCATTCAACACTATCAATCTTTAAATTTTATTTAACTTAGTTTTCAATCCCTCCCTAGTAAAAATTTAGCATCTCACTTAGGTGAATACCTAGCAGATTGAGTTAGCAATCGCTCAACTCTCCAAGTTAATACAATCATTTGTAAGTACCAAATCAATACCCAATATAGTAGCATAATTGATATAGACTCGTAAATGAACATACGAACCCAATATCACATATAACCAAAGGGATGGGTCTAAGCCGTAAGATGGCATGAAAGGTAAATGATAGTCGAAGGTTGAGCAGGAGGTTCCCGTACACCGACGAAGGATATGACATACCAATGCCTTACACGAGCTTAAGTTACACTTTATATGATGCACAAGTATGGCCAGAGGTCACTTGCCACTAGTCCACGCTTAAATGGGCTAGATGAAAGTAGCTCAAGAGTAAGAGTAGCTTAAGAGTAAGAGGGACACTTAGCTCAAGAGTGAAAAGTTCAAAGTGTATTCTCTGTATTATGATGTCCTCAACTTTTACAATATGACGGTATTTGTATCATCTCGTTAGGGGAAATCCTAAGTTATAGAAATTACAAAAGAATGGTCCTTTTTTGCTAAAAGCAAAGGAATAATTTACAAGGAAAATATGAAATCGTGCAAAAGAAGGAATGCGAACATCCTTTGTTAGAAAAGACAATATGGATGTCAGTAAAGGATAGTACGTACATGTTTTTACTATGATTCTGACAGTATTGTGGTCCAGGTAGGGGTAGACCTCGATTCAGGCCCATTCGGCATCAAAAGGGGCTAGACAGTGGTTAATTTAGGGACGGCTCACATTGGGGTTAACCTTAGATGGTCAGCTCTTGATAGTTCTACTCGAACTCCGCATAATGGAGATTGCTGCATTCAAATTTGGTGCTTGGACTACAATTAAGTGGAGGGTTCGGCTCGGTATGCTGGTTGATCACCTTGGCAACATCTTGGATAGGATGCAAAACAAAGTAGCTCAACAGATCAGACTGGGGCAAGCACTGCTCTTTGATGCTTAACTCACCTCGAACAACTCAATGGACCATCTGAGAGAGCCCTCGAGCTCGGGAAAGTGTAATTGATCCTTGATCCCTATCATCCCATCCAGGTTATTTGAGATTTGGGATCAAATTTAGTTTAGGTCCAATTTGCTCGTCTTCAGGAGTGTAAGGTTAGAGATCAATAATATTGAAAGAGTCTAAGACTCTGTATCCTTCAAGTAATTTTATCCTATAACCTTTACGATTGATCTTTTCAAGCACTCTGAAAGGTCCGTCGGCTCTAGGAGATAACTTGCTCTTCCTCAAGTTTGGGAATTGTTCCTTATTAAGGTATATCCAGACCAAATCACCTGGTCAAAATTCTCTCTTCTTCTATCCTCAGCTTCATTTCTCAAGCTTAATAGTAGCTCGACTCAGTTGCTCTACAACCTTTTGGTACATGGCCTTGATGGCCATAACTCTCTCAATAGCTAGCCGGTCTTCATCAAACATCAGTTAGGGTACTTAGTCCAATGGCAATTCAGGGTTTAGCCCATAGTCGACTTCAAATGGAGACATGCTTGTGACACTATAGGCGGTCCGATTGTAGGAGAATTCAATGATTGGCCTACATATATCCCCATCAGCCATGTTTCATCCGACAGTTACCAGTAACAAAGTTCCTACAGTTCGGTTGACAACTTTGGTCTGCCTATCGATCTATGGATGGCAGGACATATTGTACAATAGCTTGGTTCCCAATCGCCTCCAAAGTGTCCTCCAAAAGTGGCTCATGAACTTAGGGTCTCAATTAGAGACTATAGTTTTGGGCATGCCGTAAAGCTTAATCACCTCTTGTAAGAAAAGAAAAGAGATAGCTGAAGCATCATTAGTCTTGGAATAGGGCAGGAAATGTGTCATCTTACTAAATCAATTCACAACCACCATAATGGAGTCCTTTCTTCAAGACGTCTTCGATAATCCTAAGATAAAGTCCATACTCATCTCGGACCATGGTTTGGTCAGGATCAGCAAGGGTTGGTATTGTCCTTGCTTAGCTCAACTCTTCGCTTTTCAATAGGTTACACATCTTTCCATCATGGATTGAACACCGCTCTTCATCTTTGGCCAAAAGAATCAAAAGGATAATACCTCATAAGTTCGGTGCTAGCCAAAGTGTCTTATTAATCCCCTTCCATGTACCTCACACACTAACAGTTCTCGCGTGGAACAAGTCAGGGTACATAGCTTCCCCTTCTTAAATAAGTATCCGTCCTCCCTATGATAGTCATCTAGCATCCGTCCTTCCTCACATTGGACATAGATAAGACCAAAGTATGGGTCCTCAACATATAAATTCTTGATGGTTGAAAACTCAAGTAGCCTCATCTGTAGTTTGGTAAGGAGGGTATGTCATTCGATAGGGCATTGGCTACTACATTATTCTTTCAGTTCTAGTTTTTTATGACATAAGAAAAACCTTCTATAAACTCAACCTACTTGGCTTGTCTCTAAGACAACTTCGTTTGGCTCTTTAGATATCTCAAGGATTCATGATCGGTGTAGATCACGAATTCGTTGGGTAACAGGTAATGTTGCCATACCGTTAGGGCTCGGATTAAGGAGTAGAACTCCTTGTCATAGATAGAGTAATTGAGTGTGGCTCCTTAAAGTTTCTTACTAAAATAAGAAATAGGTTGGCCTTCCTGCATCAGCATAGCACCTATACCTAATCCAGACACGTCACACTCTACCTCAAATACCTTATTGAAGCTTAGTAAAGCTAAGACAGAGGCTGTAGTTAGCTTCTCCTTTACATCTTCAAAACTCCTCCTCTCTTTCCCACCCCATTTGAATTCAACATTCTTCTTTAAGAGTTCGGTGAGTAGGGGCACAATCGTATTGAAATTTTATATGAATCGACGATAGAATGATGCCAGGTCATGGAAACTTCTTACATCAACCAAACAGGTCGACTCAGGCCATTCAATAATCACTCTTACCTTCTCCTCATCAACTTGAATGCCACCTCTACTCACTACAAATCCTAAGAAGATCACCTCGGATCAGTAGAAATCGTACTTATTAAGATTGGTGTAGAGCTATTCAGCTTGGAGTTTTGCAAGCACTTATCAGAGATACTTTCGGTGCATCCAGGTCAAGATTGTATACTAGAATGTCGTCAAAATAAACCACAACAAACTTTCCCAGTAATTCTTAGAGCACATGATTCATAAGTCACATGAATATGCTCGGTGCATTGGATAGCCCAAATGGCATTACAAGCCATTCATACAAACTATGTCGTGTCTTAAAGGCGTTCTTCCACTCATTGCCTTCATACATTCGAATTTGATGGTATCCAAATTTGAGATCAATTTTGGAGAGCACTCTTGCTCTATTTAACTCGTCTAGCATGTCATTAAGCCTAAGTATGGGATACCTATACTTGATGGTGATTCGATTAATGGCTTAGCTATCTACACACATCCTTTAAGACCCATCTTTCTTCAGCACTAATAAGACCAGTACAGCGTAGGGGATCAAGGACTCGCACATGTACGCTTTCTCCATGAGGTCATTTACTTACCTCTGCAGCTTGGTAACCTATTCAGGGTTCAGTCTATAGGCAGGCTTGTTCAGTAAGGTGGCCCCTGGTTGTAGGTCAATTGCATGCTCAACGCCTCGAATTGGGGGTAGACCCTCCAATAGCTCCTCTAAAAACAGATCAACAAAGTCCTCTAGTAGGGTTTTTACCTCGGTCAACAACTCTTCTTCCCCAGGTCTCATCTCTAAAAGCCGCCTAATAAGCAAATAGGTAGGTCCTTCCAGCTCCATTTCTCTTTTCAATTCGACTCGAGTCAGTACTAAAGCCTCCTTCTTCAAGGTTCGACTAAGTTGGGACTATATGATTTTTACCTACTCAAAAATCATGGGGCTCAATTTTATCCTTCTTCCTTCATGCTCCATATAACATGTGTTCCTCCAGTTATCATACATAATTGCTTGATCAAATATCCATAGTCATCCAAGTAGAATGTAGGACGTACTCATGGGCAATACATCATAGAGCACATCATCTTGATACTTGCCAATGCAGATCGGCATAGACACCTGCTTGTTCACTTGTAGAGCTCCCTTATCACTGAGCCAATGAAGCTTGAAGGTTTTGAGTAGGGCATGGTCAGCAATTTCAACTACTGCACCATAAATGCGAAGGTTACATTTATGCAGCTCCCATTATTTACAATTAGCGTACTTAGTGATTCATTCACCTTGCACCTAATATGGAAGGGATTTTCTCTCTATTCATCTTTAACTATAGGACTGACACTCATCGTCCTCCTCAATACTAGAGCAGTCGACATAAAGTGGCCTTCCTCGCTGTAGATGACTTCCTCATCAAACAACTCGACTTGTCCATTCTCTTTCAACTCCTCCACTTCTTCCTCTATACTGTTAACCTCTGCGGTCAATGCCTCGCCTCTGATCACCATTGTTCGCCTATACAAACACTGAGCGGCCATGCGACCAAATCCTTGGCATTTGAAACACTTGATCTCACTCGTCTTCCTCCTTGAACTTTAGCCCTTCTCAAACTTCCTTAGGGGTTCCTTCTCCTCTACTCGGGTAGTCTTAGCAAGTCGGGTCTTAGTGATCTTGCTTGGTTCCATTCATACAGGTCTACTCAGAACTAGTCAGCTACTGCCAAGACGATTGACGGGTGGTTGTAATCTTCTTGTTTAATACCTTTCTATCATCAGGGTGACTTAGATTACATTATCGAAAGTTCTAATGTCCAGGGTTTCCAAGACAACCCCAATCTCATACTTTAATCCAACAATGAATCGAGACACAATTCGGTTTTCTAGCTCCACAACTTTACATCGGATCATTAGCATTTAGAACTCTTTAACGTAAGCATTCACACTCGATGCTCCTTGTCTCAGTTCTTGCTGTCTCTTAAAGGCATCCTATAGATAATAGCTCGACACAAACCTTCTTCGCATAAGGTTCTTCATATCATCTCAACTCTTAATCTCTCATTCTCCTTCCCCTCGGTTGGTAGCTTGCAAGTTCTTCCACTAAAAGGTAGCATAACCAGTGAACTCTAATACAGTAAGTTTAACCTTTGCATTGTTAAGCACTTCATGGCATTCAAATTGCTTTTCAATTTTATCTACCCAATCTAGGTAGTCTTCGGCATCACCACTTCCAAAAAACTTGGGATATGCATCTTGAGTCCTTTGACTCTAAGGGCTTATACATTTCTTTCCTCAGGCTCGTAATATTCCTCTACCTCATCAACTCCTTTTCCTTCCTCTTCAATCTCTTTAAGTGCTAACCTTCATCTAGCATCCCTACCAACTCCTTCAGCTTGGGGTGGGTGAGTTGGGGCATTAACCTAGCCAAACTGACCATTGCCCCGTTGTTGCTGCTTACGTTCTCTCATAGGGCTATTTTGAGCTCATTATCTGTCTTCTTAGATAATAGTCACCAGGTTAGCTACCAAGTCGATAAGCCTATCTAAGCGATCACCTACTGATTAAGGTGAAAAGCTTTCTTCTTGACCTTGGCCATGTCAAGTACCACTCTCTTGGTTTCCCAAAGTCCTTTATACACTTGAATCCAACATTGATGTTTACTTCATGGTGACAATTTCTCAACAAACACACAATCAACCAAACTCTATTTTAGTGTATCAAAAACAAGGAAAAAAAAAACAAAGTATAAAACACTTCTCACTACTAAACTTCAAAGTTAACAATAGATTCACTATCACACGAGAGTAGTGACAAACTATTAAAAGAGTACAGTAGCAGAGTTCAGCTTCAAATGTAGCCAAGCTTTGATACTAAGATGATACGGACTCGTAAATGAACACACGAACTCGATGTCACGCGTAACTAAAGGGATGGTTCCAAGGTACATGATGGCTTGATAAGTAAATGATAGTTGAAGGTTAAATAGAGGTTTCTCGTACACCGATGAAGTATATGATGCACTAACAGCTCATACAAACTCAAGTCACACTTGATATGTCACACACGTAAAGCCGGAGGTCACTCGCCACTAACCTACGCTTAGAAGGGCTAGATAATAGTAGCTCAAGAGTAAGAGGGATACTTAGCTCAAGAGAGTGAAAAGTTCAGTATATTCTCTGTATTTTGATCTCCTTAACTTTTGCAATATGACGGTATTTATATCATCTCATTAGGGTAAATCCTAAGTTATAGAAATTACAAAAAAATGGTCTTTGTTTGCTAAAAACAAAAAGAATAATTTACAAGGAAAATATGAAATTATGCACAAGAAGGAATGCAGACATCCTTTATTAGAAAGGACAGTACGAATGTTAGCAAAGGATAGTGCGTATGTGTTTTTACTGTGATTCTAACAATATTGTGGTCCGAGCAAAGGTGGACCTTGTTTTATGCCTGTTTGACATCAGAAAGGGTTAGACAGTAATTAGTTCAAGGATGGCTCACATTAAGGTTAACATTGGAGGGTCAGCTCCTAATAGTTCTGCTTAACCTTTGTACAATGGAGATTGCTACATTCAGATTTAGCACTTAGACCATGGCTTAATGGAGGGTTCAGCTTGGCTGCTTATGTTCTCTAGTGGGGCTATTTCTAGCTCATTGTCTGCCTTCTTAGATAACAGTCACCAGGGTGGCTACCAAGTCGATAAGCCTATCCAAGGGGTCACCTACTAATTAAGGTGGAAAGCTTCCTTCTTAACCTTAGCCATGTCGAGTACCACTCTCTTGGTTTCCTAAAGTCCCTTGTACACTTGAATCCAACATTGATGTTTACTTCACGAAGACAATTTCTCAACAAACATACAGTCAAACACACTTTGTTTTGGTTTATCAAAAATAGGGGAAAACAAAGTGCAAAACACTTCTCATTACTAAACTTCAAATCTAACAATACAATCATTATCACACGAGAGTAATGATAAATTTTAAAATAGCATAGTAATTGAATCCAACTTTAAATGTAACCAAGTTCTGATACCAAGATGATATGGACTCATGGATGAACATATGAACCTGATATCACTCATAACCAAAGGGGTGAGTCCAAGCTACAAGATGGCTTGAAAAGTAAATGATAATCAAAGGTTGAGGAGGGGGTTCCCGTACATTAACGAAGGACATGACATATCGAGCTTAGGTCACACTTGATATGACGCACAAGTATGGTTGGAGGTCATTCAATACTAGTCCATGCTCGAATGGGATAGTTAAGAGTAGCTTAAGAGTAAGAGGGACACTGAGCTCGAGAATGAAAAAGTTTAGTGTATTCTCTATATTATGATGTCATCAACTTTTATAATATAACAATATTTATATCATCCCATTAAGGCAAATCCTAAGTTATAGAAATTACCAAAGAATAGTCCTTATTTGCTAAAAACAAAAGAATAATTTTCAAGGAAAATATGAAATCGTACAAAAGAAGGAACGCAGACGTCCTTTGTTAGAAAGGATAATACGGATGTTAGTAAAGGATAGTGTGCACACGTTTTTACTGTAATTCTGATAATATTGTGGTCTAGGCAAGGGTTGACCTCGGTTCAAGCCTATTCAACATTAGTAAGGGCTGGACAGTGGTTGGTTCAGGGATAGCTCACAATGGGGTGGTCGACTCCTAATAGTTATGCTTGGCCTCGGTAAAGTAGAGATTGCTACATTCAGATTTGGCGCTTAAACTACAGTTAAGTGGAAGGTTCAGCTTGACATGCTAATTGATCACCTCGGCAACATCTTAGATGGCATGCAGAGTAAAGTAGCTTAGCAAATCAAATTGGGGCAAGCATTACTCCTTGGCGCTTAACTCACTTCGGTCAGCTCAGCGGACCATCTAACAGAGCCCTCAAGCTCGAGAACGTGTAATCGGTCCTTAATCCCTATCAATAACAATCTAACCAAGATATAGTTATCATCATTCAAAATCACCACATTGGCATTCACTATAGTAGCATATCAATTCACCCAAGATATAGCCATATCCAATCAACATAGCATCAAACTAGTATGTAGTGTTATGAGTAGCAATACATCTACTCTAAGCATAAGTTAAATCTAATTACCTAGGCTTATTAGTATTGCAAAATCCTAAACTTCGCAATGTGGTCCTTTCTTACTTATCACACCTAGGAAAATATTAGACAGTCTTCAAATCAACTACGGGTCTAACCTAAACTCTTATAAGCTTTCATTACTACGTTTTTAAACTTTATTTGACCATATCTTACTCATTCCCTATCTAATTTCAACAAACTTTATTACTTCATGATCGTTATTTCAATTACTATTAAGATATCTTAAGAATCAAGACTAAACAATATTGTCAAAAGCCTAAAAATACCCTTTCTCCCTATCGACTCAACCGTATGTTATCGTAATTTTGTAATTGACTCAAGTAAGCTTTAATTCTAAATTGAAAACCCTAAAAATTATACGTTCCAAACTTAAACAACATCTATTTTATACCTAAAATACTAATCTTACATAATCTTATCAAATATCATAATAGTACTGTTTACTATTATAGACACCTAATTTTTGCTCCTTTGTAGTTCTAAGTTTTATTTTTACAAAAATGGTCCTAATTCAAAATTTAAAAAAAAACAAAAAAAATTAATAAAAGATAAAAAAATATAAAAATTAACAAATGATGAAAATACCAAGAAAATAAGAAAAGGAAAAATTATAAAAATTTCATAGATTTTTAAGAAGTAACTTATATTAGGAACAAATAGTTTTAGTTTTAGTTTAAGTTTAGTTAAAAAAAATTATTTTAAAGAATTGGATAGTTTAAGTATAGTTTAATTGTACTAAATGTCAAGGCACAGGCTAACAGCTTAACGGATAAGCATTGGAGTATTGGAATGGACTTAGTTTAAGGTCATGGGTTCAAGTCTCGCTAAACACCTATGTGCTTATAGCAATCCCCTGACCTCTACTATAATTCCTCAACTGAAGACAGCATCATACGCCGACCGAATTCCAACTAATCCGACGCCTATAGCAATCTACAAGCCAAGCATAACCCCCCAAATGCCTAACAGTCCACAATCCTTACTACTGGACAGTTCCTGGCCAAACTCCATGCCAATGTCTGACATCCACGACATACTATCCCAATCCGTCCCTTGCTTGACTAACATAACCTACAATAGTCCACACTGCACAACCAGGTTCAGCTATGCTCACCTACTATTCTACATACACAATCAACTCTCAACAACCAATTTTGATCAGCCGTAATGCAGTACAATAGTTACTAACTGTAATCAACAAAAGCCACTTATCCTTCATCTAACAATCGAAGCTTTGCCGTCGTACTCCACCACCGCGTTCAATTACAGTCCACGACACGTTACTCCACTGTCCATCCATATGTAGCACCAAACAGCAGTACTGCACAGGCAAAACATGCCTGAAAAGCAATTTGCGAACCACATCCAACAACAAGTCTAAACGAAGCACAGCATACGCCATCAACGACGCCAACTCCGATCAGCAGTACCTGCGCAACAGCTGTGATACCATACAGCAGCACGCGTCAACAACTCACGGTAACCCCGACCATGTTCACTACATGCAAAACACCAATCTACGATCCCTTCTCTCGCGTGAACCACGCCCACAGACACTCACAACCGCACGAACAAATTGCGTGCGACCCAAGCACTTCCACAGTAGCACAGGCCCCGACACTAGTTGCTGAGACCAAAAACAAACATGCAACACCATTGATTGACAACAACCCAAATCAATACGTAGCAAAGCTCCGACCCGAATCTAATCGAACATCCTCAAACCAAACCCAATTCCTATTAGGTCCAATCTTTTTTTTTAAGTTTCAATTATTATTATGATTTTTTTTCCTTTTTTGTTTTTATTTATTTAATGATTTGTTTTAGTAGTTGACTTTAAAATATACAATAGAAAAGGATGTTTTAGTTTAGGAATACCTAGGAAAAGTTGTTTTCTAAAAATAAAAATTAATAATTTTTTTTTAAAATTAAGGCCTTCCTTTAGAAAATAAAAATAAAACTTCAAGATAGGACTCATTTTTTAGATTTTTTTTTAGTCAAAATAAATAAATAGATAAACACGTAAACTTGACTGATTTTCAAAATTAAAATAGACTAACACGCTAAAGTTTTTTCAAAAAGAACTATGATCGTTTGATCTCAACTAGTGGGTACGTAGGTACCTTCGGGGCGACGATAAAATATGTTAAACTTAGGTTCTTTTTCTTTTGATTTTTTTGTTTATTTATTTATTTATTTTAAATATTATAATTAGAAAAATAATCCTAATTTCAGTAAATAAATAACGGTACCCGTTAGGGTTTAATAGGTTAGCCCCCGAATTCGGAATCCTCTGGTTCTTCATTAAAATTGAAGTCAAAGACCAATAGTCAAATCGTAATCAATCCACTCAATTGCTTACAGTTTTTTTTTTTCTTTTCTTGACTTCGGTCGAGTGGCGACTCCAAAAATTATTTTTAATAAAAAACCGAAATTTCTCAATTTCTTTAGTCAAGGATTAATATTAAATGAGTTGGGATTTAGTATTAATCAGGAAATGGAGAAATTAATTTTAAATAATAGAAAACCGAAAAATCAGACTTGACATCTATTTTACATATTAGATCAATATATAAGCTTATATTAGGAAAATACATGATAAATTGTATATGAGCCTGATTAATTTCACAAAAAATCCTATAGACTCACAAAAATTTGTAGTTTAATTATGAACCATCAATTACACTAAACTAACCATTAGCAATATTTACTAAAATAACAATTTTAGCTCGAAATTATGGAAAATTAAGGAAAACTTACAAATTTATGTATAACATAAAAATTAAGTGATCCACATACCCTTATAAACTTCCAAGAGTAAAAAACATATAGGCCTCATTCATTAATTTTATCAAAAATTAATTATTTTAACAAAATAGCAAAACTGGTAATTTTATCCAAAATAATTATAAATAATAGTAAACATACTTAATTTAAAAAATTTCCACTTACTACAATTAAATACATACATATATATATAAGATGCATTATATACAAAAATTAAGCTTGAAATAATATCGTTTGATATTTACAAAAATTAATTCAGTTTTCATCCAAACAGGGCATTTTCTTAAGAAGCCTATATTTCCACTAATTATTTAATTAAAATAAAATTACTAAATTAATCTACAGCTAACATAACTCCAAAAAACCAAATTTTATAATTAACTAATAACATTTAATATTTTTATAAAATATAAATGAAATACAAGCGGAATTTTGGTTCAGTTGAACCGACTACCATTGATTAATAATGCTTGTTGAAACACCTCCCCTAATGGTCCTTTCTTTGACCCTAAAGTGGCTCAATGTTAGGTTATGGTTCGGTATATGAACCGCCCTATACCAACTCTGACCTTATTTTTTATTTTATTTTTATTTCATATTTATCTAATTTTCTAAATTATGTTCTTTTGTTTCCAAATTTCTAAAATATTACAAATGAGGTTTGGAGTCCTATTTACAAGCTTTGAGGTAGTTACATGTCAAAAAGATAAATGCTACATGTCATTTTTTTTATTTGCCACCATGTAAGTAGGTGTCATGTGTTATTTCCACATTATTTTAGTGTTGACTCATGTTTTCCAACTTGTATTATGCTGCCACATAGGTTTAATGACTCATCAACCTATTTTTAGATAATTTTCAATTTATTTTATATTATTTTCCTATATTTGATAATTTTTATATTAATAGATATACATATTCAATACATATAATGTATAATTCATGTAAATATACGTATATTATATATAATTCAATTTCATTTATTATTTTTATAAATTAAATAACTTATCTCTAATATCTCGTTATATCTAAAAGCTAAAATTTCACATTTTCTACATTTTTTGGCTTTATCAATAAATTGATTGTTTTATCATATTTTGGTAAATTGACTTTACTAGAATACTTTATCTTACTTTTCTAGTTTTACTGTGAAGTTTGAACTAAAACTATTATGACCCAACAATATCGTTGTCATGGTAGATCGCCGTGTAATATATAAAGATCTACAAGCAACCCCTTTGTTGATCGTAGGCTTTTCATATGATACATAAGGCTTCTTTTACTATACGTTAGCACTAAGCCCATAGATAAATAATATCGAGCAATATAACTAAAATTTATTCTTTGATATAAAATGATAAAGTAAACGTGTGGATTCATTAAATTCCACACCAAAAAAAATATTACAAAACAAATGTAGTTCTTATAAGAATCTGCATTAGGAATTTCTATTTAGAATATAAACTGAATATGATAAATAAATGACTACAAAAAGCTATTACAAAATTCCCTCTTAACTCCCTGAACTGATGAATTGCTGACCAGCAGTCCCATTACTCGTGTACAGCTCCAAGGACTGTAATCCCTCATCCGAAAAATTCTCTCTCGATAAGCTGCTGATGATGAGAAAGTTTACACCAAAGGAAGGTAGCTGAACTCCTTGAGCTCCTCACATTATCATATTATGATCTATGCTCTCGATTATGATAATGCCAACCATTCCCTGGCCGAGGACCCTATGTCAAGTAATTCAACCAGCTACTACCAAGAGGTTCTGTCGAGTGACGAGAGACTTACTTATCAGCCAAGTAGTTTTCTCTCAGTATGCTACCATCTCTCTCGTCTTAGCCCATTTATTGCTGCGACATCTTGATTTCTCTCGCCTGCTATGCTTAGAGGATATTCGTACGAGACCAATGTTGAACCGCTACCTGTCCATCTCGTTTGACATTGTACCACTTTTCCATTTTTATCTTTTGTCCTTTTTACCCTTTTTCGTATGTACTAGGAATCCTCCTTTTGTTTATACTTTCTTGTAATTTCTTTATTTGTAATGTTGCCTTAAGGACTTACCATAAATAGTACCTTTCTCTTGTAAGTTAGACATAACTTATATTTTAATACTAAATATTCTATTCTTGTGAGATAACCCTCTCCAACTCCATCTTTCATACACTCTTATCAAATTTTGCCGAGCAGCTCTAGATTAGTGGCAGGTGGACCTCGACATCAACTTATACGTCATATCAAGTGAGGTATCAAGTCGTGTTGTGTTCGTTAATGAGTCACATCCTTCGAACAGCTTCAAATCAGCTACTCTTGTTCGTTTGTAGACCATTTCCCTCAAAATTTCTTCAATATTTCAGAGGACCCATTTTAGTTAGATTTGCTATAGTAATCCCTAATGACAACTAAGCTCTTAAGCATACCATATAATTTCCCTGGTATCAGAGCTTGAGGTTAAGACCAAGAGTTGCATAGTGATAGTCAATCTACTGTTCGATATATTTAGGTATGTGTTGAAAGCATCTAAGTAAGGTGTCTTTACTGAAGCTTTGTGTTAAGAATGTCCAACCCTAGTATACGGGGAGAGATTAACGATGTTGAGAGTGATGCTCATGGTCATGGTCGAGTTACCTAACAAACAACACGTATTATTAATGAGCAAATATAAGATCTTACTACTATTGTAACCAACTTAGCTGTATCAATAAATAGGGTCTTAGAGACTAGACTGCGTAAGAGAGTAGCTGAGTAAGGTAGAGAAATGAGAGATAAGCTAAGGAGACAGATGAACTCGTGAGCTCCAGAAGCCTTTTTAGTGAACTAAGCACAACCATAATGTGCCGATAGAGTCACGAGGAGAAGGTTAGAGTAGGATGAAGTGAAAGAGTACGAAGAAGAAGAACACCAGTATGTTAGGATTGATGAGCATGAGTTTAGAGTGCCAAGAGGTGCTGAACATCCTAAGGTATAGATTCCGAGCTTCAACAGGTCTGGTAGTGCTAATGATTACCTAGATTAGGAAGAGAAGAATGAAAATATATTCGACTTCTATGATTATGAAAATGTTGTACGCATTAGAGTAGACGCGTTAGGATTTTCTGGATATGCAGCAATGTGGTGGAAGAAGCTAAAAAATATTCACCTGAGGACCCAATGCGAGGTCCAAACATGGAATGAGATAAAGAGAGTTCTGAGAAGTAGGTTTGTTTCTGAACACTATGAACAAGACACTTTCCGACGACTCCAAGACTTGAGGCAAGGTAACAGATCCGTAGACGATTATGTCCAAGAGTTTCAATTGCTTAAGATATAATGCAATGTTGATGAGCCTGAGACCCAAACTATAGAATGGTTCATCTCAGGACTATGGGCTAAGATTGGTAACACCATGGAGCTATGGAGCCTCACAACTATGGATGAAACCATCCATGTGGCCTAGAGAGTTGAAAGGCAATGGCAGAACCAGGTTAGCTAAATGCTAAGTAGCCGAACACTGATACCGAACAAGAGTGGCCTATTGAGCTGACCAATAAATGATAGAGTTTCAAACAGTTCTGAGGTAGAACACCGAGGTTACATGCCAAGCCGACTAGACGAAGGTAGAGGTAAGAGCAAGACCGAGGAGCTTGAGATCCAAAGAGACTAGGGTCAGAGTTCAAGGAGGAAGACTCAAGAAATCAAATGTTTTAAATGTCTTGGCTTTGGACATATGGCTAGTCAATGTCCGAACCGCCAAGTCATGACCATAAAGGGAGACAAGCCTCGGTTTAAAGTAGAAAGTGTAAGTAAAGGAGAGGAAGAAGTGGTAGCCGATCAGTTGTTGGAAGAATTTGAGGAAGATCTCGATGCCAAGATACCTCCTAAGGGCAAAGCCAAGTATTACTTTGTAGTTCAACAATCTCTTAGTACTTTTGTGGCTAACAAGAATGAACAAAGAGAGAATCTCTTTCATATAAATTGCCGGGTGAATGGAAAGCTATGTGCCATGATCATTGATGGGGGGAACTATAACAACGTCATCATACAAAGGTTGTTAAGGCCATGAAATTGCCAAACCTTCCACATCCTAAGCCGTACAAGATTCACTAGTTGAACGAGAAAGGAAGACTACATGTTTTCGAGCAAGTTGGAGTACCGATTACTATTAGTGATAGGCATAGGGATGAGGTGTTGTGTGATGTCCTTCCCATGTGTGCATCTCACATATTAATTTGCTTAAACTATATATAAAAAATAAATCACAAATACTCCAAAAAGTATATTGGGTCGGAATCGAGTAATACAGAGCAAGTAAGGTTGTTGATTCTTCGAGGACTAAGAAATTATTAATCCTATGCTAGTTCTTATCAATATTTAGGCAATTAAAATTAAATTAATTAATCTAATAATTATCCTAAAACTATTGAAAAGAAAATAACTATAAAATATCTAAAACTAAGCAATCAATTGAGAATTGTGGGAAAATAAAATCCACCCTAGATTATGCAAATCAAATTATTATCATGTTATATAGATTAATAGCTATATGGTCATTCAAGTGAAATTATTATACCTTAAAACTTAAGGACTTAAACCTCTAATTAATCAATCAACTCCCGCATCTCCAATTAATAGTGGACTCTAAATTACAATCATACATCTCCCGATGCTATGATTGTCTAATGTCTTAAATCAATTATCCTTAATGTCTTAGTGAATAATCAACCACCAAACATTGCATTAATCTCTAGATAATTTATAATTAATTCAATTAACGCTGCTTCCACATTAATTAATTAAATTAACTAAGAATTTCTAATAAACCCTATATCAACTCTTATATCATTAGGGTTTTTAACAATTATAATCCACTAAACAACTATAATTGAAATCATAGAAATTACAATCATGAATCATCCATATATCTATTAATCCTATAACACAAACACAATCATCATCTTAGCTATCTATGATTTTATCAATTCCCACAAATAAATTTAGCTAGCCATGGAATTTGAAATGAAAACACAACTACTAATTGAAATTGCAAGGAAATTCATAGTTGAAAGTATGAATAATTCACAGAATTGCATAAATATAATTAAAATAGATGTCACCAATTTTGTAATTGGAAAAGATAAACTTCAATTGCAACTCCAAAACTTAGTTTCCACAGTAAAAGCAAAATCTTCTCAACGATCCAAGTGATTCTACAAAAGAATTCTTCAAGAACTATCTAATGACTGTTCTACGACTCTCCAAGTCTAAAAAAAGTGTGTGTATGTCAAAAAAGTCTCTCAAACGATAAAACATAAGGCTATTTATAAGAAAAAGTAAGGTTGGCTCATGTAAGGCTCCTTTTTCATGAAGGTTAGCAATGTAAACTTCAAGGCCAGCAACAAAGACTTTAAAGGCTACCGGTGTACATTGTAGGCCGGCTACCTTCAATTCCAAATTGCAATGTATTGATTCGGACTTCATTCATTTATGTAAAACTCCTCTAAATTGTCTTAAAATCCACTCTTGAATCCTCTAATTCCTAAAATGTCCAAATGAAAATAATTAAGTACCATTTTTAAATAATTTCTATAAAATCAATAATAATTCTATCTAATTTGCACATTAAAACATAAAAAATATGCCTTTATCACATATTACTTGACCGACCGTAACTATTTGACTTGAGAGTATTATACGATGGGTATAGAAATACATGTTTCAAAAAGACGAGAAGAAAATTATATTGACACCTATGAGACCTATGGAAGTGCAAAAAGCCTAGGAAAAGGTTGCTAGATCTTTACAGTGAAAGTCCTTGGTGATTTCCTGAGCTTAGTTTACACGAGAAGTTAAGGCCAAGGACTATGTGCTCCTTTTAGTTAGGAGATTCTTAGAGGTTAGAGAGGTCGTGAACTTACCTATCAAAGTGCAGTAGTTACTTTAGGAATTTGCCAATCTCTTCCTTGACGAAATGCTGAAAGGTTTACTGCCCTTGAGAGGAATTGAGCATTGCATCGACCTCCAACCAGATGTTACCTTACCAAACTAACCTGCTTACAAGCTCAATCCAGAGCAAGCAGCTGAACTGAAGAAGCAGGTAGATGAGTTAGTAGATCACGGATATGTCTATGAGAGTAGGAATCCTTATGCTGTACCTACTGTATTCATACCAAAAAAGGATAGAACATGGTGAATGTGTACGGACAGCCGAGCTATCAATAAGATCGCTATCAAATACTAATACTAGATCCCGCAGCTTAATGATATGCTTGACTAATTACATAGCACCTGCATCTTTTCTAAGATTGACCTAAAGAGCAATTACCACCAAATACGAATGATAATTAGGGATGAATGGAAGACGGCCTTCAAAACAATGGATAGTCTATTCGAATGATTAGTGATGCCGTTTGGACTAACAAATGTGCCGAGTACATTTATGCGGCTAATGAATCATACACTAAGATTATTGATTAGCAAATGCGTTGTAGTCTATTTTGATGATATCCTGGTCTACAGTACCAACCTCCTGGTAAATGTTGAACATGTGAGATTGGTTTTTAACATACTCCGTGCCGAGAAATTATTCAGCAACCTGAAGAAATGCGCATTCTATCAAAGCGAGATTGTATTCTTTAGATATATTGTTTCAGGGAGTGGAGTCTCAACTAATGAGGACAAAGTCAAAGCTATAAATGAGTGGCCCACACCGACTAGTGCTATCGAAGTCAGGAGCTTCCATGGCTTAGCCTCATTCTATCAGAGATTTATCTGAAACTTTAGCTCCATAACTGCACCGTTTACTAAATTGACTAAGAAGAACATTGAGTTTAGATGGATAGAAAAGGCTTATAAGAGTTTTTAAGATGTGAAGACTAAATCGACGTCTACTCTAGTACTCACCTTGCCAGATTTTGAAAAGGTTTATGAGGTTCAATATGATGCATTTGGTATCGGCATTGGTGCTGTCCTTATGCGGGAGCGTTGACCTATTGCCTACTTTAGCGAAAAAATCCAAGATGCTACCCTGAATTACTTAGCCTACGACAAATAATTCTATGCCCTTGTTCGTACTCTCCAAAATTGGTAGCATTATCTATTACCAAGAAAATTCATCATCTATTCAGATCATGAATCTCTTAAGCATCTTTATGGGTAATAGAAGCTTTCTCGGCATCATGCCAAATGGGTCAAATTCTTAGAAACCTTTTGCTACGTCATCAGATATAAGAAGGGAAGCACCAATACAGTGGCTGATGCACTTTCTCGCCATCATACCCTCATCATAACGTTACAAGCTAAAGTACTTAGATTCGACACTTTATTTAATCAGTATGAGCATAACCCACATTTTGGACTCTTAGTAACCAGGTGCAATGTTAAAGGAGCTATAGAAGGGTTCTACTTAAGTAAGGGGTTCTTAATGAAGGGCAAGTAGAATTGTGTGCTGAATGGTTCTGCAAGGGAGCTGCTAGTTCGAGAAGCTCATGTCGAGGGTCTAGCCAACCATTTTGGAGAAAAGAGGACAATTGAGATATTGAAGGAGCACTTTTACTAGCCTAGAATGATGAAGGATGTGCACCGAATACTTGAGAGGTGCAAGGTATGTAAGTATGCAAAAGGGAGGAGAGAGCCCTATGGAGAATATACACCCCTACCAATTCCTGAGCTACTATAGACCGATCTAAACATGGATTTCATGCTCGTCCTTCCCTACATGCTAAAAAGATACGATTCAATCATAGTGGTAGTTGATCGATTCAACAAGATAGGCTACTTCATTCCTTACCATAGTACTAATGATACTTTATTTTTCGCTAACCTCTTTTTGCAATAAATTTTGCGACTACACGGAGTGCCAAGAAGTATTGTATCCGATTGTGATTTAAAATTCATGAGCTTCTTTTGGAAGACCTTATGGAGGAAACTCGGCACTAAGCTCCTATTCAATACCTCTTACTACCCCTAGATAGACATCCAAACTGAAGTAGTTAATAGAACTGTTGGTAATCTCCTATAGATTATTGTTGGAGAGAACTCTCGTGACTGGGATTTATGCCTGCCCATCATTCAATTTGCCTACAATCGCTCAACTTACAGCTTAATCAAAACATTACCATTTGAGGTTATTTATGGAATTAACCCGAACTTACCATTGGATTTAATTAACAACCCGACTACATAAGGGGAAAATCAATCCAGCCTACAGCATGCTAAGGAGTTCCAAAAGTTACATCAGAAGATTATCAAGCAGTTGACCAAAACCATAGCCCGACAGAAGGAAGTAGGAAACCACAGAAGGAGGCAAGTCGCTTATACCCTTGGGGACCTTATCTGGATCCATCTTAGCGAGGAACACTTCCCTAATAGAAGGACCAACAAACTATCTCCTATAATGGATGGACCTTCTAGGATCCTGAGGCACATTAATGATAATGCCTATGAGATTGAGCTACCCGAAGGTTTTGACGTGTCTGCCTCCTTCAACATCACCAATTTGACTCCCTATATGCTTGATGATGACCAAGACTAAGATTTGAGGGCAAATCTTTAGTAACCCAGGGGAACTAATGAACTACTGACCAGTGGTCCCATTACTCACACACGGCTTTAAGGACTACAATCCCTTACTTAAAGAATTCTCTCTCAGCAACCTGCTGATGATGAGAAAGTTCACATCAAAGGAAGGTGGTTGAACTCCTTAAGTTCCTTGTATTATCATACTATGATCTGTGCTTTCGGTAGTGATGATGCCGACCATTCCCTAACCAAAGACCTTGTGTCGAGTAATCCAACTAGCTACTGCAGAGAGGTTCTTGTAAAGTGACTAGAGACTCACTTATCAGTCAAGTAGTTTTCTCTTGACATGCTATCATCTCTCTCGTCCCAACCCCTTTATTGCTATAACATCTCGATTCCTCTTGTTTACTGTGCTTAGAGAATATTCATACAGAACTAATGTTGTACCACCACCTATCTACCTCATTTAGTATTATACTACTTTTCCATTTTTGTCTTTTGTCTTTTTTACCCTTTTTTGTATACACTGGGAATCCCCCTTTTATATATACTTTCTTGTAATTTCTTTATTTATAATGTAGCCTTAAGGACTTACTATAAATAGTACCTTTCTCTTGTAAGCTAGACATAACTTACATTTTAATACTAAATATTCTGTTCTTGTGAGATAACCCTCTCCAAGTCCATCTTTTATACACTCTTATCTAATCTTGCCAAATAACTCAAGATTAATGGTAGGTATACCTTGACATCAACTTATGCATCATATCAAGTGAGGTGTCAAGTCATGTTGTGTTCGTTAGTGAGTCACATCCTCTAAATAGCTTCATGTCAATTACTCTTGTTCGTTTGTGGACCATTTCCCTATAATTTTTTCAATATTGCGGAGGACCCATTTTAGTCAGATTTGCTACAGTAATCCCTAGTGATAACTAAGCTCTTAAGTACACAATGAACGCACCATCTCGTCTCTACACGAGACTTACCTCGAGCATTCCTTGGCCCGGATAGACAAAGAGGTTATCCTGCATCAAAAGAAATCTATTGGGGTGTAAGCTTATACTTAGTGAGATAAATCCCTTCGTCAATATTACATGACAAAAATTCATTTAATGCATGAACAATCAGTATGTCGAATGTAGCAACCTAAGAACTGCATGCAACTCAGAATTACACCACCTGTAGTCCAGGTTAGAGATGATTAACTGACACAAACCGCAACTGGGTCCTAGCACCTGGATTTTATATCAATTGCACTATTATGCGTAAGTTAAAACAAATCCACATATATAGAATCTATATAATATACTTTTCTTTTTGAGAAATAAATTATATTTCCAAAATCCCAAGTTTAGTGATGTGGTAACCTTCGTAATCCACAAACACATGCCTTAAGCAAAAGCCACAAGACACTGCCCTTCGACGATAGTTTGCGTCCCCTGGCACCTAGTAAGCCCGTCAAATTAGGATAAAGACTCAATAATATAATGATAGTGTGGCTAATGCCCAATCCTGCAAGAAGCCCTCCTCCTGTAAATCCCTTCCCATCTTTTACGTAAGGTAACAATCAATATAGTATGATGCAATTATGAGAAATGCATGATTCATTGAATTTCTCAATCAAATAAGTACTTAATCTGGTTTTAATAAGGATTAGACAATTTCATTCCATACAACTATACATATATGTCATCACAAACAATTCCCATTATTATCTAATTTATAAGTCTCAACATTCAATCATAATATCACACACATGCATTTCCCATAGCCTATAAGCATCTAAGTTCTTTATATAAGTTTAAGTACATCTACTCTACAAGCAAAATCAAGTATAGAGTCATCAGGAATTCACTCACTCAGCCATGTGGATCAATCATAGTAATCCAAAGGTAGGTCGTCTCTAAAAGCTGGGTCCCCTGACATTGAAAATATGACACTATAAGGATTTGAAATAGAACTTAGAAAACTAAGCTAAAACCGCTTTTTGTTATACTTTTAACTAGGTTTTGTATTTTTCCTAGTTTTTACTTAAAGTTCAATCACATATAACTTTCTTGTTTTAATTTTAAGTTTTATGATCTTATAGTCAATCTTCATCATTTTCGAGTGTACTTTAATGTGGTGAGGTTATATTTTTTAGATGAGGCATGTAAAGCTATCTGTAGGACAGAACAGTAGCAATCCTCATGGTTTGGAGTACTTTTGGGCTTTATTTGATTGTTGGGCTTTTTGATATTTTGGAAAATATTTTGGGCTTAGGCTTAGGATCTTATTGTAAGCTTAAAATACTCCTTAAGGTTAGATTTCCAACTTTGTTTACACTCCTAAGGCTAGCAACAACTTCTTAGGCTTTTATGTGGGCCTAAGGTATCAAATGGGCTTGTTTTTTTTATCTAAATGAGCTTGTTTTTTTATCCAAATCAAGGATAGTCACTTTGTTGGGCTTAGGGAGTGTTTCATGAGCTTCTTAAGAGTCTCAAAACAACTTTTATTGTTGGGGTAAGTTGCTGGTTAGAAAATTGATGAAGGTCCAACTTGAAGTTTGAGGCCCATTTTGGAAGTTTTAGACTCGATTTTGAGTTTTAAGCTTTATACACTAATCGTACTTGCCTTGGTTAGTCTTTTCACTTTGTTTATTTACTTTTTTCATATTTTTAAGTGTCTTTCAACACAGCTCCAGATCTGGTCGCAGTGAATCCAAGGGGTTCTCACTTGGGTTTTCAACTTATTTCATTATTTCCTTAAGTTTAAGGGTTAGATCATGAACCTAGATTACTTATATTTCAATCTTGACTTAACTTCTCTTCCATGAGGTGATTACTTAGCTCATACTTTACATGAAAATAGTATATCTCATACTTATCATAACTTCCATACCCTAGTTCATATCTTACAAAGTTAGTTTTCTCATAAAGTCTTCATGTAATGGACTTTCCTTCTAGATTTGAGCATGTTTAACTTAATAGAAGTAAAAATAACATCCAAATGACCTACAAAAACTTCACGTCCAGCATGATATCCCCTCTTCCAAGTGCTCATTTCATGATTTTCTCAACTTAAAATCTTTCATTCGAGGTATTAAACAAGCATCTCTACATAATACCAACTTTACATGCTCATATTTCAACTTAGTAAGGGTTTCAAAACTTTGCTTCTTAAGGTGGTCATAGATATTTCATCAACTTACGATCATGCTAATATCCTCATGAAAACACGGTCTCTTAGCATGGCATACTAGGTCACTAACACAAACAAATAACTTACTCATCCTCAAAGCAAAAACAAGGTGGTTGTACACTAAGTTTCCACTTAAGCTCCTTGTTTTACCTTCTCCTTCTTGCATCCTTTTTGGAATCTTGAGTTTTGATCTTTTAAAGTAGGGTTTTGAGAGTGTTCTAAGGATCCTAAAAGTGGCTTTGGAAGCTGACAAATGGAAGACACAAATTAGAGCTTTGTGCTGTAAGTGTGGGAGCTTGAAAGTGGCGGCAATTTGTTGGGATTTTGTGGGGTTTGTGTTTCCTCTTTTGTGTAGAGTTTAAAGTGAGAGAAAAAGGGAGTGAAAATGAAATTGAAAGTGAGAGTATAGAGGGAGAAAGTGGTTGGCTATGAATGAGGGTGAAGTGTCTTCAAGAAGCTTTGATTTTGTTGTCTTGTAGCATGTACAAATGCCAACATTTAACAAGATTAGATGATGTAAGCATTAAGGGGTGAATATAGTGTATAAGACAAAGTGATTAATTGATGAAAGACAAGGCATGGCCCCCCTTTTTAGCCTTGTAGAACCAGCCATTTAGGCTTCCTTTTGGCCTGGAGTTGTCTTGTCTTCTTAATTAAAGTTGAACACCTAAAATATTGTGATATCTTGTCTATATGTAGTATAAGTTGTGATATGATAAGGAAAGCATCTTACCACTAGTTTTTGTTAAGTTATCAATTGATAAATGATTCCAACTCTCAATTGATACGTTATTTAGGGTGATTAGTTGGTTTACTTATTCAAGTGTATAAGTCTTATACATGAAGATAAGGAGATTATCTTATAGGAAATTCTTTTAGAGTTTGTTTCTTAAATTGTTTTATAAGTTATGATTTAATTCTTATAAAATTAAGAAATTTTCTAGAGTTGAATAGAATTATTCAAATTGAATTATCAATTAGTTGCATAAGGTTTTGGGTTTTAGGTGACTTAGAGTCCATAGTTCTTGTATTTGAGTTTTATCGATACTAAACTTTCAAATTGGAAAATTAAATTCATTTTTTTCTATGTAAACTTGAATTCTTAGTTTAGTTGATCCTTGGGAATATTCAGGGAGTGGTCTTAGTTGAATCATAACCCCACTAAAAAGTAAGGTTTACAAAAATAGATAACATAGTTTGACAACGTAAATTTAGAAGCTCGAATTCTATGGTTATCAAACTGCCTGGAAAACCCGAAGTATTACATAGAGTCTCAATAAATTTCATCAAATGCTCCTTGGCATTTCCTTTTTTATCGTTAAACTATGAAAATCTAAGACTCACATAATCCTTAGGATATGGTTTATCAACAACACGCCGATTGTATGGGAGTTTGAGATTAAACACTCCTACAATTGACTACATCTATATTTCCATCATAAACACATCCAATTCTTCCTTAATTACCGTAGAAGGCTATTTCAGTAATTAAGCTTTAACCCAATTTATTGCCATATATTGATATCTTGGGCTAAAGATAAAGTCTAGAAAATCTACCTAACTAAGGATGTTTTAAGGAGATCTAGCTTGATAGGCTCAAAATGAGGATCCTCAAACTAGGTTTTCTACTCTTAGCCTTACGTGGTTATCTCACACGCAAAAAGTAGACTCAAAGATAGGCTTTTTTAGTTCATTTAGGCTTCATTTGGCTTTAATGGGCCTTAAGGAAGTTTGTATGTGCTCCAAACTTATTTATAACAAAAATGGGCTTCTTTTAATTATTATAAGTCCTTGGATGAATCCAAGCCCATAAAGGCTAGAGAGGAAGATAAACTTCACCAACAAGTCTCATATCAACCATTCATCTTAAAGTCATCCGACGGATAAGATTAACCTTCGATTTCTATAAATAAGAGGCTCTTCTTCTCATTTGATTCATTTGAAGCATTTACAAACTTGAGAAAAACAAGCTCTATCGAAATCTCTCTATAGAAAATCAAATAGCCAATTTATCAAGAACAGTTTAAGAACAATAAAAAACATTGATTTTAATCTACTGTCACGCATGCACTCTTGAGATAGTGAGTTTACTCATTCTTCCTCCTGTAATGCCTCACATAAGGGCCTAGTAGTTTCTCTTAAAATTTTCATGTCACATGTGCACCCATGATATAAAAAACGCTTTCTAAGTTAAAGATTACAAGATTCTAACTATTAAGTTTCTAAGGGTACTTATTCATTTTACTTATATTTACTTATTTATATAAGCAACTAGGGTAACCAACAATCCATAGTCTACCAAGACCGTAGAGATTCAGAATCACCTACCAAATAATAAAACAGGATAATTAAACTTCTATGACATTAAGAGTTACTAAATATTATAAAGATCTAGCTTAACTAATATAACCTACTAAAGTAATCTTATCCGTCTAATCCACCTGCTATAGGAACACTCTGCACTCTTATCGTAGCTTATTCCTAAGTTTTGGTTACTTGCAAAAAGGATTTGTTAGGGGGTGAGCATACCACGACTCAGTGCGTTTGTCTCTCACTACTACTGTTCAAGCAAGTTATTAAGCATTATTAACAAACATATAGTTTAGCTATAAGCAACACGTTTATAGGGCTTCAAAACAATGGAAGGTGTAGATTTGCTTTGTCTACACATTGATTAACCTTCATATTTAACCATATTGAGCACCTTTCCTTACTCGCATGAGGCTATCTGTGGGTATCATCCCAACAAATGGAACTCGAATATTACCTTAGTTGAGAATACCATACTAATTAATTAGGTGGACCCCATCTAAGGCTATCTACTATCAACAATTAACACAATACCCCATGGGCTCACTATCAATAAATCCATATAATACCCTATAGGCTAAACCATGTGAGTCCTAACTCAAGCTACTCGCTATTAATCAATTGAAGATGATCTACTAACTTTACCTCAACTAATGAATCATAGACATGTAATAAGTATATCCAGTTATTTTGGCCAAATATTTAAACTTACCAATTTTAATAAGGTGATCATACGAATGTTGGCATACAGAACAACCAGTCACTCAACAAACAACCAAGGGCAAGCAATAGAACATCAAGTAATGATTAAACACAAGTAGCAGTTCATTGAAACTCCCTTACCTAGCTTGCTTGCCTACTTGTCCTAAACTTTGGGGTTCTTGAATTAGAAATTATGCTACCTAAAACATGATAATTGATAAGAATCAACCCCTCAGATAGATCACATGCAACCAAGCTAGAGGACTCCAAGGACTCGTTTGGAGGATATTAACTCTAGGCCATAGCTAAGATGGGGATTCCTATCCCAAGCTGATTACAAGCATCAGATTCGCCCCTGTTCAGCAATAATACTTTATCCAACCTAAGAGTAGTCGAGGCGAGCTCCCGATCCGAACCCGAATCAAGTTGACTTCTCTTTTGAAGAACTAATTGGTCCCTAACCTGGTCTACATCAGGTTATCCCTTGACTACAAGCGTTACTTTATTTCCGCTTACCTTGTACCATATTTCTCCCATTCAAATGCTAAGTGACACGTATCTTCTAATACAATATTCCAAAATGATTCTTTCTTTTTCACACCAAATATTCTTTGTCTCTTTTACCCTTTTTAGTATGTCTTATGTAACCTATTTATAGACTACCATTTTGTCTTTTTATACATGTAAAGTAACCCTAATGGATGAGTATATAAACCCCCACTTTCTTGTATGCGAACAACGATCTCTTCAATACAAAAATTACTCACTTTGAGCAACCTTAGTATTCCTGTTATCATTTAACTCTTATCTATTCCCTTTAGCAAGAAGTGGTGATGAGTGACCCTTCAGTTCGGACTAGTGTGTCATATCCGACGGATTTTTGGACAAGTAGGATTGAGTGGTGTGTCACATCCATTCAATAGCTACCCAAACTTTGCTAACCTTTTTCCTGTTTGTTTTAGTTTGCTTTGTTATGGTGCCTCTCCATGTGTCTAACCTCAGAGATGCATCATCTTCGTTAGTATTAGAGCATGGTTCCGAAAGAGAGTATGTGATGTTGTAGTGGAGTTTTGGTTCACTTTACTATTAGTAGTTGTTTTGTTTCTTCCGTAGCTACTGAAGTGTGTTTGTGTGATAATGGTTCCATTGTTATTCTGTTCTTACTTTGTTTTTCACTACAAAAATAGAGCAAGTTTGTTTCTATTCTGTTTGAGTAACTATTAGGTAGTAAGATTGTTCATAAGTTGTTATTCTATAGGAGAAGTATTGTACTATATCATATTCGAGTATTTAGGGTGTTATTAGGGACCAGGGTAGTAGTGCTCATCTTGGTCGTAGTCATAATGATAGTAACACCCCAAGGTCCATTGATGATAAGCTTGATACTCTCATAAACCTTGTTGAGAATTTAATCATAGCAATACAAGTTAATAGGCAACAACCTCAAGGAATGCCACCATAAATTCTAATTGAAAATATTTGAGAGAGGGATTATGGCTAAGGCGGTTAAGCTTATCAACCAGTTTGACCCCCTCGAGCTAGAGGATCTACTAGACAATGACTAAAGTTAGAAGACATTGAGGAAGATGATGAGGAGTTAGATGTTGAAGAGTTTGGGGAGGAAGAAGAAGATGCCGACTATTACCGAGCATAAGGATAAGGATATCGAGCTCCTCGAGGACTAGATAATGTCAAGGTTCAATTCCTACCCTTTAGTAGAAGTGGAGATACCAATGAATACTTGGAATGGGAAGAGAAGGTTGAGAAAGTGTTCGAATGTTATGGGTATGTAGATGTTGTCAAAGTTCGACTTGCTGCACTAGAGTTTACAAGGTAAGCCACCATGTGGTGGAAGAATATGAATGTAGCTAAAGCAAGAGATGAAAGACAAGGTATTAGAGCTTAGGATGAGATGAAGAAGTTGTTAAGAGGTAGATTTGTGCTCGGGAGTTATTTACAAGATACATTTACAAAGTTATAGGAGCTTCACCAAGGAAGCCGACTTATAGATGACTACGTAAGAGAGTTCCAAATGTTAATAATTCGAGCCGACGTAAAAGAGCTCAAGACTCGCATAGGAATGTACTGTTCAGTATTAGGAATGTATATAAGGATGAAGTAGTAAGCAATGTTGTCCCCATAGGAGTTTCACATCTACTGCTTAGATGACCTTGGTTATTCAACCAACGTGTTATGCACGATGGGTATAAAAACACTTATGCCTTTGTTAAGGATGGAAGGAAGATTGTGTTGCAACCTTTAACCCCGTCCTAAGTAAATGAAACCCATAACCAGTTCACCTAAGCTAATAAGAAAAACACCTTAGTTATGAGCTGAAGAGAGCTCCAATCTACTAAGAAGGCTGATAAGCCGATGTTCCTACTGGTTAGGAAATAGTTAGAGATGAGGGAATTACAAGATGTCGTAGAAGAGACCCAAAGCTTGCTAGATGAGTTTTTTGACCTATTTCAAGAAGAACTAACTAGAGGACTGCTACTATAACGACCCTAGGAGGGGCCTAGTAGTGTTGCCTAGAAATTTCCATATCACATGTGCACCCATGATAAGAAGATCGCCTTGCAAATCAAAGATTACAAGACTCTAAATAGTTATTTGCTAGAGTTTTCAATTTTAGTTCATTGACTCATTATATAATATAAATAATTATGGATCTCCATTTTTCCACAATTCCTCAAAATCGCAGAGAATCGGTATCCCTTACCAAAATAGTGAAATAAGATAGACAATTTTAGAAAATTTTAAACTTACTAAAGATATTAAACTTAATTAAGACATTAGTCATTTTTCAGAGCATTCTGAATTAACTACACAAGCTTTTCATCATACTGATTTCAATGGTAGCACTCTGCACTCAATTCTTATCCCATTCCCAACTATCGATCAACCTACAAGGAAAAGAACTATTGGGGTGTAAGCTTACGCTTAGTGAGATAAATACCCTCATCAATACTGCATGGAAAAATTTATTAGATATACAATCATATTAATGCATGAACAATCAGTATGCTAAACAACGCATGCAGTGGCCTAGGAACTGCATACGACTCAGAATTACGCCCCCTATAGTTGGGGTTTGGAGATAATTAACCGACCCAAACCAAAATATGGGTTCTAGACCTTGGGTTTTAATTCATTAGCACTATTGTGCCTCAATCAAAA
The DNA here is from genome assembly GCA_024138015.1 of Lumnitzera littorea. Lineage (NCBI taxonomy): Eukaryota > Viridiplantae > Streptophyta > Magnoliopsida > Myrtales > Combretaceae > Lumnitzera > Lumnitzera littorea. Next base: position 58,231,509 of record JAMXBB010000003.1, on the reverse strand, counting down.
CAAAGCATGTATATATATACATATATATATACTTTAGTTATCGAATAATAAATCATATTTTCAAAATCCCAAGTCTAGCAGTGTGTTGACCTCCGCAATCCACAAACACACGCCCTAAGCAAAAGCTACAAGACTCGGCTCCTCGCCGACGGTTGGCATCTCCCGGTGCCTAGTAAGCCCATTAGCTTAGGACAGAGACTCAATATATATAATGATATAGCTAGTGCCTAATCTTGCAGAAAACTCGTATTCCTGTAAGTCCCTTCCCATTTTCTGCATAAAGCGGCAGTTGGTGTTATTCGTATGCAATATGGGGAATGCATGATTCATTTTGATTTCTTAATCGTATAAGTGATTAACTTGATTTTCAAGGTGATTAAACAATTTCATTCCATACAATTTACATGTATATATTAGTACAAACAATTCCCATTATTATATATAATTAACAAGTCATCACATTCATCCATAAATCCATACACATGCATCTCTCATATCCTACAAGCATCCAAATTTATATATGTAAGTTTAGGTACATCTATTCTATAAGCAAAATTAAGTAGAGAGTCATCGGGAATTTACTCACTTAACCATGCGGATCAATCAAAATAATCCGAGATAGGTCATCTCCCCAAAGCTGGGTCCCCTGGACATCACAAATATGATACTATAAGGATTTGAATTAAAACCTAGAAACTAAGCTAAAACCCTTTAAGTTATACTTTTGACTTGGTTTTATAATTTTTTCCTGGTTTTACTTAAAAGTTTAGTCGCGTATAACTTTCTCGTTTTAGATCCGATTTTTATGATCTTATAGTCAATCTTCATCATTTTCGAGTGCACTTTAACGTGGTGAGGTTTGATTTTTGAAATGAGGCATACAATTCTGTCCATGGGTCAAAACAGTAGCGTTCCTCATGTGTTGGAGTGCTTTTGGACCTTATATGGTAAATGGGCTTTTTGATAACTTGAGAAATCCTTTGGGCTTGGTCTTAGGATTTTATCCTAAGCTTAAAACACTCCTTGAGATCAGATTTATAACTTTGATTTATATTCCTAAGGCTAACAACCACTTCATGGGCTCTTTAGTGGGCTTAAGTTGTCAAACGGGTTCGTTTTTTATTCAAATTAAAGTTAGTGACTTTGGTGGGCTCATGGGGCCTTAGGTGGATTTCTTATGGGCTTCAAAACATCCTCTCTTGATGTTTTAAGGTGCTGGTCAAAATTTTATTGAAGGCTCAACTTAGAGTTCTAGGTTTGTTTTGAGAGTTTTAGGCTCGGTTTTGAGTTTTAGACTTTGTATACTTACTATACTTGCTTTAGTTGATCTTTTCACTTTGTTCACTTACTTTTATCATATTTTTAAGTGTCTTTTAGTTATGTTCCAGATTTGGTCATGATGATTCTAAGGGGTTCTCACTTAGTTTTTGAACTTGTTTCATCATTTCCTTAAGCTTAGGTGTTAGATCATGCACTTAAATTACTTGTATTTGAATCTTAACTTAACTTTTCTTCCATGAGATGATTCTTTAACTCACGCTTCCCATAAAGAAATAGGAGATCTTACACTTATTACAACTTCCATAGCATAGCTCGTGTCATACAAAGTTGGTTTCTTCATAAAACTTCATGTGATGAATTTTTCCTTAACTTAAGTCTAGATTTGAGCATGTTTAACTTAATGGAAATAAAATCAACATCCAAATGACTTTTGAAACCTCACGTCCAGCATGCTCATCTTCCATTCAAGTTCTTGTTTCAAGATTTTCTCAACTTAAAATCTTCCATTCAAAGTGTTAAACAAGTATCTTTACAAAACACCAACTTTACATGCTCATGTTTCAACTTCATGTAAGGGTTTCATGAGTTTGTTTCTTAGAATGGTCTTTGGTGTTACAATAACTTAAAATCATACTCATATCTTTAAGAAATCAAAGTCTCTTAACATAAACACTAACCCACTAATCATAAGAAACACTTACTCGTCCTTAAAGCAAAATATGATGGTTGTGCACAACGGTTTCACTTAAGCTCTTAACTTTGCTTCCTCCTTTTTACCACCTTTTGGAAACCTAAGTTGTTTAATCTTTTGGAATGGGGTTTATGGAAGGTTCTAATGGTTCTAAAAGAGCTTAGATGTTGGAAGAAAATGACACAAGAAAAAGAAATGAGAGTGCCATGAGTGGGACATAGAAGTGGCGGCCAATTGGAGGATTTTTGTAGGGTTGAATTTCTTCTTTTGATTTGTGTTTAAAGTGAGAAAAAAGGAAGTGAAAATGAGAGTGAAAGAGGGAGAGAGTGGCAGATTTTTGAATGAGAGAAAAAGCGTGTGCAAGAAGCTTTAATTGATTGTCTTGTAGCTTACACAAAAGTTAACAATTGCAACTATTGATGATGTAAGCATTAAGGGGTGGATAGTGGTATGTAAGAGAAAGTGATTGATGGTTGAAAGACAAAAGCATGGGCCTCCTTTCCTCCTTGTTTAAATCTACTATTTAATGTCCTTTGGGGTCATGGAATAGTCTTGTCTCATTTAATGAAGTTAAGCATGTGAAATCTTGTGAGAAATTGTCCATATGTAGTACAAGTGAAGGAGTGATCAGGAAAATGTCTTATCACTAGATTTTGATAAGTTATCAATTGATAAATGATTCCAACTCTCAATTGATAAGTCATCTAGAGTGATTGGTTGGTCTACTTATTTATATGTAAGGCTTAGACATGAAGATAAGGGTATAGTCTTATACGAAATTGTTTTAGGATTTTCATCTTGCATTGTTTTGTATTTTATGATTCGATTCCTATAAAATTGTGAAATTTTCTAAAGTTGAATGAAATTATTCAAATTAAATTATCGATTAGTCACTTAATGTCAAAATTCCCCAATTGTTTTAGGGTTTAGGGTCTTAGGTAAGTTTAGAGCTCGTAGTTCTTCAAGCTCAGGTTTTCTTGATAATTGGTTTTTGAATTGGAAAATTTTAATTTGTTTCTAAATGTAAACTTAAGTTTTTAGTTTAGTTGATCCTTGGGAATGTTCGGACGGTACTTTTAATTGAATCATAGGCCTACTAAAAGTAGGGTTTATATTTATCAATTGATAAGTTATTTAAGATGATTGGTTGGTTTACTTATTCATGTACACAAATCTTATGTATGAAGATAAGGAGATTGTCTTATATGAAATTCTTTTAGAATTTGGTTCTCAAACTAATTTGTAGGTTGTGATTTGTCTCTTAAGAAATTTTCGAGTTTTCTAGAGTTAAATAAAATTTATTGAAATTATATTTTTAATTATTTATTTAGGATTGTAAGTCCTTGATCATCCTAGGTTTTAAGGTTTGAGTATTTTTATGTATGTTTTAGTATTCGAGTGACATTATATATGTTTTAGCGTTTTTCACTAACTCGGGAATAATTTACTTACACTTAAGAGCTTAAGAATCAATTGGCTTAATTATTTAGGAACACCGCTTTATTATGCAACATATATATATATATATATATATATATCATATGATAGATTAAGAAAAAGAAATTGCTCAATAATATATTTATAGATATATATACATATTGTGGGGCTACTTATGTACACAAGTAAAATAATTTTTGTAAATTTATTAATTTATTCTTTTAACTAGCTTAGTTTTGTTGTTTATTATTACTTGAAATAATCCTTGATTTGTTTGTTATCAGTTTTATATGATTTCTCAAAATTATTAATAATTTTATTGATTTATGGATTTTCAAAAGTTAAGATAATTTTATAGAGTTTAAAAAAAAAAAATTTTTTATTTGATATTTACAGTTTCTATTAAGTTTAGGTTTACATTTTTTTTTTAAAGTACACGTATGTAAGGATTGGGGTTTTCTTGCATGATAAGGGTTTCCGAATTATATTATTGGGTCTTTCAAGTTCGTTTTAAGTTCCAAGTTCAAAATTTTAGTTGGTTTTCATTTTATGTAGTTTTATCAACTTAGGGAAATATCTACGACACTCAAGTCCGACACTATGTTTAGAAGGTTAAATTTATAGAGTCTATAGCAGCTGGTTTGAAGCATAGAGCATTGTATTGATCTACAGCTAGGAACCGCCTTACCAAACTAACCTATATACAAGATGAACCCTGAGCAAGTTACCGAGTTGAAAAGACAAGTAGACGAACTCATAGAGCGAGGATACATGGGGGAGAGCATGAGCCCTTATGTTATATCAACTCTTATCATTCCGAAGAAAGATTATTCATAGCGTATGTGCTTTAACAACTGGATAATCAACCAAATTACTATCAAGTATAAATACCCAATACTGAAGCTCAATGATATATTAGATGAGCTTCATAGCACTAAAATATTTTCAAAGATTGATCTGTAGAGTGGTTACCACCAAATTCACATAAGGCTAGCCAATGAATGGAAGATTGCCTTTAAGATTAGGCACAGACTCTATGAATGATTGGTTATGTCGTTCGAACTTACTAATGTGCCAAGCACATTCATGAGGTTAATGAACCATGTATTGTGCCCTCTAATCGAAAGATGTGTGGTTGTGTATTTTGATGACATACTGGTATATAGTGCTAACCTAAACTACCATGTTCAACATCTTTGTGACGAATTTGATATTTTGCGAGCTGAGAAATTGTATGGGAATATAAAGAAGTGTACATTTTGCTAGAATAAAGTGATTTTCTTGGGGTTTGTAATGCTAGGGGAAGGAATTCAGGCAAATGAGGAGAAGATCTAAGCTGTTCAAAAATGGCCAATATTGAAAAATGTCACTAAGGTCCGGAGTTTCCATAGCCTAACTTCTTTCTATAGGTGATTTATTAAGGGCTTCAATACAATAGCTGCACCATTGACCAAGTTAACTAAGGAGAGTGAAGGATTCAAGTGGAATGACTAAGCTGAACAAAGCTTTAGAGCGATCAAGGAAAAAGTCACCTCGGCACCTGTCTTGTTACTGCTAGATTTTAACAAGCCCTTTGAATTAGAATGCAATGCATCGATTAGAATTTGTATTATCCTGATGTAGGAGTGACGGCCCGTCACCTACCATAGTGAGAAACTTGGTGGTCCTGCCCTGAACTATTCTATGTACGAGAAAGAGTTGTACTCTCTTTACCGAGCCCTTACTGTTTGACAACATTATTTGCTACCGCGAGAGTTTGTTATTTATACAGACCATGAGTTTCTAAAGCATCTAGGGAGTCAGAACAAACTTTCGATGAGGTAAGCACAGTGATTGGAGTTCATGGAAGGTTTCTCGTACATCATCCGGCAGAAGAAGGGAAGTGCAAATGTGGTCACCGATGCTCTATCATGACAGCAAACGTTGTTGACCACTTTATATACAAAATTGTTAGGATTCTCACTAATTACTAAGCAGTATGCTCATGATTCTCTTTTTTGTCCTATCATAGTATAAGGATGGAATTGCTATCAAGGGATATTATCTAAAGGACGGATACCTATTCAAGGACCGAAGGTTATGCATACCAAATTGTTCCACGCATGAGCTATTGATTAGGGAAGCTTATAGTAGAGGATTATCTGGTCATTTCGGGGAAACCAAGACTGCCAATTTGTTAAGGGAGAACTTTTACTAGTTAGGTTTAGCTAAGGATGTCCATAAGGTAATTAGTAGTTATGAAGTATGCAAATGTGCAAAGGGGAAGAGAGAACCCTATAGGGAATACATGCCGCTACCAACACCAACCTTACCGTCGGCCGACCTCATCATGGACCTTGTCCTAAGGTTGCCACAAACATTCAAAGGTAAGGATTCGATTTTTATTGTAGTGAACCACTTCAGTAAGATGGTGCACTTCATTCCATGCCATCGAACTAACAATGCTCTATATATTGCTGATTTGTTTTTGCAAGAGATTGTCCGACTATAAAGGGTACTGACGACTATTGTCTCAAATCGGGACATAAAATTCTTGAGCTATTTTTAGAAGACTCTTTGGAGAAAACTTGAAACAAAACTTGTATTTAGCTCCAGTAGCAACCCTTAGAGAGAAGTGGTAAACAGGACACTAGGCAATCTGCTTAAAGCTGTCATAGGAAAGAACTTACAGGATTGAGATCTATGCCTACCAGTTGTAGAGTTCACATACAACCAAACTGTCCATAGTACTATTGGGAAGACCCCATCAGAGGTCATTTACAGCCTTAACCTTACCATTCCCCTAGATATGATCAATACCCTAGTAGCTACTAAAGAGAGTCAATCTTGAGTGGACCAAGCTCAAGAATTACATGAGCTACATTAGTTTGCAACTAGGAAGATCGCTAAGTTCAATCAGATGTAGCATGAAATTGGTAGCCGAGGTTATCGAACTATTTCTTTCCACCCAAGACACTTGGTATGGATACTTCTTAGTAGAGAACGATTCCCACACTTGAGACAGAACAAACTATCTTCTCAAGCTGATTGTCCATTCAAGGTCCTGAAGAAATTCAACTGCAACACTTACTAAATCGAGTTGCCTAATGACTATAGAGTTTCTTCCACCTTCAATGTGTCTAATCTAATCCCTTACCAACCAATAGAAGAAGACCCTGCAAGTGCCCTAGAAGAAAGAGTAGAAACCACTCCAAATTTGAGGAAAAATCTTTCTGACCCCTAGGCAAATGATATGAATCAACCCCTCGAACTGATCATACGCAGCCAAGCTAGAGGACTCCAAGAACTTGCTCGAAGGATAGTAGCTCTAGGCTATAGCTGAGATGAGGATTCCTATCTCGAGCTAATCTCATGCTGACCTAACTATCAAATGCTTTCATGCGGTAGATCTACCCCTGTTCAACAACAATGCTTTATCCCAAAAGATTGCCTAAGAGTAGCTGAGGCAAGCTCCCAATCTGACCACAAGAATCCAACCTTAAATCAAGCTGACTTCTCTTTCAAAGAACTAATTGGTCTCCAACTTACTCCACATTAGGTCGGCCTCTGACTACAAGTGTTACTTTGTTTTCACTTACCTTGTACCATATTTCTCCTATTTAGATGCCAAGCGATACGTATCTTCTAACGTAATATTCTAGAGTTGATAAAGATCAAGGATCGATTACATACTCCTAAGCCCAAGGATTCTCTCAAGTATTCTACCGAGCTGTCCAAGGTGAGTTAAGCACTAAGGAGCAGTGCTTACCCCAGTTCGATCTGCTTAGCTACTTTGCTTTCCATGCTATCCAAGATGTTGCCGAGGTGATCAACCAACATGTCGAGTCGAACCCTCCACTAAACCATAGCCTAAGTGCCAAATTTGAATGTAGCAATCTCCATTGTGCAGAGCTTGAGCAGAACTCTCAGGAGCTGACCATTCAAGGTCAACCCCAATGTAAACCGTTCCTAAACCAACCACTATTCAACCCTTTTTGATGCCAAACAGGCTTAAATCGAGGTCTACCCTTGCCTTTGACCACAATATTGTTAAAATCACAGTAAAAACGTATGTGTACTATCCTTTATGAACATCCATACTGTCCTTTCTAACAAAGGATGTCTACGTTCCTTCTTTTGCACAATTTCATATTTTCCTTGTAAATTATTCTTTTTTGTTTTTAGCAAATAAGGACCATTCTTTTGTAATTTCTATAACTTAGGATTTGCCCTAACGAGATGATATAAATAACATCATTTGCAAAAGTTAAGGAGATCAAAATACTGAGAATATACTGAAGTTTCACTCTCTTGAGTTAAGTGTCCCTTTTACACTTGAGCTACTCTTTTCTAGCCCTTCTAAGTGTAAGCTAGTGGCGAGTGACCTCCAGCCATACTTATGCATCATATCAAGTGTGACCTGAGCTCGTATGAGGCATTGGTGCATTATATCCTTCGTCGGTGAATGAGAACCCCCTACTCAACCTTCAACTATCATTTACTTTTCAAACCATCTTACGGCTTAGACCTACCCCTTTAGTTACGTATGATATCGAGTTCGTGTGTTCATTCATGAGTCCGTATCATCTTAGTATTAGAGCTTAGCTACATTTGAAGCTGGATTCTACTACTGTGCTCTTTTAAAATTTGTTACTACTCTCGTGTGATAGTGATTCTATTGTTAGATTTGAAGTTTGGTAGTGAGAAGTGTTTTACACTCTATTTTCCCCTATTTTCGATACACCAAAACAAAGTGTAGTTGACTATGCATTTGTTGAGAAATTATCATTGTGAAGTAAACATCAATGTCGAATTCAAGTATACAAGGGACTTTAAGAAACCAAGAAAGTGGTACTCGACATGGCTAAGGGCAAGAAGGAAGCTTTTCACCTCAATCTGTGAGTGACTGATTGGATAGGCTTACCGACTTAGTAGCTAGCCTGGTGACTATTATCCAAGAAGACAGATAATGAGCTTAAAATAGCCCTACTAGAGAACATAAGCAGCAACAACAGGGCAATGGTCAGTTTAGCTAGGTTAATGCCCTAGCTCGCCTACCTTAAGCTAAGGGAGTTGGTAGGGATACTAGATGAAGGTTAGTGCTTGAAGAGATTGAAGAAATAGCAGAAGGAGTTGACAAAGTAGAGGAGTACTATGAGCTTGAGGAAAGAAATGTACGAGCCCTTAGAGGCAAAGGACTCAAGAGCGTACCCTAAGTTTTTCTTGAAGTGGTGATGTCGAAGATTACCTAGATTGGGTAGACAAGATTGAAAAGTAGTTTGAATGCCATGAAGTGCTTGACAATGTAAAGGTTAGACTTGTTGTGTTAGAGTTCACTGGTTATGTCGCCTTACGGTAGAAGAACTTACAAGCCACCAAAAGAAGGGAAGGAGAACAAGAGATTAAGAGTTGAGATGATATGAAGAGAGTTATGCGGAGAAAGTTTGTGTTGAGCTATTATTTGCAAGATGCCTTCAAGAGACTGCAAGAACCGAGACAAGGAGCATCAAGTGTAGACACTTACGTTAAAGAGTTCCAGATGCTAATGATCCAATGTGAAGTTGTGGAGCCAGAAGACCGAACTATATCTTGATTCATTGGCGGATTGAAGTATGAGGTTGGAGATGTCCTGAAAACCTTGGACGTTAGGATGCTCAATGATGCAATCCAAGTCGCTTAAAGGATAGAAAAGCGCCGAATAAGAAGATTACGACCACCTGTCAACCATCCTAGCAATAGCCGACTTGTTCCGAGCAAACCTATGCAAACGGAACCGAGCAAGGTCATTAAGACCTGACCTACTCAAACTGCCCAAGTAGAGGAAAAGGAACCTTAGAGGAAGTTTAAGAAGGGCTAGAGTTTAAGGAGGAAGACGAGTGAGATCAAGTGTTTCAAATGCCAACGATTTGGACACATGGCTACTCAATGTCCGAACAAGCGAACAATGGTGATCAAAGGCGAAGCACCAATCGTAGAGGTCAATAGTACAGATGAAGAAGTAAAGGAGCTAAAAGATGATGGATAAGCCGAGTTGTCCGATAAGGAAGTCATCTATAGTAAGGAAGGCAACTTCATGCCAACTGCTCTACCATTAAGGAGGATGATGAGTGTTAGTCATGTACCTGAAGACGAACAGAGAGAAAATCTCTTCCATATTGGGTGCAAGGTGAATGAATCACTATGTGCACTAATTGTAAACAGTAGGAGCTGCACTAATGTAGCCTCCACATTTATGGTCCAGCAGCTAAAATTATCGACAATGTCTCACTTGAGACCTTACAAGCTTCATTGGCTTAGTAATAATGGAGCCCTATAAGTGAACAAGCAGGGGTCTATACCGATCTACATTAGTAAGTATTGAGATGAAGTGCTCTATAATGTATTGCCCATGAGTGCATCCCACATTCTACTTAGACAACCATGGATGTTTAATTGAGTAATTATGCATGACAGCAGGAGGAACACATGTTCTGTAAAGCATGAAGGAAGAAGGATAAGATTGAGTTCCATGACTGCTAAGTAGGTAAAAATCATGCAATGCCAGCTTAGCTGAACCTTAAAGAAAGAGGCTTTGGTACTGACCCAAACCAAACTAAAAAGAGAAATGGAGTTGGAGAGACTTACCTATCTGCTTATCAGGAAGCTTCTAGAGATGAGACCCGAGAAGGAAGTGTTGCCGATAGAGGTAAAAACCCTACTAGAGGACTTTATTTATCTATTTCCGGAGGTGCTACCGAAGGCTTTACCTCCAATCTGAGGTGTTGAGCATGCGATTGACCTATAGCCAAGAATTGCCCTGCCGAACAAGCCTGCCTATAAGCTGAACCTTATATAGGCTGCTAAATTGCAGAAGCAAGTAGACAACCTCATGCAGAAAGGGTACATGGGCGAGTCCTTGAGCCCCTGCTCTATATTGGCCTTATTAGTGCAGAAGAAAGATGGGTCTTGAAGGATGTATGTGGATAGCCAAGCCATTAATCAAATCACCATCAAGTACAGGTATCCCATACCCAGGCTTGATGACATGCTAGACGAGTTAAGTGGAGCAAGAGTGTTCTCTAAAATCGATCTAAAATCTGGATACCATCATATTCGAATGCATAAAGGTGATGAGTAGAAGACCACCTTCAAGACACAACATGGTTTATATGAATGGCTTCTAATGCCATTTAGGCTATCTAATGCGCCAAGCACATTCATGCGACTTATGAATCATGTGCTCGAAGAGTTACTAAGAAGGGTTGTCGTGGTTTATTTTGACAGCATCCTAGTATATAGTCTCGATTGGAGACACATCAAAGGCACCTCCGACAAGTGCTTGCAAAACTCCAAGCCAAACAGCTCTATGCCAATCTAAAGAAGTGCAATTTCAGCCGATCAGAGGTGATCTTCTTGGGATTTGTAATGAACAGAGGTGGCATCCAAGTTGATGAGGAGAAGATAAGAGCGATTATAGAATGGCCCAAGCTGACCTATTCTGCCGATGTGAGGAGTTTCCACGGCCTGGCATCATTCCATCATCGATTCATAAAGAACTTCAATACGATTGTGGCCCCGCTCACCAAACTCTCAAAGAAGAATGTTGAACTCAAATGGAGTGAGAAAGAGAGGAGGATTTTTGAAGATGTGAAGGAAAAGTTAACTACAACCCCCGTCTTAGCTCTACTGAGCTTCAACAAGGTATTTGAGTTAGAGTGTAACGTGTTTGGACTAAGCATAGGTGTTGTGCTGAAGCAGGAAGGCCGACCTATTACTTATTTCAACAAGAAACTTCGAAGAGCTACACTCAACTACTTTATCTTCAACAAGGAGTTCTACCCCTTAATTCGAGCCCTAACGATATGGCAACACTACCTACTGCCTAAGGAATTTGTGATCTATACGGATTATGAATCCTTAAGATATCTAAAGAGCCAACTAAAGTTATCCCGAAGATAAGCTAAGTGGGTTGAGTTCATGGAGGGTTTTTCTTATGTCATAAAATACAAGAATGGAAAGAATAATATAGTAGCCAACGCCCTATCAAGACGACATACCTTCTTGACCAAGCTGTAGACAAGGCTACTTGGATTTTCAACCATCAAGAATTTGTATCCTAAGGACCCACACTTTGGTCCTATCTACATCTGTTATGAGGAAGGACGGATGCTGGACGACTATCATAGAGAACACAGATACTTATTCAAGAAGAGAAAGCTATGTATCTCGACCTGTTCCATGTGAGAATTGCTAGTGTACAAAGCACATGGAGGGGGATTGACAGGATGCTTTGGCCAATGCCGAACTTATGAGGTATTATCCTCCAGATTCTTTTAGCCAGGGATGAAGAGAGATGTCTAATCCTTGCTGAAAAGATGTGTGACCTGCTGGAAAGCGAAGAGTTAAGCCGAGCAAGGACACTACCAACCCTTGCCAATCTCAACTAAACCATGGTCTGAGATGAGTATAGACTTCATGTTAGGATTACCGAAGACGTCCCGAAGAAAGGACTCTATCATGGTGGTTGTGAATCGATTTAGCAAGATAGCACATTTTGTACCTTATTCCAAGACTAACGATGCTTGAGCTCTCTCTTTTCTTTTCTTACAGAAGGTGATTAAGCTTCACAGTGTACCTAGAACCATAGTTTTAAATCGAGACCCTAAGTTTATGAGCCACTTTTAGAGGACACTTTAGAGGCAATTAGGAACCAAGTTATTATATAGCACATCCTGTCATCCATAGATTGATAGGCAGACCGAAGTTGTCAATCGAACTGTAGGAACTTTGTTACGAGTAATTATCGAACAAAACATGGCTGATTTGGATTTGTATCTACCAATCATCGAATTCGCCTACAATCGAACTGCCTACAGCATCACAAGCATGTCTCCATTCATAGTCGCCTACAGGTTCAACCTCGAGCTCTCATTGGACCAAGTACCTCAACTGAGGACTAAGGATGACGACTGGCCAGCCGTCGAAAAGTTAAAGCCATCAAAACCATGCACCAGAAGGTTATAGAGCAACTGGGTCGAGTTGCTATTAAGCATGAGAAGCGAAGCCAAGTGTAAAAGAAGAGAGAATTTCAACCGGGCGATTTGGTCTAGATACACCTTAGCAAGGAACAATTCCCAAACTTAAGGAAGAATATGTCGTCTCCTAAAGCCAATGGACCTTTCAAAGTGCTTGAAAAGATCAACCCTATTACCTATAGGATCGAATTACCTGAAGGATATAGAGTCTCAAACTCTTTCAACATTGCCAACCTCCAACCTTACACTCCCGAAGACGAGTAAACTGGACCTGAACTAGATTTGATCCCAAATCTCAAACAACCCGGAGGGGATGATAGGGATTAAAGACTGATTACACACTCCCGAACCCGAGGGCTCTCTCAGGTGGTCCATCGAGCTATCCAACATAAGTTAAGCACCGAGGAGCAGTGCTTGTCCTAGTCCATTCTACTAAGCTACTTTGCTCTCCATGCCATCCAAGATGTTGTCGAGGTGATCAACAAGCATTTCAAGTCGAACCCTCAACTAAATCGTAGTTCAAGTGCTAAATCTGAATGTAGTAATCTCTACTATACTAAGGCTAAGTAAAACTATCAAGAGCTGACCATCTAAGGTTAATTCCAATGTGAGCTATCCTTGAACCAACTACTGTCCAGCCCTTTCCAACACCGAATAAGCCTGAATAGAGGTCCACCCCCGCCCGAACCACAATACTATCAAAATTACAGTAAAAATGCACACGTATTATCCTTTATTGACATCCATACTGTCCTTTCTGACAAAGGACATCCGCATTCCTTCTTTTACATAATTTCATACTTTCCTTATAAATTATTCTTTTTGTTTTTAGCAAATAAAGACCATTCTTTTGTAATTTCTATAACTTAGGATTTGCCCTAATGGGATGATATAAATACAGTCATATTGTAAAAGTTAAGGAGATCAGAATATAGAGAATATACTGAACTTTTCACTCTCTTGAGTTAAGTGTCCCTCTTACCCTTGAGCCACTCTTATCTAACCTTTCTGAGCGTGGGCTAGTGGCGAGTGACTTTCGGCCATACTTATACGTCATATTAAGTGTGACCTGAGCTCGTGTGAGGTGTTGATACATCATATCCTTCATCGATGAATGGGAACCCCTCGGTCAACCTTCTACTATCATTTACTTTTCAAACCATCTTACGGCTTGGACCCACTCCTTTGGTTATGCGTGATATCAGGTTCGTTTGTTCATCCACGAGTCCGTATCAAGAATGATTATTTCTTTGTCAAACTAAATATTTTTTGTCTCTTTTACCCTTTTTAGTATATCTTATGTAATATAATTGTAGAATACCCTTTTGTCTTTTCATACATATAAAGTAACCCTAATAGACAAGTATATAAACTCATACTTTCTTATATGCAAATGATAACCTCTTCAATATAGAAATTGCTCACTTTAAGCAACATTTGTGTTCTCATTATCATTCAACTCTTATCTATTCCTTTTAATAAGGAGTAGTGGTGAGTGACTCTTCAGTTTGGACTAATGTGTTATATTTAGTAGATTATAGGCCGAGTAGAATCAAGTGGTGCGTCACATCCATTCGGTAGCTACTTAGACTTTACTAACCTTTTTCCTGTTTGTTGTGGTATCTCTTCGTGTGTCCAACTCCGGAGATACATCAATAATGATGTATATGTAAGTAACTAAAAGAGGGTTTCTTCAAGAACCTAAAAGTCTACCTAATTATTGAAGCTCGCCATAATCTCCATGTACGATTAAAACTTGTTTTCGCTCTAACTTCTTTATTTTAAGTTCATTTTTCATGTTCTTATAGTTGATTTCATCATTTTTTAGTGTTCTTTCATTTGGCAAGGTCATTTATGGGCTTTAAGTTCAACAAGCTTTCGATTTAGGTCTTATAAGTTCATGCAACCAAAAGGTAAGTTTAGGCCTAATTTTGGGCTTTGGGGTTAGTTTTTTATATTAGGCCTTGTACTCAATATTTTAGGCCTCCTTTTAAGTATTTTTAGTGAACTTCTTTTTTTTCCCAACACTTTAAATTTTCATCTTAGCCTTTGGTGTTGCTCTTATGGGCCTAAACAGGCTCTTTTCTTAAGTTTAAGTCTTCAACATATTAGGGGCCTATAGTAGATGTCTTGGATGGGCCTTAGGGTTTAGTCAGCCTTTTAAATATCTTCCTTTAAGTTGTTCTAAGTTAGGTTCAAATCTGGTCATGTATTATTTAGGCTTGTATTTTAGTTTTCTTAAGGCTCTTGGGCTCATTTTGCAAATTTAAGGCCTTAAGCCTAATCTTACTTACCTCTTTGACTTAAGCCCATCATTGGCCCTAAGTTTAGTCCACTTTTCACAAAGTTACAGATCTAGTCATGAGTGATTAAGTAGGCTTAAGGCTTAATTTGTAGGCCTTTTAGTTGAATTTAGGCCTAGTTCATGTCCTATGACTTATATCTTGACTTTATCATAAAGGAGCCTAATAGTTTACAAAAATGATTAAATGACCCATTTTATCACGAGTTCTAGATCTTATACTAATTATTCATTGAGTCTCGAGTGAGTTTTTCTAAACTTAATGACTATTTTAGGTCTAATTACTCACTATAAACCTTGTTTAGCCTCTTATCTTGTAAGATTAATTCCTAAATCCTAATTATATTTAGTTAATCATGTGACTAACCCATTAATAAACATTTTGCAGCATGTTGTTCAATGTGTTTGGGGTGGTTTAGGATGATTTCTTAGGGCTTTCTACGCATCATGTACTTAACTGGCTAGAATATACATCAAACTATCACTAAAATGCACCTAAAATCATTTCCTACCAAAATAAACATGAGAAATAAAAAATATAGTGAGGATATAGATACATATGTTTTGGCCCTAGCATAGGAATGAAGGCATGATGATGATTCTTCTACTTTTCTTTAAGTTAACATCTTACTACAACTTATGTGCCTCTAAAGTTATATACAACATGTTTACTATACTAGAAATCTAAGAAAAGGCACATGTATGGGCATGTGAACATGATAAACAAAGGTAGCATTTTAATAAATTTTTTTTTCCTTAGCTATTAAGCCTAGGAATCATGCTCATAAACTCAAACTAGAAGAAAAGTTGAAAAGATGCAAGTTTACCTCGGTGGAAAATTGAAGGGTCCCATTTCATTTCATTTTTAGTAAACAAAACAAAGTCCTTTAGTGAAATATATTTGTCAACAAGAAAGGAGGATGACAAAGATTTAAATGAAAGTGGCTTTTTGTTGTTTAGAGGTGGTGGTGGAGAGTTATAACTTAAGGCGTTCAGGTAACAAACTCCTTTAGTGAAATATATTTGTCGATAAGAAAGGAGGATGAAAGAGATTCAAATGAAAGTAGTTTTGTGTTGTTTGGAGGTGATGATGGAGAGTTATAGCTTAGGATGCTCGAGTGCATAGCTAGGTCTGAAAAGCTTACTCTTGTTTCTTTCCTTCTTATTTTTCTTTTGTTTTTGAATTCTGTGTTTAAAGAGTGTTTGTAGAGTTTATCTAGGGAAGAAGATGAAGTAAAATACAAATGGAGGCGTCAAAAAGGGGTTGATTATGAGTGGGTGTGGTAGGGAACATATCCATTTCATTCTTGGTTGCATGGAACAAGCATAAGTGAGGACCAATTTGCTTTTTATGATTTTTGCCAATTGAGGCAACGGTTTATCTACTAAAGGTGAGTGGTCCCTTATTTTCCCAACTAATTATCTTATCCTATATAGTTAATTGTGATTATATTTAGCTAATTATGATGCACAAATGCATGTAGATGAATAGAATGCAATTTAAGCTTATGACTCTAATCACTAGTGTAGATGACCATAGTTAGACATAGTTTAGGGTTTTTCATATTTAATTAAGTTAATCAAGCCTATTGGATCATTTTATCTAATTAATTTATGATTTCTAAAGGTTAGAATCAATTATCACTAATCGATTACGATTTTAGAAGGCAAATTAGGGCTGTTTCAACAATTTAGTAAATTATTAGTGATTACTTAATAATGTGGCTATATGACTAGAGTTTATTAATTAAATTAAGGCTTTTGACACTAAATTATCATTTCTAACTTGTTTTAGGGCTTCTCTCATTTTAGGGTTTTATGAGCGTTTGAGGGCTTTGAAGGTATACTTATGATTTTAGCGTTACTTTTATAAAAAACGTATCATTTAGGGTAAATTAGTAATCCCATTAATTTATTACCTTAATCGACTTAATTTGATTATTCATTATCATTTGTAGATATCTCTTGTCGTTCATTATCGAGTTTATGCGATTTACGTACTTCAAGTGAAATGTTTCAATTTAGGGTTTTTATTGTAATATAAGGTTTTACGACTCTAGGGTTTGGGGTTTAGAGTTTTCGTTCAATTTAAATTTTTAATTTATGGTCACATGTACTTGGGTTTAGAGTCTTTGTATGCTATTAAGGTTCATAGAACTTTATCTTTAGGGTTTTTCGAGTTCATTTTTAAGGGTTTGATTAAAAATTTTCTTGATTTTAATTTCTATGGTCTAATTGAGCCTAGGGAGTACCATTGGTTCTTCGAATTCAATTCTAAGTCTAAAACATAAAATTTGCGGGGTTTATACCTCCCATGCCGCTTCTTAACGATATCCCTCTACGTATTATTAGTTCATGATGTCTCTTAAGTCAATTAGCACACCTATTGCACGTAATCGGTTAACTATAGTAACCCCACCACACATTATTTGGCAACTCCACTAGGGAAGGAGACTTAACGGAATCACAATTGTATGTAAGAAGATTAGAAATGATGGCTATGTCTAGGAATACGAGAACCAACATGAGATGATTAAGCAAACCCTAGTAACACAAGATACTAGTGCATCAATCGCTATGCAACCATTAAGAATCGTGTAAGCACCTAAAACCGTGCAAGCACCTAAAATCATGCAAGCACCTAAAATCATGCAAGCACCTAACACTATACAAGCCCATGGGGTAGTGTAAGTACCTAAGACTATGCAACTGCCCTCTACTGATGATTCACCTATACTGCATGCCATATAGGAAAACACCCGTATGATGAACTAGCTCTTTACTACTTTCATGCAATTCCTATTAGACATGGTAGCTACAGCTACCACAGACATTGGTGTATTACTTGGTATGACCCTACTAGTGCCGGCTATGGCACACTCCAGCAAAAGTTGCTACCTTGGCTATCGTAAACCTACATGCACTTACTACTCTCGTCATACTTGTTGATGCGTTGTTTGGGATGGTTGTATATGCACCAAGCATGGAAGTCTCAAGATCTATACCTCTTGTTATCGCCTGAAAGACGCTTAACAACATGAACAAGTTGGTTTAACCCCCACAAAAGGTGAAGGAAGGTAGTAAGAGGACCTTATGCAACTACTGCAGCACTTAACTCAAGCTTAGCAAACACCTATGGTTAAGGAAACAAGGGCCTACCTTTGAAGCTTCTCTACTTCAAGGTGCATCTTATAACTACTAATGGCTAACAAGATTGCACCTCACAACCTCGTAACAATGCTCCAAGCAGTAGCCAATCCTGCACCTACTACTTCATCTTATGTGATGAAAGAAGACATGGAAAATTACATATGACAAATACAAGTAGTGCTTTTGAAGTTAGGACAATCCCTTCACATTGCATGTGGCTAACATTGTTTCCATAAGCCTACAATGTATAAGCATAGCTTACATCGCTGTCCAATAGCCCTTTGTTGCCAAGCAATTGAAGCATCCACCTAAAAAGCACCTTTTAACAACTATGGTACAGTTATCATTGCTACCATGGCACTTTGTTCATGAGTACCATCAAGTGTAGCTAACATTGCCACCTATTATCCCTTGCTAGTAGTCTTTATGAAACAACATTGGCGTAGCTACTATTGTCACCTGATCTAATGTAGTTATCATTTCTTCCACAATCCTTAGACACATGGATTTACCTAAGATTAATGTCCAATATTCCTCAATCATAAGATTGAAGTAATCTTAGCTATGATGGGTCGAAGTAATCCTATAGCAAGCTTAGCAGTTGTATCGCCTTTCCTTAGAGTCGGGGTCAAAGTGACCTCATCCATGAATGATTAAAGTAGTCATATCATGGTAGCTGTTATTGCTTGGTAGAAGCATATGCTCCTAAGTACAAAGTGGGTGTAATGCCCATTCTGCAACACAACTCATGAGATCAAAGTAATCCTATAGCAAACTTAGTAGCGTAATGCCTTTCTATAAAGTCGACATTAAAGCGACCTCATCCATGAATGATTGAAGGAATCATATCATGTAGCTATAGTTGCTTAATAGAAGCATATGGTCTCGAGCACGTAGTAAGCATAAGACCCATCCTGCATCACCACTCATGAGATTAAAGTGATCTTAACTGTGATGAGTCAAAGTGACTCCACAACAAGCTTGGCAGTCATGACGCCTATCTATAGAGCTTGAGGTTGAAGTGACCTCATCTATGAATGATTGAAGTAGTCATATCATGGTAGCTATAGTCACTCAAAAGAAGCATACGCTCTTAAGCATACAATAGGAGCAATGCCCATTTTGGGACATTACTCATGAAATCGAACCAATCTCTACTGCGATGGGTTGAAGCAATCCTAAAGTAACCATAACTCCTTTTCATAGATCTTGCGGTCAAGGGATCTCATTTGTATATGATCGAAATGATCACCTTATGATAGCTGCTCTCACTTTGTAGAAGCATCCACTCTTAAGTATACGATGGGCATAATGCCTTTATGCAACTTAATCGATCATAGGGTCAAAGGGACCTCAGTTGTGATGGATTGAAGTATTCCTATAGTTGGCTTGACAACTATAACACCACTTTATCTAATAAGGAGATTGAAACAATCATGGTCATGAAGATTCAAAGTCTACAATAGGCTTAAAAATCATGATGCCATTTCCTTTAACCCAATCTTAGCCTAATCATTTCACCAGAGTTATCTTAACCTTAATAGAGTTGAAGCAACTCTACTTAACTTAGTGATCCATGAAGTACATAAGCGAGTGCAAAAGGGACTCACATGATGGGATTAGGTGGTATCCTTCAAATTATGAGTTGCTACCTCATCATGTTATGATGTATCACCAACTAATGGAGAAAAATGATACTGCATCATGTCATGCTAAATTTTGAATGACTAATATCTCAACATGATTATGATTCACATAGCATTAGAGCTCTTGTGTAAAGCACTTGCATGTGAAACACAGCTCTAGTTATGCTACATAGAACATGAACAAAAGCTTTCCTAAATGGCACTGGTTCTTCAGCATCTCTCATTTAGTCTCCTCGTAACATTCCAATACACTTAAGCAAAGTCTATTCTCCTTAAGCAATTGAATGATGCTTGATATGTGATGAATTTGAATGGTTACTCGACATTATGAAAAAGATATGAAGAAAGATTTCAAGTGATAAGGATAGAGGTTTAAGTGAATACATTCTAATGCAGTAGTGTAGAGAAGAAATAATTATCCTAAGCCTCATCATTTTTGTATTGTCAGTGCAAACAAAAAGTGTCTTGAGAACACCTTTCGACTTTTAAGTTAAAAAAAGGAAGCCAGATGCATGGTTAAGAGTGATCGAGTGACTTTATTTAGGTTAGGTGAAGTCTTTAACATCTTGCTATACAAAGATAGAATTTAATAGTGACTCAGTTAGCCTTTATCTTAGTTGGTAATGTCATGCATGAGTTGATGCACTTAAGGCGGTACCAACCATGCTAGGATAAATGTCATTATCACTTGGTTAGTAGAGATCTCAAGCAAAAATGTGTCAAAAAATAATAAATATCTCATATGCCCAAAGTGAAAATTTTCAACAAAACTCATCCTATTATTATACATCAAATATCCCATTTGTAAGGGAAGCATCTAGGGTCTTTAGTGGAACTTATGGAGAATTTGCTTCATATATTATTGCCACTATATATGAATACATATATATATACACAAACTGAACAAATAATTTTGCAAGCAATTAAAGCATAATTTGATGACATTGCCATGGGGTAAATGCTACTCTAGTAAGCCTTAAAACAACATGTGCTATTAAATGGTAGTACAAGCACTCACATTGAGATATATAGAAATAATAAATTTATTGCGATGTCACTAGGCTCTTTAATAAATGAAGTTTTCAACTATGTAAATGCTCTTAGTAGCAATACAACTCTTTACAATGCATGTGCACTGAGTAACAACTTTGCTATTCAAATTATATATAACAAAAATATTCTTGAAGTTCTAAATTTCTATGAATGCTCCAATTGCTTTATTTCTCCTATAAATACTCATGGAAGAAGGAAGAAAATATAGAGAGGAGCGAACTTATCAACTTTATGCAATAGATGTAAATCAATGTCATAGGAGCAATAAATGTAATGTACAATGTAGAGCATACAAAAGAATGGATATCATGACAGCAAAACAAAAACCGATATATCATACTTAAGTCATCAATAATCTAAAAGAAGCATAAATCCCATCAATATTATAAGTGATCAAGCAAGAAAAGTCAGCATTCAGTACAACTATACAATAGTTGAAGAATCAACTTCTAGAGATATCCAAAGCCCCCTTGATTATGTTTAAGAGACTTTTGGTCAGGGGAAAAATGTAGAAAGCTATTTCAGTAATTGGGCTTTAACCTAATTTAATGCCATGTATCAATATCTTTGGTTAATGATAGAGTTAGGAAATTGACCCAATTATAGATATTTTAGGGAGATCTAGCTTGGTAGGTTTAGAACAAGGATTGTTAAACTGGATTTTTCACTCTCAGCTTTACTCGGTTATCTTATGCTAAAAAGTAGACTCGAAGACGGCTTTTTTTTAGTTTATTTAGTCTTCATTTGGTTTTAATGGACCTTAAGGGAGTTTATATGTGCTCTAAGCTTATTTATAACAATAATGGGCTTCTTTTAATTATTATAAACCCTTGGATGAATCTAAGCCCATGAAGGCTAGAGAGTAACATCAGCTTCAATAATAAGTCTCAATCCTAGCCATTCATCTTAAAGTCATTCAATAGATAAGATTAACATCTGAATTCTATAAATAAGAGGCTTTTCTTCTCATTTAATTCATTTAGAACATTAGCAAACTGAAGAAAAATGTTGAAGCTTTAACAAAATCACTTTACATAAGATAAAACAACAAATTTATCAAGAATGATTCGAGAACAATTAAGAACACCGAGTTTAATTAGTTATCATGCAAGTGCTCTTGAGATACCAAGTTTGGTAATTCTTCCTCTCACGCCTCGTCATAACGATATCCCTCAACATATCATCAGCTTAAAACATCTCCTAGGTCTACCAACATGCCTATTGCATGTAATTAACCAGCTATAGAGACCCTACCACACAATTACAAATGATTCTCTTGAAGTTGATATGGTAGCTTTGACCTGTGCAATCAGGGTAAGATGGAGGCGATTGGTAGATCCACCCTCTATAATATACAAGATAATGCATAAGGACGAAGTGCCTCTAAGTTAGAGGTTTTGAACAAATATAGGGGTTTACTTGTCATTTCCATGAGTGGCATCTACAATGATTGTAGGAGGATTGATGGTTACATTACCTAGGTAGCATGTTGCTGCATAGCATTTATAGGATTTGAGGGAACTATACCTTGTTGTGTTGTAGCTATAGAAGCTAAGTTAGGGGTGCATTGAGCAAACATTGTCATAAATTGATTCAATGCTTGCATAGCTTCTCGAAGTTCGTACATCATTTAAGCATTACTAGGTACATCTTCTTATGTATTATTGCCTTGATTGGTTTCTTTTAGTGGCTAGGTGACTGCTGTAGAACTTCATGATTTTCTTGACGATATTAAGTAATACTATCAATGGGGTCAACTATCTTCTTCCTACCAAGTGCTATTGCCAAATTGTTAGCATCCTCTAATCCCTAATGAAGTCAACAAAATGTAGATGAGGGGATCTAGTTGCAATAGTTACGTACATGAAACATGTGTCTCGTGTTACACGTAGCTTCAGAGGAGTAACGTGGAATGACATGCAAATGACGACTTAGAGAAAAAGAGATAGGGAAGAGGAGGAGATCGTCTTAAGGAGCTTCAAATGTACATGTAATAGGTAGAGGATCTATAAAGCATTAACCCCACTATTCTAGATGAAAGGTGGTATATTCTTTACTTTAAGCTCTATTGATCTTATGTGGTAATTGTATGATACCATGATGTCGTTTCTTTACATAATTGAATTGTCTTAAACAAGGAGGAGCTCTAGGGTATTTATAGAGTTAGGTCATTGATGACATTCATCAAATCATGGTAATAGTTGAAAGTTGAGATGAGTCCTTTTATTGATGGATTCTTTTGATGGCTCTTATTGAGTTCAAGCCCATAACGAGTCTCTCTATGTGTATGAGCTTCTTTAAGAAAGATTGAGAGCAGACAGGTTGGCTCAATAGTCCGTACTCTAAGCTTACCATACCACATCTTCCTAAGTCATCCCAAATATGAACTGAACACTCTAAATCCTACCACTTAGCTCAATGAGTTAAGCCCAAATAAATAACATAATAATTCTTAGCCCTTTATATATATTTTATGCTTATGTTTTAGTTAAAAATTTTCATAGGATAGGTATAATGTACTCTAAAACTTGGGCCTCAAATAACTTAAAGTATTAGTTTTTAAGGTGAATACTGGATATAAATATGTTGTAGCCTATACCTTACCTTATGGGATCATGTTTAGGATAAATTAAATTGGAATTTATCTTATAATTTTCAATACTCACTTGAAATTTATCTAAATAAACAAAATAAAGAAAGTCTAAAGTTTTGGTATGATTGCCCATTTAATATCTAATAATTCTTATACTTATTACTTATTGATATGGTTGCTAGGTCCTTTAATTGGATTTTACTTATGAATTTGTTGTTAAATACATTGAGAGATTTATTGGTACTTGTTGATGACTATTTTGGATATAGACTTCAAAGCTTAAGTCGATCCCATCAAAGCATATATTAAGTCCACGAAGCCAAGACTGACCTTTCTCCGAAGCTTAGGGTGAGCTCCTTGAAATCCACTGATTTCATCATGTTCTAGGCTAAGCTACTAGAATCCATGATGATGTCATTAGAGCTTAAGCTAATCTCATTAAAAGGCATCTTCTTGAGCCCTTGCCTCCACTTAAACCTTTGCAAACTATGCCCTCAAACCCATAATGTGCAGGCTATACCCACAAGTTCAAAAGAAGACTAGATAGGTACAATTTGGTCAAATAAGAATAGTTTGTAGTTAGCATGCGCCTAACTTAATATACTTATCATAATATCTAGAGTCAAAGAAAGGATTTTAGGATCATGATCTACGTTATAGAATGAGCTTATCTACTATGCTTATAAATAATAGGTAAAGCTATGTGTATAGGATCCTGACTTTCACTCTCTTACACTTTATACACTGACCATTCACTTCTCTTATGCCCGTTACTGAGCTAAACATCAAAATAACCACACTAGAACTACTTTCAATAGTTTTCTTTAGCTTATGTTTACTTTTTTGCATATTACCTCTAACCTCAACCACCTTACTTAAAAATACATACCAACAATACTTAAGAGATGATGTTCTCCTCCTTAAAATCGAGAACAACATGAATTATATAAATTTAATTTAGTTTGTTTAGGATAGACCTCATTTGACTAATTTATGGAATAAAATTTCTAGAAATCCAAATTATTATTCTTTACATGAGAAGTTAATGAATATTTAGGGAAGAGCAACAATAAAATATGGCTGACTAACTCCAAAAGCTACTTAGATTTTGATTCCTTCATTTGGTTAGTATCAAGCTTGGTTTTTTACCCTTCCAATGCTTTTTATAAAATTAGGTCTTCTCTAAACTAATTAGTATTAAACCCAGCCCATTTAATATTGATTATCGACTAGGGTTTAAAGAAAACCATTTTTTTCAACTTAAAAAGATTTAGAGTCGCCACCCAACTAAAGTCGGAAAAAGGAGTTAAGTTATAACCAATTGGGTGGATTGGTTATATCTTAGTTACCAGTCTATTGATTAAAAAACTAATTCATAAATATAGCTTTTTAAAAACTAAATAATCTAGATCTGGGGGCTAGGACTTTTAAACCCTTATGGGTATCATTGACTTTCCAAAATTAATTTTAATCTTTAAAAATCACCTTTTTATTTTATAAAATAAAACTTAATTTTAACTATTCTAATTGGACAAATGAAATAATCTAAACTAAAAAAAGAAAAATTAGGTTTTTTTCATTTTTATTATTGCTTCGTAAGTGCCTATGTACCCGTTATTCGAGATCAGACATATGTAGTTCTTTTTATAAAAACTTTAGTAAATTCATTTTGTTTTAATTTGAAAACAATTGAGTTTATGTTTTACCAATTTTGATTTGTTTAAGAAAATTTCTAAAATGTCCTAATCGGTTTTTTATTTTTAGAAACTCTAAAATAGTCCTAATTTGGAAAGAGGTTTATTTATTTTCATTTACTTTTAGAAAATCAATTTTTCTAAGTAATTAATCTTATTTTATTTATTTTTTCCCTTTTTTTTACTTTTTTTTTTCTTTATCCTATATTATCACCTAATCTATTTTTACTTATTATATATTATTTAATAAAATAAAAAATACTTTTTTCTTTTTTCTTTTTCTTTTTCTTTTTCTTTTCTTCCCCTTTTTTTTTCTATTTGATTACATTTACATAAACAAGTAAAACCAATAAATAAATAAAACCAAACAAAATAAATAAATAAATAAAGCAAAAAAAAAGGCTTCGAATAGGTTTAAGCCCATAAGTCAAACCTGGGCGGGTTAAATCGGGTTAGTCGAGTCGGACTCCTCTTCTTCAAGCTTCAATGATGATAACTAGGGTGGTTCATGGCGATTTGAACCGATTTTGTTGAAGGTGAGGGCGGATTTGTGAGTTTTAGATTGAGAATAGTGGATAGGGTGGTGTGGTAGAAGAAATGCCGAGACCTAAGGTAATCGTTTTGGTAGTTATCGGAAATTGGTCATGGATGGTAGTGGTGGTTTAGCTATGTGTGGGTTGCTGGGCATGATTGGTTGGTTGGGGTAGAGGTTTTGGAGTGTAGGGAATTTAGCCACGTAGTTTGTTGGTATCTAAGGTAGTGTTTAGTGGTGGTTCGAGGAGAGGGGGGTTTGACGGTTAGGGTTAAGATGGTGGTGAGCTTGGTGGAGCTACTAAGGGGTACGGCGGAGAATGAGGTGAGTTGGGTTAGGGAGCTTATGAGGTGATAGAGCTAGCTAGGGTAATGACTAGTGGTAGTAAGCTAGAGAGAAAGGGACTCAAAGAGAGATAAAGAGAGAAAGTAGTCATGAGAGAGAGAGGGGACTTAGGAAGTGATTCAAAAGCTCGTGAATGGTTCTATGTCCCCCATGATTACCCCCAACACCTTTTATATACTCGAAAATAGCCTAGAAACATGGAAAGATCAAATTGGAGTTGAATGAGAAAAACCGAAATTTAAGTTTTTTTCCAATTTTTGGAGTTCGGTATGACTGAGTTAATGCATGAACCTGGATGTGTTCTTGATCACTATTAACACTAGGCCATGTTTATTTTGCAATTTCGCCATTGATTTGACAAAATTGTAATAAGAAAGGGTTAAAAAATCGTGCTAAAGTGGGCAATCTGAAGAGGAAAGCACTAGAAATTTGGGGAAAATGAAGAAAGGAAGGAGAAAGAGAAGGGAAAGAGAGGAAGATAAAGGGAAAAGGAAAGAAGGGGAGGCAAAAATTGGGCTGATGTGGCGCCACGTTAGCTATGCTAGCCAACCTCGACGTACTACGTGTCATTCGTGACACATAGCAACTGACGTGGCACGCTACGTAGCATCACATCAGCAAGGCCATCAAATCCGAGGATACCACATGTTAGGACACATGGTACAATTAGATCCTAACACGTGGCAGTTGTAAACCCCTAAATTTCTTAACCTAACCTTTGAAGTAGACTCGATTATGTTAGATAATTTAGGAGTTAATAAGGCTAATAAAAGTGAAAACCCCAAAACAACTAATCAATTGCATATGAAACTTTTATACCTTAAATGTATATAAACACTAAAGATTTCATTCAAAAGTGATAAAAACCCTAAAATGATAACCTTAAAGACATACTAGCATTAATTCATCATAATATACCCTAAAACCCTAATTAATAATATAATCTTCATACCTTGCCAAATCATTAGTGAAAGATTAGAGATAACTTTCAATTATGCATATATATTTAAAATCCTTAAGTAATTCTTTCGAAACTAAGATAATAAATCATATATTACATTTATCTCTTAAGTATATGATTAAGATAGTATTATATAGAGTTAGGGGTATAATTGAAGTTTAGGCTAAATGTAGTGAACATTAACACCCTAATTAGTACTTTTTATACTAATTATACTAAATAGTTTATCAAATGATTTATATAGGCTATAAATACTTAAAGTGAGATCTCATTATCTATTTTTACTAATCAATTCACCAAATGCCTCATTTCCTCAATTTTCCCTTAATTTCCCTTAATTACTATATTATGTGTACAAAATGGCATTTGCTTAAAGAAAGTTGACCAAGTCAACACATGTTAACCAATGTCAAAGGGTTGACTAAGTCAACACATGTTGACTAAAGTCAACGATTTGAAAAGTCAACAAAAAACACTAATGCATAAGAAAATATCTAACCATCTAATGATTTCTTTTCTTTTAGTTTTTCTCTTCCCTTATCCTCCTTAATTGCCATCCACCCATTTTCCTTCTAGGCCCCACCATTTTCTTCCTTCCATAATTAAAACAAAACAAAAAGAAACAAAGCAAACCCTACTTCCATGGTCGTCACATCCCCTTCCCCTTTCACTTTCAAAAACTTTCCTCTTTACCTCCATAAGTCAAACACAAATTAAGGTATGTGATCATGTTACTTTATATTGCTTTATATTACTCATTAGTTAAGTAATTAGGTAGATTAGATAAGTAGATATATGTTATGTATGATCTTGTAGAATAGGAGATAAAGTTTTCATCTTTAAGTGTAGAAGAATAGGAATCATGATGAAAAGAAAAGGAATACATGTGTATATGCTCTTAAGTATGTGTATATAAGGATATATTAGAAGAATACAAGTATAGGGATCTTTGTACATGAGTATTTACTATGTACATAACCCATATGTACATAACCCAAACTAAGACAAATCCTAACTATACATACCTATACTATACTAAATACACACTTAAAAACACAAAGGAATGAAATTATGAAGGTTTTCTTAAGAGGAAAATTAGGCATACGAAATTTGTACAAAAATACATATATAACTGTATAGGTATATGAGTATGTATATAAGTATAAATATGGTATAAGTATAAGTATAAGTATATGAATAAGTATACTAATATACATATAAGTATAGTAAAAGTATATGTACATAGTAGTTTAAGTGAAATGTACATAGTAGTTTAAGTGAAATGTACATAAGACATTTAGACATTACATAATCATGAGGTAAGACATATGTAATTAAATGATGAAGTAAGCAATGAGGTAATTAAAAGATGACATAAGCCATGACATAAGCAAGTGATAAAGTGATGACATAAGCATAGGTTTATAAAATAAGAAATAAGAAGAGTGCATAACAATTAGGTACATAAATTAGTAAAATCTAATACGCTTTCTAAATTGGATTATACTTAATTAAGTATATGAATTAGTAATGGCAAAGTAAAATTCTCTAAGTATAAGAATTTAAAGGCTAACTAAATCATTAAGTATAAACAAAGGATATAAATATAAGCAATAAGAATAATTAAGTTTCCATAGTTAAAATTTCTATAAATTTAGTCTATATTGTAAAACACGAGTCTTAACGTCCAAAATGGATATCACTGTATAAACGTACGTTCAAAAATGATGAAAAACAACTATAAATTCATAAATATAAAAATAAAACGAAAAAGTTACATACAACTAATAATAAAGTCTAACCGGATAAAAGTTGATAGTAATTTAAGTAGAATTAGATAAATAGATATTTAGAATTACTAGTTAATTCAATTACTTACTAACGTTATCATATCGTAATAATCAGGTGATCCCGAGGTAAGCGAAGATCTCCCGATCGATTACTACGATTAGGGCGAGTCGCCATGGCCAAGTGAGTATTTACCCTATGATTCCATACTTGTTTGTAATTGTAGATAGTTGACTTCAATATTATTGTTAATTGATTATTGTGTGGGGTTAGGGAAATGCTCGTGTATGTTGTTATGTGTTGAGTTGTTAACTTACCTTAAGTATAGATAATACTTTGTTTGTTGTATGGTAGTATAGAAAATGATTGTATGTATTATTAGATGGTCACAGTATAATTTGAACTTAATTATACTCGACTTATAAACAAGAAGCGGTACATGTATTGACATGCATTGCATAGACACAATTCCAACTGTCACATAATACGGAGACAAAGAGAGGCCATTCGGAGATTGTTATTATTAATTTATTGGTTCTGTATGGTGCACTCGTACAAAATGACCTCACCTTGGCCCCCAGGAACACTAAGCATTAGAGACGCCAACCGCTTGACTAAGGGTTGAGTTTAGAGGTTTCCGTTTAGAGGTGAGTATGAACTGTGGGGGCCCATTCACGATTATACTAGAACTTGGTTTTTATGAAAATAAAAGACTTATTTGATTTAGGTGCAGAATGTGGAGTTCCATAGTAAAGTAAGTTCTAATATAATACCCGAATTTGATTGGTGCCGTATATACTCCAACCTTGATTTCGGAAGGCATTAAATTTGAGTTATATATACGAACTAGTTAACTATACGTATTGTTTGGCATTTTGTTTGTTCATTCATTCATATGCGTGAATATCATGTATTTATAACTTGCTTGTGGTGTGGTTGAGGGTTTTGCTCACTAAGCTTAAACTTACACCCACTTAGACTTTTGCTTCAAGATAACTTGTTCATAGAGGCTGGCCGGGGGATGCTACAGGTTAGCTTGGGGACTTGAGCAAGAACAATTTGTCATATGTAGTGAGAGAGAACAGTTTATGTAGACTCTTACTCTTGTACTTATATTTTACTAGTATTATAGACTCAGATATACTAAATTACTGTATATTGTAAGCTTTGTAGTTCAAATTTTATATAAATATATTTGTATGATGATATCATATGAATCTGTATATTCTAGGGAAACTAGTGATTCTAGAGCCTTATATATTGTGTGAAGAGTTTATGATTGGAAGGGTAACCAATCAAGAGTTTTTCGTATAGTATACAGCGTTTGCCATGACTAGGTCGTCCTCAGTTCGTGACAGCAATCCCTGATGTGATTGAAAACAAAAAATAAGAAAAAGGTTTTTAAGCCTTTACTAAGTTTCAAACCTAAGACCTCGTATTCAATGCTAATGTTATGTCTATATGCTTAATTATCAAGTAGTTAGCCTGTACCTTATTTATATATGCAACAGCCTAAGCTAAATTTAAATCAAAGCTCAAATTCAATGGCCTATCTTTTAAACCAAAATTAACATCTATTCTAATAATATGCTATTTTCTAAAATCTTTTACTCGACTTTAATTTTTCTAATTTTTTGTAATTTTTTAAATTTCTAAAATTTTTAAACTTTATTTTCTAACTTTTTATCTTTTTAGGGTTTCTTTTTTAAATTTTTTATTTTTTTGTGCTTTTTCTTATTGTTGAAATTTTTTATATTTTTTCATGATCCTTATTTTTTCTAAATTTCTTAATTTTTTTCGGTTTTCTTTTAATTCCCTATTTTTTGAATTTTTTTTATAAGTTTGGGCCTATCGAGAAAAGAAAGAAAAATAATAAAAATTAGGTATCTACAGTTAATTTAAGCGAGCCATAATTATCATTATTTTATTTTCTTTATATTACATCCTTAGAAAAATATTATGAGAAAAAAATTTATAATTTAGAAATCTAAAGCTTTTATGTAGCCTATTTAGGATATTATTATAAACTATGGCCATTGTAAATCCAGATATGGAGAAGGTATATTTCCCGACATTTGACACTTCCCCCAAACAATAAAAAATGAAGCAGAACGGAGTTTCAGGCCTCCAAAGTACAGGCACATTTCATTATTTCACTGCCCTATAAGATATAGGGCTCTATGTATCACTATTAGCTAAGTCAAGCTAACCAGTAATAGTAACCATTTCTTTTCTTGGTCCTAACTCCCAAGGAGAAAAAAAGGCATATAATACTACCAACAGTTTCATTCGTGCACCCCATATGGAAAGAGACAGACATAGTTGAGGAGACGGTTAGTTTATGATGGATGTGTGCAAACTCCGAGAATCTTTGAGAGAGAGCGTTGTGTAGGAAAGAGCGAGTGTGTGTGTGTAGGTAAAGGAGAACGAGAGAGAGAGAGAAAAAGGGTGAAAAAGAGTTAAAATCCAACGGACGGTTCAGTCTCGAGGAGTATTTTAAGGGAACCATAAAGGCTAGGCCTTTGATAAAGCTCTCTCTTTCTCTCTCTTCATGTGCCTAACTAAACACAAACCATTCACTCTACCATAACAAGTACATGCATCTCTCTCTCTCCCTCTTTATATATGTGGGTGTATGTCTGTCTAGGGCCTTTCCATCTCTATTATTTTTGTTGTACTGAGTTCTGTCCAGACCTCCTCAGCCTGGCATGATGGGCCAGTGTCAGCGCCAGTGTCAGGTGTATGCTTTACTAGTAGTATTTCTTTTTTTAACTCCCAAAACATAAAAACAACAACAACAAACAGCAACTGGAAAAGGGATAAACAACTCACTTGTTTCACTTACTTTTACTAGTCTCTCTCTCAAAAGACACTTTGAACAGAGAGTAATGAGTATGATGACCAACACCACCAGCACCCTTGCCGTAACTACCAAAACCAAGTGTTCCATCAAGGGTTTACCTTCTTAGTTGTAATCTAGACCTCATTTACTAAAATGGGTTCTAGTTCTTTAACTGATTCAGGCTCTTCTAGTCCACCAAACTCATCCATTGAGTCTCTCAATGGCCTTAAGTTCGGTAAAAAGATATACTTTGAGGGTGCTGGTTCATCCTCTGCCGCGTCCGGCGGTGCTGGGTCGGGGACTGCACCCAAGAAGGTGAGGAGTGGTGGTGCTGCCCAAGGAGGACAACCACCAAGATGTCAGGTTGAAGGGTGTAGAGTGGATCTGAGTGATGCTAAGGCTTACTATTCAAGACATAAAGTATGTAGTATGCATTCAAAATCTCCTAAAGTCATTGTCGGTGGTATTGAGCAGAGGTTTTGCCAACAGTGTAGCAGGTCACCTTTACTCTCTTCTTTTGTCTTCTTTTTGAAAAATGAAGAACATAAGGTTCCTTAATGCACAATTTTTTTTGTTTATCTGCTGCCGTGTTGTTTTACTTTTTCTATACTGAGATTTGTAATTTTTAATGGAATTCATGAACCATGTGCAGTGCATTAATCTTGTGAGTTTTGTTCATTTGGGTGTTCTCCTTTTAATTTTGGATTTATAATTACAATATCTCTACCTCATTCCGGACATAAGTGGGTGCTAAGGAAAGGAAACCGGTTATGAGTTTACTAAATACTGGTAAAAAGTTTCTGTCTTGTCTTTTTAAGGGGTTTCGAGTGTTTTTCAGCAAAAAGGTTGTCTCTCAATTTGTTATCATTACACCAAGGTCCAAGGAGATGTTTCTTAAAATGGAAAAAAGGGTGTTCCCAGAGTTTTCCCTCGGCCAATACACATGTTATTTTCTGTCCTTCCGGCATATACATATTGTAACGGAAGTTAAATTAATGGAGAAGTTCATCATGTAGCTGCTGTTAGCACTGTAGCAATTCTATTTGATCTATTGTCTTTGATTGTATTTATTTATTTATTTTTGGCGGAAATGTCTTTTTGAGTTTAAACCGCTGCTTTTTTATGGCAGAGTCCATTTAAGTTGCCGATTTAGTCGTTAAAGCTCAATATTTTCTCCATGGATTAATCAAGGAGCATATAATCTCTTTTTGTATTCTATTTGTGAACAAAAAAAAAAAAAAAAAAGAAAAGAAAAATCATTTACTGACTACGCGGACATGATGGGTTGCAGCTCTGAGAATTACACTTTGTGTCTCTATGATTTCTGCTCTGTCATTTTCAAAGAGCTATGGCCTAAGCATACAGTTTGGTAGATTTTATTAGTTATCCTGTCTTTGTAAGCACCTCTTCTGTCACCAAAGCATTTATGCCCTGTGTTCTTTGTGCTTGTATTTGATTGTTTAGTGACATAAACTATGTCTGTGCAGCATTTGTGTTCAAACTTCCTATCTTATTCCGTTATCTGTTTTATGAATTTTCTGCAATATATTTTTTAACAATGAATCGTCTGAGGTCATAATTTTGATTAAGACATAGTTTGGATGCAAAAAATTTATTGCTAACTGAAATAAGGTCCATCCAGGGGTCAACGCATATGCTTGGGGTTGGTGATAGTACTAGATGCAGGGCTAGTTCAACTAGAGGCATCCTTTAGGGACCAGATTGTTTTATAGATTGTTATATGGATTGTATTTGGTAGGAGGAAAGCGAACCCAATTGCATCCCTAATATTGTTATTACTATAGAGATCATCTTGACAGCTTTTGTTGCTGCAATTTAATGAATGTTCAAGTATAAAATATGAGAGCCAACACCGATTTGTAGGGCCAAGCATATAGATCTGTTAGTTGTGGAAATAAATTCAGTATGTTATCAGTTCCTTGCATTGTGATTTTGGCACCCTAACAGTCTTTTCAATGAACTGGTCCTTAGTCAATGTTTGAGTCCTCGTGTGAGGAGTGTTAAAATCATAAAATATACAAAAGCTCATGCCAATCTATTGACTAAAGAAGGATCTACAGAATGGGAATACTTGGGTTTGACTTTTGAATCATCTGCATCCTTGAGATATATAGGTCTCTAAGTGTAGGACTGACTAATAAAGTCCCTTGAGGCTTCTCTTAGCATGGGCCATTCAGTCTTGAATCTAGGGAGTGGGCATAAATTTAGCTGGTGGAACTTGGTGGTCTCTGTGTGTGGGGGAGGGTGTAATGCAAAAACTTGAAAGTGTAGAAACCAATATTCATAAAAATTGCTCATGGGAACTCTAGAAGGTATTCTCAAATACTTAGCATGCAATTGGTGAGATGGTCAAAGTTTGAAATTTGGTTTGCTTTGTGTGTGTACCTGGAGAAGACTCTAGTACAGAAAATTGATGAGGTTGAGACATCCAAGAAAGAAAAAAGTATACTCATGTTTGGATCAACTGCTGTCACAGGGTACAATCTTGGTGTGGGGTGCACTAACATAAATGTGATTGCTGTAACTAGGATCCTATGTTTCACCCCCACTCATTTGCTCTATTAAAATATAAAAAATGTGGTGGATATAAGGCAATCTTCCAGTTAACTATTGGCAACTATGATGAAGTCCCTTTCTAATCATATACTATATAAGATGGAAACTTTCACATTGTCAATACTCCCTTTTTTTTTTTTTTTTGACAGAATTCTTATAGATTTTATCATTCACTTTTTAGTTTGTGATTAGATTTAGTCTGGGCAACTAGTGCAGCTTGATCTTCTTGAATTTCCTTTTCTTGTGGTAATTGTCCCTATGATTCTTTTAAAACCTCAATGAAAATAAATTAGCATTTGCTTTTAGCCCCTTTCTATTAAAATCATTAACGAGGTGGTGCTTGGCCTACCATGTTTAGCTGCTAATAGGATGTTTGAATTTGGTTTCCTGGGTGAACAATGAGTTAGGTCACTGTTTCCTTCCATTGAATACATTTGGTGAATGAAAACACAATGAGGATAATAAGTTGGGAGTAAAAAAATATGATTCCAAGCTCCCATTTCTTTGGATTTTTTACCTTTTCATCATCAAATTTTTCATTATAACAATAATAAATCGGTTTCTTTAAAATTCTGTTCCATCAAAATAATCAAACGAGTTTCAAGTATTTCATCCAATATAATGCCGTATCTACATTGAGAATTCATGACTAACTTCCTGTATCATGCATAATTTCCTAATTCTGTACTACTTCTTTCAGCATTGCATGCAATACCCACGACTTGCTCAAATGCATAATTTTGGTTTTCTCATCTGCAAAAGCCAGTCTGTGATGTGATGTGATGTTGCTCTTTGTTTTTCTATGGTTCCATATTGTACCAAATTATTTTGAGGTTTTTTAACACTGATTTATAGTTGAACATGACTTATAGGATTAAGTTACCCTAGCCACTCGTCAGTAAGGTAACTTTATTTTGTAAAGTGATCTTTCACATGTTTTCAGGTTATAAGCAGATGTATCTCATGCTTTTTGCTATATTCTGTATTGTTGATGAAGTTAATAGCTTTTCCATAGGTTCCATCAGCTTACAGAATTTGATCAAGGAAAAAGGAGCTGCCGAAGGCGCTTAGCTGGTCATAATGAGCGTCGCCGGAAGCCACCACCTGGATCACTGCTCTCATCTCGATATGGAAGATTTTCCACATCCGGCTATGGTTGCACACCACTTTTCCCTTCCCTTTCCTTTCCTTCGGTGGAAAACCAGAATCACTTCTTTTTTGGTTCTATATTTAAAACGTTTTAATGCAAGGTGACCTATATTTTCTTGGACAGAAAATGGCACTAGAATGGGAAGCTTTCTGATGGACTTTACGGCATATCCAAGGGTTGCTGCTAGGGACGAATGGCCATCTGTTAGATCATCTGACCAGGGACCAGGAAATCAAACCAGTGGCCCTGGAAAGTTTTTCAACCCTCCATGGCAAAACAATTCTGAAAATCCTCCACATGACCTTTTCATACAAGGTTCAACTGGTGGGACTGGATATTCTGCTCCTGCCGTCTCACCTGGAGAATGTTTCGCAGGTGTAGCTGACACAACCTGTGCTCTCTCTCTTCTGTCAACTCAACCATGGGGCTCAAGAAACCAACCATCGGCTCTTGGAGTGAACCACATTATGCATACTGAAGGGTCGTCCATAAGCCACTCCGCTCCTCATGGCACTGCTTTCAATCATTTCCCAAATGCCTTATTGGATGTCAAGCCCATTGGGGCAAGTGGAAGCTCCAATGAGATTCCCCCGGATCTAGGTCTGTGTCAATACTCACAGCCCCTCAACAGTCAGTTCTCTGGCAACCTTGAATTATCTCAGCAGAATAGGAGGCAGTATATGGAACTCGATCACCCTAGAGCTTATGACTCGGCTCATCAAATGCACTGGTCACTCTAGGTCCTCTCTTTTGTTGGGCAGTCATGAAGACAACCCTTAAAGCTGCTTGCGAGTTGCAAGCTGCAACTTGAATTTGCATTTTGTGTGTATTTCACGTGATGCTGTTTGCTTTTAGTTCCGGACAAGGACCCAGAGGGCTACCGTCTTTTGATGGGCTCTAAGAAGCGGTTTATCCAATAATGACTTTGCTTTCCTAAACAAGGGTGGTGATGTTTTCTTTTATTCGGACAAATTTTCGTAAGGTTCCGGGCCTCTGGCTCTCTTAGCCGAACTTGGGGCTTGTATTTTTTGCCTGGGAATCATGGTTCTGATATTTAAAACATATGATAATTCCAAGATTAGCGGCGGAAATTTAAGATTTTCCAAATGGCAAAGCATCTTTCAATTCTTTTGAGTTCTATCCTTTTTTTCAACTGGTCGTTAGCACTTTTTCTTTACATTTTCATCTTAAAATCCTCAAAATATTTAATTGACAAACTGGAAATTTGAGTTTCCATGTGGTACATGGACAAGCTTGCTGAATTTGGCAGGCGGGGTTGTTATGTTTGAAATGGTATCGTTGATGGAGACCATTCAACTTAAGGGGCATCTACTTGTGTATTGTCTTTGAGCTATTCATATGGTTTATTAATTTGAGCTTGAGTTTTCTGTTTTTAAATATTACTGTTACTAAATTAGAATAATTTTTTTTAATAAATTGAGTTTAAATTAGTTTAAATGTGTTGAGCTTGAATTTGTTTCATGCCACTTTTAAGTTGAGCTCAATCTCAAATTCTAAACTTATTGCTTTCTTTGAATAATTTGAGTCAAGCTTAAACTCAGTACTACATCACGATGACTTGTTTATAGTTTTACCGGTACTTGAATGGCTTGGTATACTTGAAAAATGAATTAAAAATTTGGACAAAGACCAAAACTAGTCTTATTCGTTATCATTGCCAAAGCATGTGTAAAAATCTGGAGGCAAAATAAAATAAATGAATTTATAAAATAAGAATGGAAATAGTTATACAAATGCCTAATATACACGAATATACATTTATACTTGTATATGTATGTGTTATCACATAGTAGGTCACTTTTATATATATAAGAAATCAAATAAGAATAAGAGAAAATCCTAATGAAACATAACATAACATAAAAGATTCCATAATATAGCACTTGGATGCACTGCATCCTAAATATTAGAGATGGATATGATTTGATTTGCTACAGTTTGCCCTTAAACAAGTTGAGTCTTATATTATAATTCTTTCCTTTTTAAAATAAAATTTTCAATGTACCATATAATTTGGTTCAATTTGATTTGTCTCACAATTTGAACCATTCTTGAAAAATAAAATAAAAAAAACAAATTAAAATTCATTCAAATTTGATCTTTTTTTCCCCTTAAGTCAAATTTGGATTTTTTAACTTATCTGTTACTCTCATCAAGCTTACCTTTATGAAGACTAAGAAATAGCTCTTTATTGTAGTTCCTAGTACAAACTACAATATCCCTTTGGTTAACTTTCACAATAAGCACTCTTACACAATTATCATCTCCTAGTGAAGCAAGTTCCCATATTCATCGCATCTTCATCCTTTTCACATTTCTTCCATTGCAAATGGTTTACACTTCAAACATTGGCATTTAACCAAACCGAAGAGTTATGGTTGCTACCAAAGGTAGGTTTATCTCATTTATTCTAATAGATATAGTCTATAGCTTAATGAGTTTAGTTTTCATTTCAATTCCAAATAGTCTAGTACTCTTTTGGTAATCAAGACCAAGCTAAGAAAGTGTTGTTACACTTTTGTTAAATTGTGGTACGGTTGACACAAGCTTGGTGGTAATCTTCCTTCAATGGCGCAAATTTTTATAGTATTGTCTTGTTAACATGTATCAATTCATGACCAAATGAATTCCATGTATAGATTCATCTTAAGCACTTAAGAAGTTTAAGGCCCTCTATATCAGGTATATGGACATCCAACTTCTTCCCATTTGCACAACTTCTTTTCTTTTTTTTCTTACCATTCACTTAGTTTGGTTATCAAAACACAAATTGATATTCAATATTTGAACCAAACCATGAATTGAATAGTATTAAAAATAACCACATTTTTTGTTTGATTCAATTCAATCTTGTTCGCTTGATGTAATGCCCTAAAGTCAGGACACCACATACTACCATATGTCCTTAATTCTCTATCAACATGTCAGGTTGTAATGCTAAGATTAAAATCTCCAATTTACAAATAAAAACATCCACTAACATCATTAAATGCTAAACTCCCATTTCAACTTTGCATATGTCTCCATAAATGTATCTCAATAAAAGCAAATAGCAACTAAACAATATCTAAAGATCTTCTCGTAGTAACATGAAAATAAATTAAATTAAACATCATCCCAGAAAACAGCTATTGCATTGAAATCAAATCTCTATGCTCGTAATACTAGTAATAGTCATCATAATGGTAACTCTCTGCATAAGTATCTTTTTGACAATAAGCATCTCCCAAATCCCCATAGCTAGAATAATTCTCATATTCAATATGGTAACTGTAACTAGTAGAATTTCTATAACTATCATTCTAAACTATAACTATAGGGAAAAAGAAGAGTGAGCTGAAACTCAGTACGTAACATACATAACTATATGCACTAAGCATTCATACATAATCATAATCACATGTATTAAAATGCAGGCAGGTAAATCACACAAAATAAGTATACAATGAAGACTCTCATAACCTTTGTCATAATACATATCAACTCATCATCTTAGCAGTTAGGTGTGCCTCTTCGGGCCTCATCTATAGTAACCTAGATCTACCCTAGATTGTTTTCAAGTGAGACACTTACAATACCTAAGTGTCACGTACCTAGAATCTATCGAAACAACTAGATCTATTCTAGCTTAAAATGATGAATTTGTAAAGAAACAATGAATAAAGATCACTTTAGTAACATTTTTCAACTTCTTATAGCCTTTTTAAAGATTTTAGATAGAAATCCTAGGTTGAATAAAACTATACTTAGGTTAGAAAGATAATATAAAGCAACTATAGGGATCATGGTTGGGAATGAAGCTCATGATCCTTTGTAAAAGGCAAAGCACAAGTTCTCCATAGAATGACCATGGTTTGGTCTCGTCTTTAATTTTCTTTCAAAATTTCTTCGCAACCAATTCTCTAGAGAGGACCATAGTTCAGATTACGCCTTTGATATTTGATCATGTTCTTGCCTTTTCGAATTTTCTTCTCTTTTCTCCATAAACACAACTCCACAACCTAGATCCAACATTTGGTCTCAACCTTAACCCAAACACAACAATCACTTTATTAAATCAACAAGGTTAGAGATAGGCCACGATAAGAGTAGACAAGGTTGGCCATATAAGGGGTAGGTCTAAGCTTACAAAAAGCTTGAAAATAGAAAAAGTACATGAAATAGGGAATGAACAAGTAAAACATGGTCAGCTCTAAAGATATTACATACTAGGGAACTATCAAGGACTCACAAAGCAAACTCAATATGATACACGACCTAGCTTGGTAAGAGTACTCATCACCTATCTTTGCTTAAGAGTTGTAATAAGAGTGAAGGGAATGCTTATAGAAAGAGATAATGAAGTATATTCAATATTAGAGATATGTTGTGGCTACATTTACAAAGGGTATTTATAACCAAAATGTTATGGCATCTTACTTAGAATGGAAAAAACAAAAAAAGGGTACTATCTAATAGAGATAATGTACAAGGAATAATAAAAGGGTACAAATGAAAAATCAAAGAAATTAGTTTATGCGTCTCCGAGGTTAGACACATAGAGAAGCACCACAACAAACAAACCGAAAGGAAAACAGAAGAGAAATTAGCAAAGTCTAGGCGGCCACCAAATGGATATGACTCTTCACTCGATTTTACTTGGCCTATAACCCACCGGATATGACACATTGGTCTAAATTAAAGGGGTCACTTGCCACTATTCCTTTCTAAAGGGAATAGATAAGAGTTGAATGATAATGAGAATATTAAGGTTGCTCAAGGTAAATAATTCTATATTGAAAAGCTAAATATTTGCATACAAGGAAAGTGGGGGTTTATATACTTACCCACTAGGGTTATTTTACATGTATGAAAAGACAAAAGAGTATTTTACAATTAAGTTACATGAATCATACTAAAAAGGGGTGAAAAGGACAAAGAATATTAAGTACGAAAAAGAAATAAATATTCTGGAACATTGTGTTAGAAGACATATGTTACTTGATGGTTGTACGTTAGGAGTATGATACAACATAGGTAGAAACAAGAAGTGCTGGTAGTTAGGGACTGACCTAATCTAGATCAAGTTAGGACCTAATCAGTCTGGTTAAAAATTTAGCTGAATTGGAGTTTTGTGCTAGTGGTTGATTGGAGAGCTCGACTCAGCTAGCTTTTCTTAGGTTACCTTCTAGATCAGGACTTTGCAGCTGAGCAAAAGTATGTTGGATATACATGAAGGTCTAATAGATAAGTCAGCAGGAGGTTGGATTGGGATAGGAGTCCCCATCTTGGCTATGGCATAGAGTTATTATTTTTCATGCTAGCCCTTGAAGTCCTTTAGCTTAGCTTCTTGTGATCGGTTCAGGAGTTTGATTCCTATGTTCTGCTTGGGGGTTGGAAAGATTTGTCTTCAAATCTAAAGAGGTTTTTGTTTGTTCTTCTAGAGTACTTGCAGGGTCTTCTTCTATTGGTCGATGGGGAATCAGATTGGATACATTGAAGGTAGAGGAGACACCATAGTCATAAGGCAACTCGATCTGGTAGGCATTACGGTTGATCTTCTTCAGGACTTTGAATAGGCTGTCAACTCGAGGAGATAGTTTGCTTTATCTTAAGTGTAGGAATTGCTCTTAGCTGAGGTGAATCCATATTAAGTCTCCTGGCTGGAAAGAAATGGTTCAACGGCTTTAGCTATCAATCTCTTGTTGTCTCTAATTGAATTTGGCGATCTTCTTTGTTACGGACTGATGCAGTTCATTTAATTCTTGAGCGCGATCGACTTTAGATTGACTTTCTTCAGTAGCTACTGAGGTGTAGATCATGTCTAGGGGAATGGTTGGGTTAAGGCCATAGACAACCTCGAATGGGGTTTTCCTTGTAGTATTGTGGACAATTCAGTTATATGCAAACTCTACAACTAGTAGGCACAGATCCTAATCCTATAAGTTCTTCCCTACAATAACTCTGAGCAGATTGCCTAGTGTCTTGTTCACCACTTCAGTTTGGCCATCAGTTTGAGGGTAGCTACTAGAGCTGAACACTAGTTTAGTCTCAAATCTCCTCTAAAGAGTTTTCTAGAAATAGCTTAAAAATTTTATGTCTTGATTTGAGATAGTAGTCTTCGATACTCCATGTAGTTGGACAATCGCTTGCAAAAACAAATCAGCAATATATAAAACATCGTTAGTTTGATGGTACAGAATGAAGTGCGGCATCTTACTGAAGTAGTCCACTACAATAAAGATAGAATCTTTTCCTCTAGATGTCTTAAGCAACCCTAGAACAAAGTCCATACTGAGGTCAGCCCAAGGTAAGATTGGTGTTAGTAGGGGCATGTATTCCCCATGGGGTTCTCCCTTCTCCTTTTCTCGTTTGCACACTTCATAACTAATCACCTTATAGACATCCTTAGCCAAACCAGGCCAATAAAAGTTTTCCCTTAACAGATTGGCTGTCTTGATCTCCTCAAAATGTCTTGATAATCCTTCATTATGAGCTTCCCTGACCAATAGCTCACGCGTAGAGCAGTTTGGCATGCATAGTTTTTAGTCCTTGAATAGGTAGTTTTCCTTAAGATAATATCCCTTGATAGCAATTCCATCTCTATACTGTTCTATGATGGGGTTGAAATGAGGATTATGAACATACTACTCGGTAATGAGTGAAAATCCCAATAATTTCGTTTGCAAAGCGGTCAGCAAGGTTTATCGTTGTGATAGGGTGTCAGCGACCACATTTGTACTCCCCTTCTTGTGTCAGATGATGTACGAGAAATCCTCCATGAACGCTAATTACTTGGCTTACCTTTTTGAGAGATTGTTTTGACTCCCTAGATGCTTTAGAGACTCATGGTTTGTATAAATAAAAAACTCTCGTGGTAGCAAATAATGTTGCCAAATAATAAGAGCTCAATAAAGAGAGTACGACTCTTTCTCGCACATAGAATAGTTTAAGGTAAGGCCATTGAGCTTCTCGTTGTAGTAGGTGACAAGTCATCATTTTGCATCAGGACAACACCAATTCTAACTCCTAATGCGCCGTACTCCAATTCGAAGGGCTTGTCAAAATCTAGTAGTGAAAGGATAGGTGCCGAGGTGAGTTTCTCCTTGATCTTCTAGAAACTGCGCTTAGCTTGATCGTTCCACTTGAACCCTTCATTCTTCTTTGTCAGCTTGGTCAGGGGGGCAACTATGGTATTGAAGTTTTTGATAAATCACCTATAGCAAGAAGCTAGGCCATGAAAGCTTTAAATCTCAATGACATTCTTTGGCATTAGCCACTCAAGAACAGCTTGGATCTTCTCCTCATCTGCTTAGAGTCCTTCCCCTGACACTTCAACGCCGAAGAAAATCACCTCACTTTAGCAGAACGTACACTTCTTCATATTCCCACACAACTTTTCAATTTGCAAAATGTCAAATACTTCACGAAGATATTGAACATGGTCATTCAAGTCGGCATTGTATACTAATATGTCATCAAAGTATACGACTACACATCTTCCAAGTAAAGGGTGCATCACATGTTTTATTAACCTCATGAACATGCTCAGTGCATTCATAAGTCCGAGTGGCATAACCAACCATTCATAGAGTCCGTGCCTAGTCTTGAAGGCGGTCTTCCATTCATCGCCTAACCTTAAGCGAATTTCGTGATAACTACTTCGCAGATCAATCTTCGAAAATATATTTACGCCATTAAGCTCATCTAACATGTTATTGAGCCTTGATATTTGGTATCTGTACTTGACAGTAATTTGGTTGATTTCTTAGCTATCGATGCACATATGCCATGAACCATCCCTTTTCAGAATGAGCAAAGCTAGTACATTATATGAGGTCATGCTTCCCTTAACATACCCTTACTTAATGAGTTTGTCCACCTATCTTTTTAGCTTAGTAGCCTGCTCAAGGTTCATCCCATACATAGGTCGGTTTTGTAGGGTAACACCTGGCTGTAGATCAATACAGTGCTCTATACCTTAAACTGGTGGTAGTCCTTTAGGCAGTTCCTTTGAAAATAGGTCAAAAAACTCATTTAGCAAGCTTTAGATATCTTTCAAAACATTCTGTAACTCCCTCATCTCCATCAATCTTCTAACCAATAAGAACATCAGTTCATCAGCCTTCTCAATAGATCGGAGCTCTTTATGGCTCATTATTAGGGCTTTCTTTTTACTAGCTTGGGTGAGTTGATTATGGGTTCCATTTACTTAGGACCGAGTTAGGGGTTGCAACATTATCTTCCTTCCATCCTTAACAAAAGCATAGGTGTTCTTATACCTGTCGTACGTAACATGTCGGTCAAACAACCAATGTTATCTTAGCAGCAGATGTGAAGCTCCCATAGGGACGACATCGCACATTACTTTA
Organism: Lumnitzera littorea; assembly: GCA_024138015.1. Lineage (NCBI taxonomy): Eukaryota > Viridiplantae > Streptophyta > Magnoliopsida > Myrtales > Combretaceae > Lumnitzera > Lumnitzera littorea. The sequence continues at coordinate 58,188,102 of JAMXBB010000003.1, read as the reverse complement.
TCCTTGTACACGTTCCCAACACAGAACGGTACGATCACTTGTTCAGTTACGTACAAAGCACCTTTATCATGAAGATAATATAACTTATAGGGTCGGGGATGCTTTGAAGTCGACAGACCCAACCTCTGCATAAAGGACTGTGCAACGACATTAGTATAACTTCCTCCATCTAAGATGATTGTGCATAGTTGGCCTTTGACGGTACACTTAGTATGGAACAAATTCTCTCTTTGGTCTTTCTTAAAGCTCAACAAGGAAGTCAAGACTCGTCTTAGGACTAGGGTCATTACTTCTCCTTAGTCGATATAGACATTAAGGGTGGGCAAAAAAACCGTGAACCGTGAGGTCGAAATGTGAATTGAATTGAAAAATCGATTTTTTTATTAACCGTTTGGTTTATGATTTGGTTCATTTATGTATAAACGGTTTACGGTTCAATTTAAGGAAGCAAATTGAACCGAACCGTTAAGTTAAATAACAAAAATTTATGTAATTATTTTGTACATTTTTTCATTTTTTTTCTATCAATCTTCATAAATTTCATCACTTTTAATATTTTGTTATTCTTTATCATAATTTTGTATTAATTATTAAGATTAAGTTCAGTAAATTCCATTTAAAATTTCATATTTATTGGAGACAAAAATGTTTAGTAGAAATTTGACACAAGCGGTTCGAACCATGGATCGAACCGAATTGAATCAGTTTTAATTTGGTTGAAAAAATTTATGAACCGAACTGTATGGTTAGATTTGACTTAAAAAAAAAAAAACTAAATTGTTATATTAGGTTCAGTTTGGTAAGAGGAGCAAACCGTATCGAACTGAACTATGCCCACCCCTAATAGATATAGGTCTCCTCTTCCTCTTCCTCTTCCTCTTCTGCTTTGGGTTCTCCAACATTCTTTTCTTCCTCGAGGTTGCTCTCATCGGTACTATTCACCACATCTCCTTGGAGTACCATGATACGCCGGTTTGGATATTCAATAGCTATGTGTTTAAGGCTTAAGCATTTAAAGCATTTCACCTCTCTAGACTTTCGTTTGGAGGTCTGTCCTTTCTCATACATTCTTGGGGGTAGCCTAGCCTTGGCTTAGCCTAACTATCCTACTCGGCTATCCTAACCTACTCAGCTACCATTAGGTCAATTATCCCTTTCCTCGGCTCGGTATGGTCTCCTCGGCTCGGTTTGAATAGGTCAACGTAGTATCAGGGCTCGGGAGAATGTTGGCTCAGATCTACTCAGAGCATTTCTCCTCTGCTTTTTGACCCTCTGCACTATCTTAATGGCTTCTTCCAAATTATAAAACCACTGTACCTCTACAATATTGCAAATCTCATACTTGAGCCTAAAAATGAACCTCGAAATTATATGGGCCTTTGGCTCTTCCACACCAGCTTGGATCATTAACATCTGGAACTCTCTTATGTAGTCATCAATAGTTCGGCTTCCATGGCGAAGCTCTTGTAACTTTGCTAACATATCTTATAAATAAGTCTTGGGCACAAATCTGCCTCTTAACAACCTTTTCATCTCATCTCAAGTTCTAATACCTCGTCTTCCATCTCTTACTCTGGTTGCATTCAGATTCTTCCACCACATGGTAACAAACCCAATAAACTCCAATACAGTAAGTTAGACCTTAACTGCATCCTTATACCCATAACATTCAAATACTTTATCGACCTTCTCTTCCCACTCTAAGTATTCATTTGCATCTCCACTTCCATCGAAGGGTGGGATTTGCACCTTAACATTGTCCAGCCCTCGAAGGACTCGGCGTCCTCGTCCTTATGCTCGGTAATAATCAACTTCTTTTTCTTCACCAAACCCTTTAATACCTAGCTCCTCATCATCTTCCCCATTCTCCACCAACTCCAGTTTATGTTTAACAGCTCAATCTACTACTCCTCTAGCTTGTAGCAATTGAATTGGGCGATTGGTTCAATTGCCTTGGCCATAGTATCTCTTAGGAGCATCTTCCTGTAAGTTTTGCTGCTATATACTTTAGGGTTGTTGTCTATTAACTTGCATTGTGGTGACTAGACTCTTAACAAGGTTTGTGAGTCTGTCAAGCTTGTTGTCAACTGATCCTAGGGTGTTACTACCATTAAGACCATGACTAGGTTAGGCATCATTACTCTGGTCACCAATAACACCCTAAACGCTTGAATCTGATATAGTACAATACTTTTCTGAATAGATTAACAACTTACTAACAACCTTAATACCTAATAGTCACTTAAATAGAATAGAAACAAACTTGCTCTGTTTTTGTGATGAAAAACAAAGTAACAATGAAACCACACTTGCTATCATACTAACACACTATAGTAGCTATGAAAGGAATACAACAGCTATGAACAGTAAGGAAAACTACGACTTCATTGCAACTTCATACACTCCCTCATGGAATCGTGCTTTGATATCAGTGAAGCTAATGCATCTCTAGGGTCGGACACACGGAGGAGCACTATGATGAATGAACCAAAAGGAAAATAGGAAAGAAATTAGCAAAGCCTTGGTAGCTACCGAATGGATATGACTCACTAATCGATCCTACTCGGCTTACAAACCGTCGGATATGATACACTAGTCCCAATTGAAGGGGTCACTCGCCACTAGTTCTTACTAAAGGGAATAGATAAGAGTTGAATGATAACGAGTATACTAAGATTGCTTAAGGTGAATAGTTATGTATTGAAAAGCTAAATATCTACATATAAGGAAAGTGGGGGTTTATATACTTGCCCACTAGGGTTATTCTACATGTATGAAAAGACAAAAGGGTATTTTATAATTAGGTTACATGAATCATACTAAAAAGGGGTAAAAAGGATAAAGAATATTCAGTACGGAAAAGAAAAAAATCATTCTAGAATGTTGTGTCAAAAGATACATGTCACTTGATGGTTGTATGTTAGGGGTATGATACAACATAAGTAGAAACAGGAAGTGCTAATAGTCAGGGGCCAACCTAATATGGATCAAGTTGGGAGCCAATCAATTTAGTTAGGAAGTTGGTTGAATTAGAGTCAGGTGTCAGTAGTTAGTTGGAGAGCTTAGATCGACTAGCCTTTCCTAGGTTACCTTTTGGATCAGGACTTTGCAACTAGGTAGGAGCATGTTAGATACACATGAGGATTTGATAGACAAGTCGACAGGAGGTCAGATCAGGATAAGAGTCCCCATCTTGGTTATGGCTTAGAGTTAGTATTTTTCATGCAAGCCCTTGAAGTCCTTTAGCTCGGCTTCTTATGATCAGTCCAGGGGGTTAATTCTTATCATTGGCAATTGGTGAAGTACATCCTTTCATGTGGTGTTGGACATGTGGTGTTTAGTCATTAGGGCACTTCTAGTAGAAGTAAACAAAGTTATACATTCAAGTTAGAAGTTATCAAGGAGACTTGGGGTTCTTTTGAGGAGACATTGGCTTAGAAATGTTCAAGGATTCTCGACATAAGTATTGTTGAGTTAGTGGTCAGTATAGGTAGAATAGAGAAGATGGTAGGATTGGCTGAGCAATTAGGGGAATATGAATCAGGTTGGCATACAATTGTTGATAGAATTAAAACAACTCAGCTTGGCAGGTGAAGTTGTTCGGTAGTGAGAATTAGCTTAGCCTTAGTTAGAGTTAGCTAGAAAGATAGAATCCGCTTCATTAGTCCTTCAAGACCTCAAGCGTGGACTCGAGTTAAGGGTCTAGTTGTCTGATTCCTATCATCCCCTCTAGGTTGATTTCAATTTGGGATCAAATTTGGCTGGTTGTTGCTTTGTTCTTCTCTAGGTCAGTAAGGGCTAAGGTTAGCAATATTAAAAGTGTTAGAAACGCTATAGTCTTCTTGTAATTCCAGGCAATAGACATTGTTGTTGATCTCATGGAGTACTTTAAAGGGACCTTTGGCTCGACCGAACAACTTACTCCTTTTCTTGTTTGAAAACCTATCATTGCTCAAGTGTAGCTATGCTAAATTGTTACGCTAAAACTATACTGTTTTCCCTCCTTTACCCTTCTCTCTTAATTTCTTAGTAGCTTGATCAATCTATTGTGCAACCTTTTGATAGATTGCTAAATAGACTGTGCTCGAGCTCTTGCTTCGGGGTCTTCTTATACGGGCATGGGTGCTAGAGTGTGATCAAGGGGTAGCTCTAGGTTAAGGCCATAGACAACTTTAAAGGGGTGTTTGTTTGGTGGTGTTCTATACCATGCGATTGTAAGCAAATTCCACCACAAGCAAATGGACATCCCAATTAGTTAAGTTCTTCCCCACTATAGCTTAGAGTAATGATCCCATAGTAAAATTAACTACCTTTGTTTGGCCATTGATTTGGGGATGACAAGAAATAATAAAGAATAGTTTAGTCCCCAAACGATGCCAAAGAGTTCTCTAGAAATATAGAAACTTTAGATCTCTATTTGATGCTATACCTCTTGGTACGTCGTGTAAACGATCAATTTCTTGCAAAAAAAGGAAAGCAACAATTAAAGATTGTTAGTTTTTGAGTAGGGCACAAAGTACACCATTTTGCTAAATCTATCTACAATAACCATTACCGCATCCTTGCCTTGGGCATTTTGTAACAACCTAAGAATGAAATCCATGCTTAACTTAAACCAAGGCTTATTCAAGAGAGGTAAAGGCATTGTTTTTCTTTACTCCACTTAATAGTTGGCTCTTTTACTCGTAGTGCAACCCTTAACAATCTGATGCATATCTTATCTTATCTTAGGCTAAAAGAATCTCCCATTCAGTAACTCATACGTTCTCTTCTCTCCAAAATGTCTAGAGAGCCCTTTATTAGGAGCTTCCCTCACTAACAACTCTCATACATAACTGGTTAGTTCACATAACTTACCATTTCGAAATAGATAACCATCTTTCATAAAAATATAAATAGGACCCAAACTCTCAAATTTAATATTTTGGAACTCTGAAAATGAAAGAAAACAATTTAGAAAAGTTAGAAAAAAATAAAATAAATATAGAACAAAGTATAGGGTTAGAATTGGTTTAGGGCAATTCATGTACCAAACCACCACTTGAGTTGGAGCAGCTTGGAGGACCAATAGAGGGTGGCTGGAGGAGGCTTTTCGATAAGGTACGGCGGCTAGGAGGTGGTCGGAGTCGAATGGTTCAGGTGAACCAAAATTCTGCCCGTAATTTGTTTAATTTGCTAAAAATATCAAATGTTATCCATTAATTATGAAATTTGGTTTTCCCAGATTATTTTAGGTGTAGATTAATTTAATAATTTTATTTTAATTAAAAAATTAGTGTAAATAAAGGTTCTTTAAGAAAATGCTCTATTTGGACAAAAATTGAATAAATTTTTATAAATATTAAATGATGTTGTTTCAAGGTCAATTTTTGTATGTAATACACCTAATATATATATTTAATTGTGGTAACAATAATTTTTGAAATTAAGCATGTTCACTATTTTTTATAATTATTTTGAATAAAATTGCCAGTTTTACTAAATTATTGAAATAATTAGTTTTTGATGAAATTAATTAATGAGCCCTACATGTTTTTATTTTTAAATGTTTATAATGATATTTGGAATACTTAGTTTTTAATCTCACACTTAAATTTGTTTATTTTCCCTAATTTTATGTAATTCTAAGCTAAAACCCCTATTTTTGCAAAAATAAATGATAGCTAATTTAGTGTAATTGATGATCGATAATTAACCTACATATTTTTGTAATTCTATAGAATTTTTTGTGAAATTAATTGGGCTCGTATACCATTTATTTCATATTTTCCTAATATAAGCTTATATATTAGCTTAATATGTAACATAGTAATTAGTATTAGTATTAGTAAGATACTTGTCAAATTACGTAAAACGAACACTTTAAGGTATAATAAGTGTTGTTGGATAAGTTTGGAAAGTATAATTTTTAGGGTTTTTAGTTCAATATTAAAGTTTACTCGAGTCAATTTCAGAGTTAGGGTAGTGTATAGTCGAATCGTAATATGAAAGGGTATTTTTTTTTATATTTGGCAATATTGATTAGTCTTGATTCTTAATATATATCAATAGCACTCAAAATAACGATCATGATGATATAATGTTTACTAAAATTGGATAATAAATGCGTAAGATATGGTTGGCTGAAGTTTAAAAATGTGGGAATGAAAACTTATAATAGTTCGGGTTCGACCTATACTTGATTTGAAGACTGTATCATATTTTCATGGATGTGATAAGTAAGGAAGGACCACATCACGAAGTATAGGATATTGCGCTATTGCTAAGTCTAAGTAAGTAGATCTAACCCATGCTTGGAGTAGATATATTACTACTCATAACATTGTGTGCTGTTTGATACTGTGTTGATTGAATATGGATATATCTTGGGTGAATGGATATACCACTATAGTGGATGCTGATTTGTTGATTTTGAATGATAGTAACTATATTCTGGTTAAACTATTATGTTGCTATATTGGCAATGATTTGTGCTTACGAATGATTGCGATAACTAGGGAAGTTGAGTGATTGCTAACTCAATCTTCTAGGTATTCACCTATGTGAACCCTAAGTAGAATACTGGAATTTCGCTAAGGAGAGTTTGAAAATTAAAATTAGATCACTAGGTTGAATAAAATTAGGAGATTGATTGTGCTGATTGATATTCTTGAGTTGCTATTGCATATCATGGCACGACATGGCACAAAAGGGACCTACGGGTCAAAACTTTCAGAATGTGGCTTCCAAATGATCATGGAAAAATCATGGCTTTATGAAATCAATTTTTAGAAGCATATAATTTGCATTGCTCGAATATTGTAACTATTTTGATAGTTAAATTTGGTAGACTATAGTATGTGGTCTAATTTGGCAGTGTTGCCACTTTGATTTGGTGAACTACAGTGTATAGTTTAATTTTGTAAAGTCGAGGATCTTACTCTCAAGTAGCTCCTTATTACTCTTTTTGAAAATGGTAGACTATAGTGTGTAGTCTAATTTGGTAAGGGTCTTACTCCTAGGTAGCTCGTTGTTGCCTTAGGTTCTTGAATGTTATATCTAGATGCCCGACTATGTTGACTAACCAGAAAAAGCTTGGAGGGCATAGGATATCGGTACCAATGTATGCCATGTACATGAGCATAGCATGTTGTATTGTTAGTAGTAAGTGTAAGCCCCAAAGTTCAGCCAAGTAACCGTAAGATTGAACTTAGAACCCAAGGTTTAGGGCGATCGGCTAAAGGATCCGATCACACCCAAATTATAAACTATTTAACAAGATACCAGCAAAAATGACCCTGTAAACTTAAATTTAAGAAAATAAGTAGTAAAATGGGAGACTATAAAATTTTCAAATTTTAAGCATAATAACTGCTAATTACCAAAAAGGCAAAAAGTGTAATATAATAACTAATAAATTATTAGAGATAGATTATATGTATACTAAAAATTTTAGAATGACCAAAATAATATTTAGGAATGTTCACGTGTACCCTACATGTATTTACGTGTAGATAAAAATACGCGTAATTACTAAAATTGGCCGAAAACTAAGTAAATAATTAAAGAAAAATACAAAATAATTATAAAAAAATCAGAAGAGGATAAGCTGATGCAAGATTAGGTCGTGACAGGAAAAGAAAAAAATAACCAATAGGAATTTGACAAACAAAAAGCCTAAAATCAAGGAAATGGGGCAAAATCCCATCAAATTAATGCATAATAATTACAAAATTCGTCTATAAATAGCAGGAAAAATTCAGAAGCTCATTTGGACAGATACAAATCAGAGAAAATTAGAGAGAGTCGAAAATTCGAGAGAAAATCCAGAAAAATAAAAAAAATAAGAAAAACTGTGCAGTTAGGGGTTTTAAAGGGAACCCACACCAAACGAGGAGCTGGGAGTGGACGGCCATCACCACCACACGGTGGTGGCAGCGCCCAGGCCGGCCGACAAGGCCACGGCAGCCCGCGGTGGCCGGAGCCACCTGAACCGGTGAGTCCAAATTCCAGCCCGATTCTTGTATAATTTTGTAAAATTAGTTATTTTGCCCAGAAAATTATGAAACTTGTTATTCTGAGATATTTTTGTATGTAGTTTGTAGGAAAAATATTATTTTGATGAAATTATGTTTCGTAGTATATGGTCCTTAACAAATTGTTCAAAACCGAGCATGATTAAACCGGAAATTAAATAGGCTTAGGGATGTAGTTTGGGGCTCAAAATTTTTCTGTAGGATGCTCATGTGACATAGAACAGTGCTATGAAGCCCTTTTTCAAAAATTAATTTTCGAAATTTTTAGATAATTTTTAGGCTCTAAAAAGAGGCATAAAATGGGTAATTTAGGGTTAATTATGTAATTAAATGATTAATTTCTGATTTAGTGAATAATTACATGTTTTAGGATGTTAAGATCTGATGGAGTATGATACTTATAGCATTTAGGGTGTTAGATGTAATTATTAGGTTAATTATGTAATAAATGAGTAATAGGAAATAAATAGTTAATTTTGTAAATTAGGGAAATTTGGAGTAAAATCTGATTTAGGATGGATTTAGACATTTTGAAATAATAATTGGTGTTTAGAGATGGTAATTAGGGTAATAGAAATATTAGAAATGCATTATGTGCATAATATGCAATAATGCATAATGTGTAATTATTGAAAATATAATAAATAGAAAATATTATAATAAAAATTTATATTTTGAGAATAATAAAGATGCACAATAAATCTGATAGGAAACTTGAATTTATGGAATTATACGAAAAATGTAAAAATTTGTCACATTAGGAGTGAATTCGGTACACTGATATGGATTTAAGTGTACCAAGTAAAATAAACACTAATAAAGGGTAATGATGATATTTAGGTTACCGGGAAATAATGTGATTAATTTCACATTATGGGTTGAAACTAATTTCTAGGGTTGGAATATAAAACGCTACTTAAAAATCGAACTAAAAACCTGGTTTAGAAATCGATGCGAAAACCGAACCTGAACCTAATCCCAAACCTAGAATAATTATAAAAGACTTAATACCTAGATAATTGGGCATATTAAATCTTAAACAAAACCTAACAAGAAGCATTATAGGATAAAACGAACCTATAACAATTATATGAAAAGCTGAAACCACGTTCATGTTATAGGGATAACCGGCGATGGCCTGAGCAAATCGGACCTCGAGTGAGCGAGCGAGGAGTCGAGGTAAGTTGGGATTAATACGATGCTGTATTTTGGAGGCTTAAGATTATGCTTGGTTGTGCTTGTTAGATAGTTGAATGCGTGCATGTGCTTGATTATGGGTGATGCTATGATTCAGTTTGCTGCTTTAGCACATATTGTATGAATTGTATGTAATGATTGATCGCTCTAAATTGGACTTAATCAAATGTACGACTAGTAATCATAACCGAACATGCATGGCAACCCGTTAGGGGATTTAGGACTCTCCGGCCAAATACCGACCCCTTCGGAAGGGATAGCGCAGGATTGCAAAATGGTCCCTTCTTCATCCTCAGTCGAACTAAGTGACAGGAGAGGAGGTCGCGGCGGGGATGAAGACAGTGGTTCGAAGGTAGTCGCGGGAGGAGCAAGGTCTCCATTACACAAGCCTGGGTTTGGTCGTGAGCTGTTGCATTAACGGTAACTCCTCAACCCGGATTAGAGCGGGCGCAATTTCTCTAATCTCACGACGGGCCGGACAACGTCGTGCGATGGCATTTGCTTGCACATGCATTGCACTTAATAAGTGATTGAAAACCTTGTTGTGTATATGTTATAGTTTTAAGTCCTCCATCCTAACTTACTGAGCTGTGGTTGCTCACATCCCTATAGACATCGTGCAGGTGCTGGCTAAGAAGCGGCAACCAATTACTCCGAAGCTAGCAACTGCTGGATCCTGGGGAGTGAGGAAAAACATTGAAGAATAAACACATATTTTAAGGTCTAAGTTTTTATTTTAGAATTATTTTTGATTTCTGAGTGATGTAATAACTAGGGAATATTCTATAGAGAAATGTTGTAAACTTTAACTGCAATTATTGAATGATAACATATATATATAATCCCTCACTTTTATAGGTAAACGATTTATTTAAATTACAAATTGTCTACTTCAAAGCGGGTTAGTTGTGGACGCCTTGTGTAGATCAGGTCTAGGATAGCGGTTGTGAGGCCAACTTCTATCTTAGGGTGGTTTACACGGTGGGGCTGTTACGACTCTGCCGCTTCGGGGCGTGACAGTAAGTACCTAATTGGGCAAATGCATATGCAAAGTTATGACTGAAATGTTTCAGTTGTGATATGTAGTATTGTTTATCTATTGTCTATATTATGTTATTTGTTATCTACTCTCACTTAGCTTCAGTAGTATCCTCAGGTTAACTATATTGTGAAAGGCCCAACACTTAGGGGGGATATGTATACTCAGAGTGTGAGTTGGAGTTAGTGACTGTTGTATAGAACCTGTATTAACTTAAGAATCTTATTATTGTGAAGAAGATAAAGGAAACAAAAAGCTAGTTCATATTTTGATACAAATATTATGTTGTACACATAAGTTATAACGGAATATCCAACTGAACTTGGATATAGCAACCCCTTTATTATGTAAACAAAGTTGTCTTTTAATGAATAAGCAAGTTGAGTTATGTTTTTAACAGGTATTCCTGTATGATGGTATATCCTGTGCTATGCCGAGATGTGACAAGTCTCCAACTACTGACCAAAGATTCATTCAAATAACAACTTAGCGTACCCAACCATCTGCTTAGCCAACCTGAATCAAAGTTGCTTTGAGTACATCCGAGCTGAATCCTCCTTGGAAGAACTATTAGCTTAGCTCGGCACCACTACTTGGCAATAGCCAACCTAACGGTTAGATTGCTTGTTTACTAAAAGCACGACCACTAGCTATTTGCTACGTATTTGAGCACCCTATGTGATAAAATTTTCTATATAGAACACTTGCTTTTGTTTATCTTTCCATTATACCCCTCAAACATTCCTTGTACAACACTTATTTTAGACATTACCCTTTTTATCTTTTTCATTTGTAGTAGTTGCCCAAATATTTCAAGTATAAATACCTATTATAAATGTAGCCGCAATCATCATCTATTATCATTATTATAGAATATAGTTCACCTTTCATGAACATTATCTTGTTTACTTACTTTTCACTCTTATCTTATCCCTTAATTAAGACTAGGTGGTGAGAACCCTCACAAAGTTAGCTTGTATGTCATATTAAGTTTACTTCATAACTCCTCGGTAGCTCCTTGGTACGTCATATCCTTGGAGCTAATTGTGGTTTACTTACTGGTTTGTTTGCATTTGTCACCCTCATTTGCAAGCTTTCTACAAGCTTGGACCAATCTCGATATGGCTACCCTTGTTTGCTTTTAGCGTGGGTTGTATCATCTTGGTATCAAAGTAAAGGTTCATTTGGGTAAGTTATTATTCACTTGTGATTGTTATTGTATAATGTGTAGTACCGCTATTAAGTGTGCTATGAGTACGGAAGGAATTAGTTTGAGTATATTGGAGAGTATTTGAAGTTCTATTGTTGTTGTGAGACCTTTTGTGTTGCAAGGTACTCTATCATATCTCGTTTCTAGTATACAAAAATAGAGCATGTTTCAACTAGGTCCATTGTTATTTAGGTACTTGTTATACTCGCTGTTAGTTTGAACATTTGTGTAAAGAAGGGTGTGTGCGAGTTGTTTGGCTTAAAAAGGTAGTGCCCATTGTTTCTTGAATTCTAAATTTGTCATTGAGATTTACTGAGAGAATGATAGATTCGAGTGCCAATGTTGGTATTGGAGATGATAATGGTGGTGTTTTCCACAATGGATGACAACCCTAGAATACCCCTAGAAGTACAAATGAGCAGATTGATGAGATGATGAACTTGATAGTTGATTTGACCAAGGTCATTCATATACTAGCCTTTCGACCTACCGAACCGTGTAGAATACTCCCTAAGCTGCTCAACTTGCAAGAGGTCAAAATCTAGCTTAACAAGATCAAGGTAGAGGATTCGAAGGACGTGTGTAGAGAAGAATTGACTTAGGCAATTGATACAAGACAAGCACACCTATCAATTTCTAATATAGTGTATGTGAATCCAAGTTGATCCCTCCGAAACCTCAAATACTATTGCTAACCTTAACTCTATTATTTAACCGAGCAAATTTAATTCAAGAACTCAATTCTTTAAACTAAAATTGTAGCAACTAATTAATTTAATTATCAAGAACAAAACAAGAAAGCAAAATATTAAAAATTAACTTCAAGACTCAACGATGTACCTAGATCTTGATTCCTAGATCTAGAAATGCAACTTTCCCTAAAGATAATTTAATTTATCCTCAAACTTATTAACCCTAATCTCTAGATTACTTAATAGAATCTCTTCCCTACAGCATAATCTAAGATTGTATTAATTGTACAATAAATTCTTTTAAAGATAATATTAAAGGTAATATTATTAATTTGGAAGAATCTTACAATTTATCTTTAATGTTGCACAAACTCTCATCAATTATGCTGAATCTAATTATATGAGAAATCTCTTGATTTTCTTGTACAATATTAGATATAAATTAATAACCTGCAAACTTCTTAACCTAAAACATGCAAGCACATATAATTGATTCAAAAAGAATAAAGATCTTCATTAGATCTAAATAAAACTAAGCATCACATGCAAGGTCGAGGTTTCATAAGACTTGGATACAAAAAATTCTGCATCTTACTCATGATAAAAGAATGATCATTAATAAAAACTAAAGAAAGGTAGGAGAAATGGATCATGAATTTGACAAAACTATTCTTGAATCTTGAGATCTTGATGTCTCGATGCACTATGCTTTCTTGAGTGTTTTGTTCTTGAAAAGCTCTCAAAAAGTTATGTCAAATGTTCCCTTGTGAAAACCCTAAAGAGGCTCTATATAGATGTTGTAAAAAATATGGTTGCTACAAAACATACGATTAGGGACACAACCGTATCCCTTGGTCATGTGCTTGGCTATGATTGACTCTTTTTTCTCGTTCTTTTTTCTTTAAATTTGGAGCCGACACTACTAAGGATACTATAAACCCCTAAATTTTTTGTCCTAACATCTGAAGTAGACTTAAGTATATTAGATATTCCTAAGAGTCAACAAGGTTAATTAAGATTAAAAAAAAACCCCTAAGATAACAACTGAAGATTCAATCGTGTACAAAATTTTTATACCTTAAATATACATAAACATTAGAGATTTTGCTCGAAAGTGATAGAAACCCTAAAATTATAACTTTAAGAATATAAAAGTACTAATTCACCATAACTTACTCTAAAACCCTAATTGACAGTGTATCCTCAGTATCTTACTAAATCATTAGTAAAAAATCAAAGATAACTTTCAATCATTTATAAATATGTATAATACTAAAGTAATCCATTAGAAACTAGGATATTGCATTATAGATTGCATCCATCTTCTAATTATATAACTAGGTTAGGATATAAATACCTATAGGAAGATCTCATTACCTATTCTTACTAATCATCTTAATAAACTCTATGTTTCCTTTCGTTTCCTTAATTTTCTTCCCAGTTTTCCCTAATTAATTCATAATGTAGACTTAAATTACATGTAATCCTAAAGAGTTGACGAAGTCAACATTTGACCAAGTCAACATGTTGAAAAGTCAACAAAATGTTATTGTCATCTAGAGATTTCTTCCTTTTCCTTAACCATCTACACAATTCTTTTTTTTTTTCCAATTTCACCCCTCTTTTGCCGTCTACTTCTTCCCTACTTAGACCCCACTTATCTTCATTTTTTTAAACACTACAACAACACAAAACAAAGCTCTTTTCTCCTTCACCCAAAATCGTGACCCCCCTTGCTCCCTTATTCCCATACTTTTTCAACTTCACTTTCATAATTTCAACTACTAAAACAAACCATCATACCATATACACTTGTCTTCCTACTCATATTATAAGGAGAAAAAGGTATGTTATTATTTGATTTTCTATCTTATGTAGTAGTTAGATGTATAAGTTAAGTTAGTGTAGAAACTATGTATAATATGTATATATGTGTTGTTGAAGGTAAAAAGCTCCATATTAATGTTTAAAAGTGTAGAAATACCTATGTACATACAACAAGTACATGTGAAGGGTATATATGAGGTTTTTTGTGAAATCTTTAGTATAAGTATAAGAAATCCTTAGATAATTGGAAGAGGAACATAGATACATATGCTTAAGCATGTGTATACAAGAATACACTTGATGAACACATGTATGGATACTCTTATATGTGAGTACCCTTTATATACATATCCTAAAATGATGAATATACTTTCTATACATATATATACTTTACTAAATAAGCCCTTAAAGTGCAAAAATATGAATTTTTTGAAGCTTTCTTAAGAGGGTATACTAAGCATATGAAAACATGTATAAAAATATGTATGTAACCGTATGTATATATGGATATATGTATTAGTATACGTATAAGTACACAAGTATATATACTAGTATATTAGAAGTATAAGTATATACATAACATATGTATAAGGTACATAAATACATAAGGATAAGTATGGACTTATGTAAGCAATGACGTAAGCAATTGATAACGTAAGTGGTAACGTAAGCCTATAAAATAATAAAGTATAAAATGACATAAGGAAATAATATATATGTATACAAATACATAAGTCCGAAACCTCTTTAAACTCCTAAAAGACATCTTAAATTGAATTAGACTTAATTAAGTACATAAATTAGTAATACCATTGTAAGATCATCTAAGTGTAAGAATTTAATGGTTAATGAAATCATTGACTATTAAAATAGGATATAAAATAGCTAATAAGAATATTTAAGCTTCAATAGTTAAAATTCCAATAAATTTAGTTCATATCATAAAACATGGGTCTTAAAGTCCAAAATGGATATCATCGTGTGAACGTATGTTTGAAAATGATGAAAAATGACTATAAGTTTAAAAATATTGGAAATAGAATGAAAAAGTTACGTACAATTAGTAATATGGTTCAATCGAATAAAATTTGATAGTAATCTAAGTATAATTAGGTAAATAGATATCTAGAACCTTAGTTAATTCAATTGCTTACTATTGTTGTTATATTGTAATGATTAAGTGATCCCGACGTAGGTGAGTATCTTCTGATTGATTACTACGACTGGAGCGAGTCGTCATGGCCAAGTGAGTATTTACCCTATGATTCCATGCTTGTATGTGATTGTAGCTAATGAACTTAAATGATTATGTTAATTGAATGTTGTGTAGGGTTAGGAAATGTCTATGTATGCTATTGTGTACTGATTTGTGAATTTACCTTAAATATGGATAACAAATTGTTGTTGCATAGTAGTATAAATGATGATTGTATGCGATATTGTTTGGTCACAATATAATTGGACTTAACTATACTTAGCTAATAAAAAGAAACCAGTACATGCATTGACATGGATCACATTAACCTAAATTCCGGCCATCACATCATATAGGGGTAGCAAGAGGCCATTCGAGGGTTGTTATTATAAATTTATTGGTTATGTACGGTGCATATGTATAAAATGACCTTATCTTAGCCCGCGAGAATATTAGGCGTTGAAGGCGCTAACCACTTGGTTAAGGGTTGAGTCTAGAGGCCTCCTTTAAGGGTAAGTGTGGACTATAGGGCCCTACTCATGATCATACTAGAACTTGATTTTTATGAAAATAAAGGACTTTTTTTATTTAAATATGGAACATAGAGTTTCATAATAAAGTAAGTTCTAGTATAATACCCGGATTTGATTGGTGCCATATATACTCCAATGCTGACTTCAGAGGGTGTTAAATCTGAGTTACATATTGTGACTAGTTAACTATACATATTGTTCAACATTTTATTTGTTCATTCATTCATATGCATGAATATAATGTATTTATAACTTACTTATAGTATTACTGATGGTTTTGCTCACTAAGCTTAGGCTTACACCCCCTTAGACTTTTGCTGTAGGATGGCTTATTCATTGAGGCTGGCTAGGGGATGCCAAAGGTTAGCTTGGGGACCTAAGCAAGAGCAGTTCATTTAATGTTTTGAGAGAACTGATTATGTAGACTTTTACTTATATACATTTTATTTTGTTAGTAATATAGACCTAGATGTACTAAATTACTACTTACTGTAAACTTTGTAGTTTAAATGTTATATAAATATGTTATGTGATGATATCATTTGAATCTGTATGTTTTTGGGAAGCTAGTATGTTGTAGAGCCTTATATATTGTGTGAAGAGTTCTTGATTGGAAAGTTAACCAATCAGGGGTTCTTCATACAGTATACGGCGTCTACCACGACTAGACCATCCTTAGTTCGTGACAGACATGACCATGTCCTTGGGTTGTATCATTAGTTGTGGTTAGTGAGAATATGATCCAAAATTTCCTAGAAACGACATAGCCATGTTATTCAGTTGTGTCAATCTTCAAACCCTCATAACTTACTTATTTTAGCTCTAATTTCAATGAAAATTGTTTCTATCTTTTCATTTTTTGATGTAGTGTTGTCAAGTGATTTTAGGGTAAAGGTGTATACTTGTAAAGGCACAAATCAAGGCTAAGTGGTATCCATGCTAGTTTAGTGTAGCCACTTCAATACTTAAGTTAGTAAATGTTTGAGAGAGTAATAAGCGAATGAATGTAGAATTAAAGGTCGTAAGAGAATTCTTACAATACTTTCTCTCCATATTTATAGGCAAACATTGGGTGTCTGAAATAGTAGCTAATCATTGATCATGAGCTACGTGGAGATCTTATAATCAAGTACATGCTTAAAATATAGGAGTAGTGAGTGATTATGTAATGAGATCGTACTAGACCATAATTGTTTGCACTACTTTCCTAAATTTAAATTGGACATATTATTAGGCGGGCTTGAAGGCCCATCAAGTGGATAGAGCTTAAGTTAGAATTAGCTAAGAACAGTGTTATTCATCTTCTTGGTAGCTAAATACTTGATTGATATTTAGAATGAAATTTGACTATTAACATTTGCCTCCTAACTCTCTTAGTCGAGAATTCAACTATGGGAGTAAATAAAGCTTAATGATTAGTTTGAGCAGTTAGATGGTTGAGACCAAAATGAACTTCCTAAATGCCAACTAATGTGAGAAGGTTAGATTTTTTATTTCGAAAAGCAATGAATCATATCCTAAGAGAAAGGTTATAGCCTTTTAATTTTTCTACCCATTCACTTTTGATGGTAGTAGGCACAACAGTTGTCATCCTAGCCTAATAACTATTAGTAACATGACAACCGTCAGATTTCTAACGACATAACATGTGTTATTAATCCATACCTAACCATCTAATTGAAACCGCATTCCTATCGAAAGCACATTAGGGTTAAGAGGAGAGATTGTTCATATATAAAGGAATTTTCCATACTGATAAAGATTTCTTTGCTTTATTCTCATCTATATTTACTTTGAAAGTTCTCACTTGCTTTTGACATTTCATCTTTTAAGTTTTCGTCTAGCTCATGATTCTCTTGTATGGCTTTAATTAGGTATAGTTTGAAGTGTTATTCGTCAACTTATACTTTTAAATTTTAAGGTAACTAAGTTTGAGGCTACTTCCCTTCCCCCAACCCTAAAAGGAACGATTCGATGTGTTCTTGAAGTAGCTCAGCAGATAGCACAACGGAGCGATGGGAAAAACTTACTTGCATCAATGCTCTTCTGGTGGATAACTATCTAGATGATAGGGAAGGAAGATTTGTAGCCAGGTATTTGTATAATAATGTTGTTTATAATAGTAACTGCTCACATGGAGTGGCAAGTGGTGCTATTAAGACACTCATCTTGAAGTATAATAAATATTGGCAAGATCTTCGTAAGACATGGAATCTACGCAAGCTAAGGGAGGATGAGAGGGTGTGTTTTCCAAGGGCTCGTTAGTTTCATATATATTTGAAATACCTCGATTTTAGATTACACTTCCCATTTTCTACTTTTATCAAACAATTCTTTAATTATTTCTTGGTTGCACCGAGTATGATTTCATCGAATACTTATTGACTTCTCGTAGCATTCAAGATAATCTATGAAGAGATTATGGTTAAGGCCATGCCTTGGTTGTTCAAATACTTCTTCATGATAAGGAAGTAGTCTGATGGTTGGCATTTTGTAGCCGCTCAACATGGGTGAAAATTTTATGGAAGGGTTGGAGTCTAAAATCCACAAGTGGTATGATATGTTTGTATCTATTATGTCAGATGAAGATTTGGATTTTTAGACCTAATAGGTTGAGCCCATCCATATTGATGATATTGAATTGATGCCAAATGATGCTATTGTAGCAAAAAAGATTCAAGAAAGAAGGAAGAATAAAATGTTTTTCTAAGATGTTGAGAGGATAACAAAACAATACAAGAATGGGGATCCAGTATTTTCTAAAAAAGAAGGTAGGTGTTAGAGTAATTATTGTGCCAAGTAGAGCAATAACAGGAAAGTTGTTCTCGTGACTTAGGGTGAGAATAGTTACCTTTGACCTTTGCTCGGCACGAATCTTATAAGTTCTTGATTTTTCTCTCTATCCTATTTATTGCACTCCCATCCTTTATTATAGACATGGGTACAAGAGATGTAGATCCTACCAAACTGCTGTTACGCCTTGAAGTCATAGAGTCGCAACAGTCCCGCCGTGTAAACCATTCTATGATAGTAACTGGCCTCACAGTTCCTACCATAGACATGATCTACACAAGGCGTCGACGACTCCTCGCTTTGAAGTAAACAGTTCAATTAATAATTATACAACAATTATGATAATCATCACAAAGTTCTATAAACATATATAATTATCAGTAAGTCCACAGAGCTTCCCAGGAAGTTATACATAATCACCATAGTCTACTAATTTACAGAATAACTATCAGTCTTTAACCTTTAACTACAGGGTCAGTCTAGTTACACATTTTACTAAGTATCTTAGTCCTCACACCCCTGGCTTCAAAACGGACTAACCTTTGGGTAATTGTAGGGCTGCATGATACTTGTAGTGAACACAAATCAGAACCTGCAAAAGGATCTATAAGGGTATGAGCAACTACAGCTCAGTAAGTTGAATTGGAGACTCATGAATGCATTCAAGCACAAACAGGGTTATCAAACAATTATTTTCATGCAATGCATCAATCAAGTGTCATCGCACAACGTAGTCCGGTTCGTTGTGAAATCAGAGAAATTTCACCCGCTCCAATCCGGGTTGAGGAGTTCCATGTTATGCAGCAGCTCACAACCAAACCCAAGCTTGTGCAATAGAGACCTCGCTCCTCCCGCGACTTCCTTCGAACCATTGACTTCACTCTCGCCGCGACCTCCTCTCCTGTCACTTAGTTCGACTGAGGATGAAGAAGGGACTATTTTGCAATCCTGCGCTATTGATACGAGGCAAGCGCACCTATCAATTTTAATATAGTCGGATATGAGTCCGAGTCGATCCCTCAGAGATTTTGAGTACTAATATTAACTTTAGCTTTATTATCTAACCGGAAAATTATGTCGAGTTGAATGAATTAAAAATACTGAAATTAATAAACTAAACTAATTATGAGACTTAACTAAGCAAATTAGAAAGCAATAAACTATTAACGACTTCAAATATGCAATGATGTATTTAGGAATTATTTCCCCTAGTGTTTAACATGTAACCTTTTTAAAATGTATTCAATTTAGTTTCTATAATTCTTGACCGGAGGGATTCACAATTAAAGCTAATATCTTTCTCAAGCATATTAACCCTAATCCTAAATTATTTACCAGAATCTCTTCACTTAGTAATATAACTTAAAATTGCATTAATGTTTAATGAATTCCCACACAAACAGTCAACTTTTCTAAAAGAATCATGTATCTTATCTCTAAGTATACATGTAATTCTCTTCAATTATGTTAAGATCTAATTACACATGCAATTTCTCAATTAACATGCATAATATCATATATTGATACTCTAGAATTATCAATCCACAATTAACGACATAATTGAATCAAGAAAAGATAGAAACTTTCTTGAAATTATAATTCAATCCAAGGGTTACATGAAACCCTAGGTTCCATAATCCTAAATACTTGAATTCTAAGCTATCATAATGAATCTAAAAACGAGTTCCATCAAAAACATAAAATAAAGCATGAAAACCCCTCTTGATTTGATGAACAATCTCTAATCTTGAAATCGATGTCGTTCTTGCTTCTTGATCGATGTTCTCCTTAAGTCTCCTTTCTTCTCTTGTCTCTCTTTGTTTCTGTAATGTCTCTCCTCCTTTTGAACCCTAAGATCCCCTTTTATATGTGTATTTCACGGATTTTATTTTCGTCACCAGACACAGGCTGGGACATGGCCGTGTCCCCAGGCCGTGTACACGGCCATGTAACTTTCTGCACTAAGGTAAAATTTCTGCACAACTTCAAAATTTCATAACTTCTTCGTTTGAACTCGGAATTGAGTGAAACTTGATTCGTTTTCTTCGTTTTCGAGCCTAGAACGCGTTTAAACCCTGAAATCAACATTTTACTCAATTAAGTATCATTTTCTTTAAAGAAAACCAAAAATGTAAGGGAAATGCTATAAAATCACCATATGAAATATGTTTAAAATTAGAGTTATCAGCTATCCCTTTCGAAGGGGTCGGTATTTGGTTGGAGAGTCCTATGATCCCCTAACAGGTTGCAATGCATGACATTTTCGGTTATTGGGGTCGACTAAGATTAAATTCCGGTTAAGGTGTTCAAATAAGTTCATATCAGTTCAATCAGTCACAAAATCATTCACAATACAAATTCCAGCACAAATTCAGATACATCAAGCACATGCGCAAACTACTTACAATCACAATCATATAGAAGCCTAAGTCTCCAAGTACTACAAAACTAGTACTCTATTACAATAAGCAATAACCCAACTTACTTGAATTTGCTCGATCGCTCGATCCTCTAGTTGCGAGTTGATTTGTATCTAGGTATCCTATAATACAAATAGGTCTTTTTAGTACTCATATTTTATGGATTCTTATTCTAATTCAAAATGTAACTTATTTTCCCCATGTATACCTATAACGATCTAATGATTCATTGTACTCTATTTCGGGGTTCGACTCCTAAACTAGATTCTAGTTTTAATTCCTAAGTCGTAATTAGGCTCGAATCCCAATGTGACATTAATCACATTATGCTCGGGTATTCAAATATCCCATTAGGTCCTAATTTTGGTATTCTAAACTATTCGGTACACGCTAACCCTAATTGAGGTATCGGATTTATTCCCTATGTGTAAAAATCTTACATTTTGAGATATTTACTTAAAATTAAATGTCATTTCAGATTTATTATTTTTCTGATTTCTATTATAATATTATCTAAATAACCTTATTTTTTTAGATTTATTAATTTACATATTCACATATTACTAATTTATTATATTACTTACCTAATTTCCCTAATTAACCATACTTAGTACCTAAAGGCTAGGATTAGGGTTCCACTGCAGAGATTAACTTCCCTAAACATCTAATTAAGATCCAAATCAGTAATTAACATCCTAATCACCTAATTAACCCTAAATCACCCAATTTTACCATCATTTTAGGGCTAAAAATTAACTTAAAATTTTCGAAAATTAATTTTAAAAAAATGGCTTCATAGCACTGTTCTACATCATATGAGAATCCTACAAAAAAAATTTGAGCCCCAAACTACACTCCTAAGCCTATTTATTTTTCGGTTTAATCATGCTCGGTTTTGAACAATTTATTAAGGAACCTATATTTTCAAACATAATTAAACTAAATCAATATTTTTCCCTAAATCTACATACAATAAAACCTCAGAATAACAAGTTTCATAATTTTCTGGGTAAAATAAATAATTTTACAAAATTATACAAAAATTGGGTGAATAAATGACTAACCAATTCGAAGCTTTTGGGCCGTCCAAACCCGGTCCAATGTTGTCGGCCGGTGCAGGTGGTGGTTCTAGTGTAGGGTGGTGGTGGTGGTTCGGTCCCAGGTGATGGTGGGTGGTGGTTTTGGTTCACTTGCCTAATCTGCACAGTTTTCTTTTCTTTTTTTTCTGGATTTTCTCTCGATTTTTTTCAGTTTTTCGATTTTTCTCAGATTTCAAACTGGCCAAATGACTTCTAAAATTTTTTTCCTTATTTATAGACAATTGTAGTAATTAATGTGCATTAATTTGATGGGATTTTGCCCCATTTCCTTGATTTTTGGCTTTTTGTTTATCAAATTCTTATTGATTATTTTTTTTTCTTTTCTGTCCACGACCTGATCTTGTTGCAACTTATCCTCTTCTGATTTTTTCTGATTTTTCCATAATTATTTTATATTTTTCTTTAATTATTTTCTTAGTTTTCGGCCAATTTTAGTAATTACGCGTATTTTTATCTACACATAAATACATGTGGGGTACACGTGAACATTCCTAAATATTATTTTGGTCATTCTAAAATTTTTAGTATACATATAATCTATCTCTAGTAATTTATTAGTTATTATATTACACTTTTCACCTTTTCGGTAGTTAGCAATTATTATGCTTAAAATTTGAAAATTTTATAGTCTCCTATTTTACCACTTATTTTCTTAAATTTAAGTTTACAGGGTCATTTTTATTAGTATTTTGCTAAATAGTTTATAATTTGGGTTTGATCGGATCCCTTAACCGATCGTCCTAAACCTTGGGTTTTAAACTCAAACCTACGGTTACTTAGCTTGGCTTTAGGGCTTACAACTGCTGGCCCAAGCAAAGGCCAAGAAGTTAAAGCTTGATAAATGTGCAAGCATTAAAGCACCTATCACTCAGTTGCAAGCATTAAAAGAGATTATGCAAGAGAAAGTTGTGAAGCAGGTTACTACTCTAAAAAAGGTGACTTGTCTCGCTAATAAGGGTCAAGGGATTGAACAGACTGAAGCAGTTGAGGCTACACAACTTGAAGCGATCCCTTCCTCATAAAGCATTCCTCCTGTAGAAATATCAAGTAAATCTTGTTGAGATATTGGTGGTAATATTAGCACCGAGGTCATTCCTCAGGAGATGGCAGAAGGCTCGTTATGCCAAACAAACAATGAGCCAAGTCCCAAAAAAAGAAGCAAAAAGAGCTCACTGGTTAACCTTTGTCTAAGAAATGCAAGGCCTTAGGTGAGAGGACGAAAGAGGCTCTAAAGAATAAAGCTCTTGGCATCAATAGTGTTGAGTTTGTTCCTAATCATAAGGTGGTCAAGTACTTCGTGCCATTTTGGAGTCATAAGGTCCTGCATATTGACTCAACCTTGGGTGATAGGATAAAATCCTTGGCCTTAATGGAGGGAGTCATTCTCCCTAAGGATAGGGAGATTACAAAGAAAGATGTTGGTAGAGTGGGCGATTGTAATAAAGGATATACTGCCGCCAAGTTATATGATGTAAGTAGCAATCACTTTTTCACTTACGGCTCATGTTCCGTTGCTGACATAATTTTGCATGTGTGTATATTAGCAAACATGTTTTTGATGGTTGTTGATGAAACTGATAGAGAAATGAAGAAGATAATATTTACATGTTGCTGCTTTGCCAAGAAGCAAATGATTTATTCATCTTTATTAATTTATTGCAAAAGGGTGAGGAGGAGTATAACTATTTAAAGGCTCAAACTATTGTGGCCCAGAGCGTGAGAATTAAGGCTGAGATAGAGGCCCAGAAATTACAACAAAAGCTTTTAGCCAAGAAGCTAGCATATTCCTTGGTGGCCAATGAAGTCTTAAGCCTTAAGGCTAGGAATGAAGAGCTATATAAGGAGATCAAGGACCTAAAGGAGGAGTTTCTCAATAAGCGAGAGGAGTGCTAGGGGTTAGGATGAACAATCACCTTAATGAGTGACAAGGAAGATAGGTTAAGGATGTGAATAAAGGAGTTAGAGAAAAATCGCTCCAAGCTTGAGTCACATGTTCTAGAATTAGAGGAGGCAATAAAAAAGAAGCCCTTAATGGAGGAAGTACTATAAATCATGACTCCCAATTGGCAATATGAGAGATTGCTTTGAAAGAAGCTTTTGTAAGGGGTCTAACAGGTGAGAAAAGAAATTTTAAAAGTTCACCCTAATTATGATTTTTCATGTTGGACTTCACCAACGTTGATGACAATGATGCTGGCAATGGTGATGAAGAAATCGATGAAGAAGTGGAGATTGAGGTTCAAGGGCAGGGTGACAATGTGAAGCCACTATTGAAGCTCCTGTTAATGATGAAGAACCATCATCTAAAGAGACCCCCTACGTTCTTAAAGAGACATCCACTTGCTCTAAAACCTCTAATACCGGAAAAGAAGTTAGCTTTAAGATGGTCTCGTCTTCTTCTGATTAGGACAACACTTTTGCCCAATCAAAGAACAAGAACATCCCAGATTCTTGAAACTATCTATTAATTTGTACTTTATTTCATAATTGTTGTGGACTTAATATGGTCGAAATGCCAACCATTTGTTGTAATGAGATATTCGGCCTTTATGCCCTTTATTTCTAGCACATTTTATTTCACATGCAAGTCATTAGTTTTCAACACATTTTATTTCATGCATATATTAGATATCTTTTCATAGACATAGTGTTTGTTAGTTGTATAGGATGTGAACTAGTGTTTTTTCTTTGCCATGAGATTACCTATTAAAAGGCATAATAAAGTTCATTCTCTTACTTCTTGGTATATTATTAAAGAAGAATTGACATTACATGTCAATAATAATTAAGCTCGTTAACCATTGTAAGTCTAAACTTATTAAATACTAGTTCATTCACTGTATAGTTAGAACTTCATTAACACAGTCATCATGTATTGATCGAGAATGAAAACGATGGGAAGTACAGATATAAACTTTAAATGAACATTTCATACTTGAAACAAGATGTAGGCCATTGCCTTACAGTGTTTAGAATAGAAACAAAGGATAACATCAAAGGAACTAAGTAAAGTAAAGCTTCAAATTCTCGGCATTCCATGCTTGAGGGATGATTGTACCATTTAGCCTTTCTAGTCGATAGGCCCCCTCACCTATAACTTCCTAGATCCTAATAGGATCCTCCCAATTTGTGCTGAGCTTTCCTTGACTATCTCGTGTACCAATAGCCTCTAATTTTTTGCAAACCAGATTTCCAAGCCAAAACACTTTGTGTTTTACCTTTTGATTTTAATATCCAGTTGCTTTGTGTTGATATGTAGCAATTGTCGTCATTGTAACATCTCTTATCTCCTTGATTGTGTCCAAATTGGCCATAAGGCCGACTTGATTGGCTATTATGTCAAAGTTTAGCTTATGAAGATTAGGTAGATCTATCTAAATCGGCAAGATTGCTTCTAAACTATATGCTAGTTTGAAGGGTGATTCTCCGATTGAAGTCTTATGGGTAATCCTATACCCTATAAGACATTCGACAGTTCGTCGGCCCATTTATCATTGACTTGGTTAACTTTCCTCTTCAAACTATGCAAGATGGTCTTACTGATAGCTTCCACTTACCTATTGGTTTAAAGATGAGCCATCGAAGTATAATTTAGACAAATGCTATATTTCTCACAAAATGCTTGAAACTTATCATTATCAAATTGTGGTTCATTGTTTGTGATTATCATAAATGGGACCCCAAATCTTGATATAATGAAGTTGAAAACAAAAGCTTTGACTTTCCATCTAGTGATTCTAGCCAATACTTTAGCCTCTACTCACTTGGTAAAATAATCGACAATAATTATGATGAATTGCTGCTGTACTATAGACCTTAGAAATGGTCTAAGTATATCTAATCCCCATTGAGCGAAAGGCCAAGGGTTGGTAAGGCTATAGAGTTCATTAGAAGGTGCATAGCTTAGTGCCTCATGTTTTTGGCATTATAAACATTGATGAATAGTAGATTTTGAAAATCTGCACTTTTCCAAACCTAGAAAACAGATGGAATTCCATCTTCTTTTGTAGTTGGCCAATAATAACCAACTCGCAATAAATGGACATACAGGGTTTGGCCCTTCACATGGTTGCTATAGATACCGCCATGTAATTTGGATAGTATTTGTTGCACATCCTTTAGTGGAAGACATTGAAGATAAGGTTAGGAAAAACCGTGTTTATATAATTGGTTGTCAATTAGCATATAATTTGTGGCTTGATAAATCAACCTACAAGCTTCTTTCTTATCATTAGGGAGAACAAAGTTCTTCAAATACTTTGTAATTGGATCCATCCAAGACTTCTCCTTTGCATAGGAAGCCAACTCATAGCTTTGCTCAATGGTATGTAAGCTCTTATTAGGGAGATACTCAATCAAGAGCTTGTCATTCAATTCAAGGAGTGCCATATTGGCTAACTTTAACAACTTACTGGCAACAATGTTTCTGCTTCTTGGTATTTTCTCAATTGAAAAGGATCGAAACTCTTCCTTGAGCATTTGTACTATCAAAAGTACTTGCTCATCACTTTCTCTTTCGTCGCATAACTACCTTTGACTTAATTCATAACTAATTGTGAGTCGAAAAAAACTTCATCTTTCTTAGCACCAATTTCTTTTGCCAATTTGAGTCCAGCTATTAAGGCTTCATACTTAGGCTCACTATTGCTAGCTAGAAACCCAAACTTCAAAGTGTAATTAACTTTTACATTATGGGGTCCTTACAAAATGAGGCCTGTACTACATCCTTCTTTAGTAGAGAAGCCATCAACATATAAATTTCATATTGACTTTTTGGCCATCTTTATGATATCATCTTCACCAATAAATTCGACCACAAAATCTATCAATACTCAAGTTTTTAATGCCATTTTGGGTTTATACTATTGTAATACCCTAGGTTTTTTTCAACTAGTTTAATAACTTTAGGATCTGAGCCCTTAAATTTAGGGCGTCGGGTTATAATATCTTTTTTATTTCAAACTTCATAGTAAAGTTAGAAAAGTTAGATGGAGTACTTTAAGTAAAGTTAATTTCTCAAAATAAGCTATATAAAAATATTAATTTGAGAAAAACGTTAATTTATCAATATAGTTGATAATCGCAAAATTCAAGCTTTTAGATATAGCGAGATATTACAGATAAGTTAATTAATTTTCAAAAATAATAAATGAAGTTGAATTATACATAATATACATGTATTACATGTGATATTCATTACATGTATTAAATATATACATATAATAGTAATAATAAATTATCAAAATTAGGTAAAATAATGAAAAATTAATAAAAAATTGCATGGATGAGTCACCAAATGATGGTTCAAGCTAGGATTAATTGCAAATAATGAGTCAACACTTGGTTAATGAGGAAATAACATAGGCACCTAAGGAAAAGTAAAAAATAACATGTATAATTTTACTTTTTCATGCAAAAAAAAATCTAAAAGTCTATAAATAGGACCTTAAACCTTATTTGCAATGTTTCACAAACCTAAAAACATAAGAACATAATTTTAGAAAATTGGAAAAAACTAGAAAAAAATAAAATAATAATAGAATAAAATATAGGGTCGGAATGGGTTTTGGGCAATTTGTGTACCAAACCACAACTTGAGTTGA
Organism: Lumnitzera littorea; assembly: GCA_024138015.1. Classification (NCBI taxonomy): domain Eukaryota; kingdom Viridiplantae; phylum Streptophyta; class Magnoliopsida; order Myrtales; family Combretaceae; genus Lumnitzera; species Lumnitzera littorea. Next base: position 58,160,478 of record JAMXBB010000003.1, on the reverse strand, counting down.
AGTGGCTTGGAGGTCCAATAGAGAGTGGTTAGAGGAGGCTTTGCGATAAGGTGCGGTGGCCAGAGCCAATCAATTCAGGTGAACTAATTTTCCACTTATAATTTGCTAAAAATATCAAATGTTGTCAAATAGTTATGAAATTTGGTTTTCTAGGATTATTTTAAGTGTAGATTTATGTATTAATTTTATTTTAATTAAATAATTAGTGAAAATATGGGTTCCTTAAGAAAATGCTCTATTTAGGTGAAAATTGAATAAATTTTTATAAATATTAGATGATATTGTTTCAAGCTCAATTTTTGTATGTAATACTCCTAATATATATATATATTTAATTGTGGTAACAAGAATTTTTGAAGTTATGTATGTTTACTATTTTTTATAATTATTTTGAATAAAACTTCCAGTTTTACCGAATTATTGAAATAATTAGTTTTTTGATGAAATTAATGAATGAGCTCTACATGTTTAGACTTCTGGATGTTTATGATTATATTTGAAATGTTTAATTTTTATCTCACTCATAAATTTATTCATTTTCCTTAATTTTTTGTAATTTTGAGCTAAAATCGTTATTTTTGTAAAAATATATAATAGCTAGTTTAGTATAATTCATGATCAATAACTAAAATACATATTTTTATGAGTTTATAGGATTTTTCGTAAAATTAATTGGGCTTGTATATTATTTATTATGTATTTTCCTACTATAAACCTATATATTAGCTTAATATGTAATGTACTAACTAGTACTATTAGAATGTTTATTAAATCTATGTCATATGAACACTTTAGGGTATAACAAGTGTTGCTGGATAAGTTTGGAAAGTATAATTTTTAGGGTTTTTAGTCTAGTACTAAAACTTACTCAAGTAAATTACAAAGTTAGAATAGTGTATGGTCAAATTGTAATGAGAAAAGGGTATTTTTGGATTTTTAAAAATATTGATTAGTTTTGATCCTTAATATATATTAATAGTACTCATAATAATGATCATAATGATATAAAGTTTACTGAAATCAAATAGGAAATGGGTAAGATACCATCAAATGAAGTTTAAAAACACGGAAATGAAAGCTTATAATAGTTTGGGTTTAACCTATACTTGATTTAAAGACTATGTTATGTTTTCATAGGTGCGATAAGTAAGAAAGGATCACGTCACAAAGTATAGGTTATTGTACTATTGCTATGCCTGGGTAAGTGGATCTAATCTATATTTGGAGTAGATATATTATTACTGATAATATTGCGTGATGTTTAATGTTGTGTTGATTGAATATGGGTATATCTTAGTTGAATTGATATGCAACTATAGTGAATGCTAATGTGTTGATTTTGAATGACAGTAACTGAATTTTGGTTAAATTGTTATGTTGCCATGTTAGGCAATGATTTGTGTTACGAATGATTATGCTGATTAGGAAAGTTGAGTGATTGCTAACTTAATCTTTTAGGTGTTCACCTTAGTAAACCCTAAGTAAGATACTAAAATTCCACTAAGGAGAGTTTAAAAACTAAAATCAGATCACTGGGTTAAATAAAACTGGAAGATTAATTATGTCGATTAATATTCTTAAGTTGCTAATGCATATTATGGTATGGCATGGCATAAAAAGGGACCTATGGGTTAGAACTTTCAGAATGAGGCTTCCAAATGATCATGGAAAAAACATGGCTTTATGAACTCAGTTTTTGGAAGCATATAGATTGCATTGCCCAAACATTGCGACTATTTTGATAGTCAAATTTGGTAGACTATAATGTGTGGTCTTATTTAGCAGTGTTACCACTTTGATTTGGTAAACTACAGTGCGTAATCTAATTTTGTAAAGTTGAGGGTCCTACTCCTAAGTAGCTCTTTGTTGCCCTTTTTGAAAATAGTAAACTACAGTATGTAGTCCAATTTGGTAAGGGGTCCTACTCCCAAGCAGCTCCTTATTGCTTTAGGTTCCTGAATGTTGTATCCAGATGCATGGCTATGTCCACTAACCAAAAGAAGTTTGGAGAGCATAAGATATTGATACCGATGCATACCACATACATGAGCATAGCATGCTGCATTGTTAGCAGTAAATGCCCGATTAGGCGAATGCATATGTGAAGTTGAACTTGTAAGTTATGATTGAAATGTTTTAGTTGTGATATGTAATATTGTCTATATTGTGTTGTATGTTATCTACTCTCACTTAGCTTCAGTAGTTGAGGGGATAAAATGTTTTATCCTCAGGTTAATATCATCATGAAGGGCCCAACACTAAGGGAGGATATATATACTAAGAGCATGAGTCGAGTTAACGACTTTTGTATGGAGCTTGTATTAGGTTAAAGATCCTATTACTATAAAGACGATAAAGGAAAAGGCTAGTTCATGTTTTGATGTAAATATGATGTTGTATACATAAGTTGTAATAAGGAATCTAGTTGAACTATGATATAGAAACCCCTTTATTATGTAAACAATGTTATCTTTTGATGAATGAGTAGGTTGAGTTAAGTTTTCAATAGGTATTCTTGTGTAATGGTATATCCCGTGCTATGTCAGGATACAACAATTGTACACCATAAGCACTCAGCTCTAGAGCATATTTCATCATCCTCCCCAGGGAGTAAAGGTTGATTAGTAAGGATAACAATTTGAAGTACCTCAAAGTATGGCTTCAACTCTCTTACCGAGAGAACCACCGCTGATACAAATTTTTCAATCTTTGTATATTAGTGTTCCGGCCTTTGTAAAGCATAGCTCACGTAATAAATCGACCAATGCTCTCTACCTTTTATTCAAACTAAGACAAAGGAAAGAGTTCAATTGCTGAATGATGAATATAGGTATAAATTTTCTTTCGAAATGGGTGTCGAGAGTATTGGCAATGACGTGAGAAACTCCTTTAGCTTGTTAAACGCTCTTTTATACTCTTTAGTGTACTAGAATTCTTTTGGGTTATTTAAGATTTAAAAAAAATCCATACACTTGTTTACACTTTTCAACACAAATCTATTTAAGGTAACTATCTACTCGATTAGCTCCTAAACTTCCTTGACTGTATAAGGGGACTTCATATTCCAAACAACATCGCTCTTCCTTAGGTTTGCTTCAATACTATGCCAAGTGAACATATAACCTAAAAATTTTCTTGAATTAGCACCAAAAACACATTTCTACGGGTTTAGTTTCATATTGTACCTCCTTAAAGTGTTGAATGTCTCCTTAAGATTGTCAAGATGCCAATTCTTTATCGTACTTTTCACAATCATGTCGTTAACATATACTTCGATGTTGCGATGAATCTAAGGCTTGAACATCTTGGTGACAAACCTTTGATAGGTTGTGCTGACGTTTTTGAGCCTGAAGGGCATTACCATGTAATAGTATGTCCCAAAGTTAGTGACAAAGGACATGTGAACTTCATCTTCCTCATCCATTTTAATTTGATTATAGTTGGAAAACACATCCATAAAAGATAATAAGGCATGTTTGGCAATTGAGTCAACCATTTAATCTATTCTTGGCAAGGGGAAACAATCTTTAAGATAGGCCTTATTCAAATCTATGAAGTTTATGCACATATGTCATTTGCTGTTAGACTTCTTGATTAGGATACAATTGGCTAGCCAAGTTGAATATGGCTCTTCCCTAATGAACCCTACTTTTAATAGCTTTTGGATTTCTTCTTCAATGACTGCCTATCATTTAAGAGCAAAATACCTTTTTCTCTATTGAATCACCTTTGCATTAGGATCAATTTGAAGCATGTGGGTTATTACATCTCTAGGGATGCCCATCATATCTGAAGAAGACCATGCAAACACATTAGAGTTATTCCATAAAAAGTTAATCAAACTTTGGTGGATATCTATTAATAAAGGTTTCCCTATGTTTGTTGTCTTCCTAAGATCATTTCCTAATGAGATCTCTTCTATCTCTTCCTTGACATTTCTATGCCAACTAATTTTTGTTTTGAATAGGTTTCAAATTGAAAATTTTCCTTACGTCGCAGTGCCTTTTGATACAAAGATCTTGCTAATTATTGGTCCCCTTTACATACACTAACTCCGATAGGAGTGGGAAATTTGACCTTATGATGCATAATTGAAGGTACCATGTTGAATAAATATTGACATTGTAAACCCATTAGCATATTCTATGGGGACCAACATCTGACCATAATGAAATCTACCTTATCTTCTACAAGGTGCTCATTGTCTCTAATTTGGATTAGGAGAGAAATTACTCCGATGACCCGGATGGGTTGATTATTGAAAGTATATAAATCATAGTCATAAGATCTTAGCTGCACTTTGATCTTTGGCCTCATTTGATTAAAAGCATGTTGAAAAACAATATTTACCAAACTTGTAATGTCAACAAGAATCTTTTTTACCTTGAAGTTGGTAATTTCGACACTAATTACAAGTACATCATCGTTGGGCCTTTAAATGCCTTCAAAATCTTCTTTTGTGAAAGAAATTGAATTGCTGATCTTGACCTTCTTACCCTGCACGTTACAAATATAATGTATGGCATTAGTTGAGCCTGAAGAGCTTGATCGGCTAAAGGTGGAAGGTCCACTAACAATAGTATTTATAATACCATTTGGTATGTAAACCCCTAAACTTATCAACCTAGTTTTTGAAATAGACTCAACTATGTTAGACAATTTAGGAGTCGACAAAGCTAATGAAAGTGAAAACCCTAAAAGAAATACTCAATCGCGTAAGAAACTTTTCTACCCTAAATGTTTCTAAATGCTAAAGATTTTATTCAAAAGTGATATAAACCCTAAAATTGATTATCTTAAAGACATAGGTGCACTAATCCAACATGATATATCCTAAAACCCTAATTGATAATATAATGCTCATATTGTGCCAAATCATTAGTAAAAGGTTAGAGATGACCCTCATTCATGCTTATATGATTCGAATTCTTAGGTAATCCATTAAAAATTAAGATAATGAGTCATAGATGATATTTACTTCTTAAGTAAGTGATTAAGATAGTCTCACTTAGAGTTAGGGTTATAGTTGAAGATTAGGTTACATGTAGTGAACTTTAATACTCAAATTAGTACTTTTTGCATTTGTTATCCAAAGTGGTTTATCAAATGAGATATATAAGCTATAAAGACCTAAAGTAAGATCTCATCAACTATGTTTACTAATCAATTCATCAAATATCTCATTTCCCCTCATTTCCTTCATTTTTCCTCTAATTTCCCTTAAGTACTACATTATGTGCACAAAATTGCACTTACTTAAGGAATGTTGACTAAGATAATGCATGTTGACCAAAGTCAAAGGGTTGACCAAGTCAACATATGTTGACTAAAGTCAACACTTTGAAAAGTCGACAAAATACACTAAAGAGATAAGGAAAATATCTCTTCCTTAATGATGGCTTTTCTTTTCTTTTCTTTTGATTTTTCTTTTTTCCCTTCCCCTTAATTGTTGCCATCCACCTCTCCCCCTTCTAGACCCCACCATTTTCTTACTTTCATTATGAAAACAAGACAAAAGAAACAAAACAAAACAAAACAAAACAAAACATACCCTCCATTGCAGTGAGCTTCATCTCCTCCTTTCACTTTCATTTCTTCACTTTTGTCTCCTTAAATTCAACACATTTAAAGGTATGTACTTAACTTACTTTATGTTGGTTTCTATTATTCATTAGTTAGTTAATTAGGTAGATTAGATAATTAGTTACGTGTTTAATGTTGTCTTGAAGAGGAGGGAACAAAGTTTCCATCTTTAAGTGTAGAAAGTGAAGAATCATGAAGGAGATGGAAGAAATGCATGTGTATGTACTCTTAGGTATGTGTACATAAAGAAATACCAAAGGAATACAAGTATGTGAACTTTTATACATAAGTATTTATCGTGTACATAACTTGAATTAAGACCATAACTAACTATATATGTGTATACTATACTAAATACATACATAGAAATACAAAAGGATGAAATTGAGAGGATTTTCTTAAGAGAAAATTTGGCATACGAATTTTTGTATAAAAATACATATCCAACCGTATAGATATATGAGCAAGTATACATGTATAAATACGGTATAGATTTAGGTAGATGTATAAGTATATGTATGTATAAGGCATATGTGCATAAGTATAAGGTAAGGAACAAAATGTACATAAGACATGTACATATGACATAAGCATAAGGTAATGTTTATGTAATCAAATGATGAGGTGAGTGATGACATAAGCACATGATGACATAAGCCATGACATAAGCACATGATGACATAAATAAAAGATGATGTAAGCGATGATATAAGCATAGTTTTAGAAAATGAGAAAAATAAGAAAAATGTAGGTAATTAGGTACTAAAATCAGTAAATCCTAATACACCTTCTAAATTAGATTATAGCTAATTCAGTACATAATAGCAAAGTAAATTCCTTTAATTGTAAGAATTTAAGGAATAAAGGATATAAATATAAGTAATAAGAATACTTAAGTGTTATAACTAAAAATTTCTACAAATTTAGTTCATAATGTAAAATAGGGGTCTTAACATCTAAAACAGATATTACCGTGTGAATATACGTCCGAAAATGATGAAAAAAGACTATAAATTTGTAAATATCAGAAATAAAACGAAAAAGTTATATACGATTAATAATAAAGTCTAACTGGGTAAAAGTTGATAGTAATCTGAGTAGAATTAGGTAATTAGATATTTAGAATTATTAGTTAATTCAAGTACTTACTAGCCTTATCAAATCGTGATAATCAGGTGACCCTGAGGTGAGCGAGGACCTCCCGATCGACTACTACGATTAGGACGAATTGCTATGGCCGAGTGAGTATTTACCCAATGATTCCATGCTTGTTTTGTGATTGTAGATAGTGGACTTAAATACTATTGTTAATTGATTATTGTATGGGGTTTAGGAAATGCCTGTGTATGCTGGTATGTCTTGAGTTGTGAACTCATCTTAAGTATTGATAATGCTATGTTTGTTGCATGGTAGGATAGGAAATGATTGTGTGTACAATTGGATGATCATAGCATAATTTGAACTTAATTATACACAGTCTATAAAAAGAAATTGGGACATGCATTAACATGCATAGCATGGATACTATTTCTGCCGTCACATCATACGGAGGTAAAGAGAGGCCATTCGAGGGTTGATATTATTCATTTATTTGGTTCTGTACGGTGCACTCGTACAAAATGACCTTACCCTGGCCCGCGGGAATACTAGGCGTTAAAGGCGCCAATCGCCTGGCTAAGGGTTGAGTCTAGAGGCCTCCGTTTAGGGGTGAGTGTGGACTGCGGGGGCCCACTCACAATTATACTAGAACTTGGGTTTTTCTGAAAATAAAAGAATTATTTGATATAAGTGCGGGACATGGAGTTCTGTAGTAAAGTAAGTTCTAGTATAATACTCGATCTGATTGGTGCCGTGTATACTCCAACCTTGACTTCGGAGGGCGTTAAATCTGAGTTACGTATATGAACCAGTTAATTATACGTATTGTTTGGCATTCTGGTTGATCATTCATTTATATGCGTGAATATAAAGCACTTATAACTTGCTTGTGGTGTGGCTGAGGGTTTTGCTCACTAAGCTTAGGCTTACACCCCTTTAGACTTTTGTTGTAGGATAACCTATTCGTAGAGGCAGGACGTGGGATGCCATAGGTTAGCCTAGGGACTTAGGTAAGAGCGAGCTGTCCCGTGTACTGAGAGAGAATAGTTTAAGTGGACTATTACTCATGTACTTTTGTTTATCTTATTATTATAGACCTAGACTTACTTAAACACTGTGTATTGTAAGCTTTATAACTTAAATTTTATATAAATATGTTTGTGTGATGATATCATGTGAATCTGGATGTTCTTTGGAAACTACTGGTTGTAGAGCCTTGTATATTGTGTGAAGAGTTCTTGATTGGAAGGGTAACCAATCAGGGGTTCTTCATACAGTATACGGCGTCTACCACGACTAGGCCGTCCTCAGTTCGTGACATGGTACCTTGCAACTACTTCCATCTCTTGCATCTTTCCTGACCTAAGAAGGTTGCGTGACATTCTTGTGCTCATCACATTTGCTCTGAGTTGGTCGCTTAATATTCTTAGCATCATAGGCAAGAAACCCACTCAGATACCCTCGTTGGATTGCAACGTCAATTGCATTCTTGAGATGGACACATTCATTAGTATTATGGCCTCTATCATGATGGAAATCACAATTTTATTAGAATTCCATCGTGAAGGATTTCCTCTCATCCTTTCTAGCTATTGCAACATACCCTTTGACCATACACTTCTATTAATATGTCTGTAATTGGACAATTGAGTGGTGTATGGACAAAATAAGTAGGGATGTGTGGCCTTTTTTTCTTGGCATTCTAGCCTTCAGAACACTAATCATCATTTGTTTTGAGTTGATCTTTTACACTCTTCTTCTTGTTGCCTTTTCGGGTCTCCTCTACTTTGATCGGCCTCTTGCTAAGCTTTGATGTTGTCTTCTTAGCAGATGTAAGACATAGCCTTAGCCTTAAACTCACCAAATTTTTTTAGCTTATTTGGCTAAAGACTTGAAAAAGTTTCCATGAAGTTTAACTCCATCAATAACTATGTTAAGAGTAACACTCATGTCCAACTCTGAAATCTGGACCATCTTAGCCATGAATCTACCTAGATAGTCCCTGATAGATTCATCTAATTTTTGCTTTATAGTGTTAAGGATAGAAGAATTTTTAACAAGAAGCTTACTTGCAAGGAAGTGTTGTAAAAACACTTTTACTAAATCTTTGAAACACAACATTATGGTTGACTTTAAATGTTTAAACATTGTACTAGTCACATTCCTCAATGTTAAGGGGAAAGCTTAGCAAGCCACAACATCACTTAAGCCACGAAGCTTAGCTAGGGTACGATAATATTCAAGATGATCCTTGTGATCCCTTGTTTCATTGTAAGTCTCAAATTATGGTAGCTTGATTTGTTGTAGTATCACTCCATCCAAAATCTTGAAGACAAAAGGACTCTTCTTTATTTAGAATTGCTTACTTGTCGAAGTAGGGATACTTACACGCGAGTGTCTTGCATGGTGCACTTGTTGTGGTTGCTTTCCCTTAACACTTTTCTTAAGAGCAGGGATCGAAGGACTGAGTGTAACTTTAGCTTGCTTTCCTGATAATTTAGGAGAATAGATTAAATCACCACTATTCTTGGCACTATTATCGTCGTGTTCTTGATTCTGATTTGGGTGGACATTTTTATGGAGAAGGTTAAGGATCTCATCATTTTTTTTTGTTGAGTTCTTGGTTTTCTTTGGCTAAATCGAGGCAAAGTTACTCCAACTTAGCTTAGCTGTATTCTTCAGTATGCTTACTTCCCCTCGCCTGGTGTTAGGGTGAAGAACTAGCACCTGCACTTTTAGTCATCCTTATCTTTGCCATGTTGGTGAGTTATGAAAATAGTTAGCACCAAATGTTGTTAGGTAATTTTAGGGTAAAGGTTTATACTTAAAAAAGCACAAAGAGAGGCTAAGTGGTACTAAGGCTAGTTCGATGTAGCCACTCTATTACATCTCGACATAGCACAAGATGTACTATCCTATAGGAATACCTGTTAAAACTTAACTTAACCTACTCATTCATCAAAAGAAAACTTTATTTATATGATAATGGGGTTACTACATTAGAGTTCAATTGGACATTTGGTTACAAATTAGATGTATAGCCTAATATTTACATCAAAACATGAACAATCCTTTTCTTTTATCATGTTCAAAGTAGTAGGATTCTCGACTTAGTATAAGTTCCATCCAAAAGTCACTTACTCTAACTTACGCACTCAATATATATCTCCCCAAGTGTTAAGCCCTTCACAATATTGTTAACTTGAGGATAAAACATTTTATCCTCTCAGCTATTGAAGCTGAGTGAGAGTAGATAATAAACGATACAATATGGGTAATATCATAATCGAAACATTTCAATCATAATCAGTAGGTTCAGCTTTACACATACATTAGCCTAACTAGGCATTTATTACTAGCAATGCAACATGCTATGCTCATATACGTAGCATGCATCGGTATCGATATCCTATGCCCTTCCAATATCCTCATTCGATTAGTTAACATAGTTGGTAATGGGGGCTAAGGCCAAGAATAGACAAGGCTAATTACAAGTATGGGTCTAAGCTTGCCAAAAGCTTAAATAAAGGTAATGGGATTGTGCAGAAACAAAAAAAAAGTAAAGTAAGCAAACCTACGAATAGATCTAAAGGATATGATACACTAGTAGAACTTCTAAGGATTTACAGCATAACTTGATATGACGCACGAGATAGTCTAGTGAGGTTACCCGTTACCTAGCCTTGCTTAAGACATAGGATAAGAGTAAAGAAAGAGTAAACAAGCTAATGAGAGTAGTGTTCATAAAAGGAAGAATATTCAGTATAATGACAATAAGATCATTGTTGCTACATGTATGGTGAGTATTTATACAAAAAATACTAGGGCAACTTGCCTAAAACAGAAAATACTAAAAGGGTATTATCTAAAAAAAGTAATGTACAAAGAGTAATAAGGGTATAATTGAAAATATAACAAAATGAGTATCTTATATGAATGATTCTATCATGCACTTGCTTAGACTCATGGCTCTTGGTAGCTAGATGACTTTCTAGCAGAAAAGACAATTTTGTATGATCAATATGTTTTCTACCAAGCTGAGGTACCAAGCAAGGGTAGTAGGTTGGTTGTATCGAGTCGAGCAGATAATTCTTTTGAGGTAAATTCACCTCGAATACTTTCAGCATGGCTCGGGTTCGGGTTGGCTAAAATGATGGTCGAATGAGTCAAGTTGACATTCAAGTGTAGTTCAGGTTAGCCACTGGAGATGAATGACGTGTATAGGAGGGTCCAGTTTGGCTAATGCATCAGGATAGCAAATTGCAGTAACTCGAACTCCTTGATGGTAAGTCTTAAGGAAAGAATTTGCCTGGCCATATTTTCCAGCCTTCGGGTTTGGGTATGAGTCAAGCATCCGATTGTCTGATTCCTATCATCCCTACTAAATAGATTGGGATTTAGGATCATATCCAACCGGTCCTCATCTAACACATCTAACACTTCGAAGTCTTCTGGAAGCTCAAGATGATATGCATTGTCGTTAATCTTCTAGAGTATCCTAAACAGTCCTTCAGCTCGGGCATATAGTTTGTTCTTCCTCTTATTAAGGAATCTTTCCTTACTCAAGTGTAACTATACTAGGTGTCTGAGCTGAAATTGCTTAGTTTTCTTTCCTTTGCTTCTCTCCATTAATTTTCTAACAACTTAGTCAATCTGCTAGGTGACTCGTTGATAGATCTACTGGATGGACTAGGCTTAAGTTCTTGCTTTTGGATCTTTTCGGTCAATGGGTGGCATTAGGGTGTGATCAAGGGGTAGCTTTGGGTTAAAACCATAGACGACTTCAAAGTGGTGGCGTGTACTATCTTCTTGTAAGCAAATTTGACTATGGGTAAGAAAACATCCCAGTTGGTTAAGTTCTTCCATACTATAGTTCGGAGTAGTGATCCTAGAGTGCAATTGACCACTTTTGCCTAGCCATCAGTTTGGGGATAGAAGGAGGTACTAAATAGTAATTTGGTGCCTATTCCATGCTAGAATGTTCTCTAGAAATGGCTTAGAAATTTTGGATCTCTATTGGATACCAGACTCCTCAGTACTCAGTGTAAGTGAACTATTTCCTGCAAAAACAAAGAAGCAATAGCCGAAGCGTCATTAGTCTTGGTACAGGTCATGAAGTGTGCCATCTTGTTGAACCTATCTATGATAACCATCACAAAATCTTTGCCTCGAGCTGTTTAGGGTAATTTAAGGACAATATCCATGCTCAAGTCAACCCATGGTTTAGTCGAGGCAAGTAGGGGCACTACTTTTTCTTGCTCTGCTCGGTTCTTTGCTTTCTTACGAATGGCACATCTCTCAATCACATGATGTACATCATGCTTCATTCTACACTAGAAGAATTTATCATTCAATAACTCATACATTCTCTACTCTCCAAAGTGTCACGAAAGTCCTCTACTGTGGGCTTCTCTCACTAATAGTTCTCTCATTGAACAATTCGGTACATACAACTTGCTACCTTTGAACATATAACCATCCTCTACATGGTACTCATTGACTGCTCTTCCTTCTCTATAGTTATTATATATGGGGCTAAAATGAGGATCATCCTGATACTGTTCTTCTATGCTAGCAAAACTAAATAATCTTATCTACAGCTCAGTGAGAAGGACATATCTTCTTGACATGGCATCGACAACTACATTGTTCCTGCCTTGCTTGTACTTAATGACAAAGTTTAACCCCTCTAAGAACTTAATCCATCAAGCTTAGCACATGGAAAGTTTGGTTTGGCTTCGCAAATACCTCAAGGACTCATAATTCGTATATATGACAAACTCTTTTCACAAGAGATACTGTTGCCATATGTGAAGAGCTCGGATTAGGGCCAAAAGCTCCTTGTCATATATAGAATAGTTCAATTGTGCTCCTCTAAGCTTCTTGCTATGATAAGCAACAAGTTGGCCTTCTTGCATCAACACAGCTCTGATGCCAACACCTAATACATCGTATTCAAGCTTAAGCACTCTTTCAAAGTCTAGTAGAGCTGAGACTAGGGCAAAGGTCAACCTCATTTTCACTTCCACAAAGCTTCTCTCCTCTCTCTCTCTTACTCGAACTCCACATTCTTCTTCATAAGCTCAATTAGAGGCACGATAATGGTACTGAATCCTTAGATAAAACATCGGTAGAACGATGCCAACCTATGAAAACTTCTTACCTCGGAACAAGAGGTCAAGATCAACCATTCAACAATAGCTCATACCTTCTATTCATCCACTCTCAATCCTCTTTCACCACCTACATATCTTAGGAAGAGCACTTCTTTTTTACAAAAACAACATTTCTTTAAGTTTCTGAATAACCTTTCTACTTAGAGGACATCAAAACTGCCTTGAGGTGATCAGTGTATATTACTAGGTTGGCACTATAGACAAGGATGCTCTCAAAGTAGATGACAACAAATTTTCCAATCAAATTTCTCAGAACTTGATTCATTAGCCTCATGAAGGTGCTTTGAGCATTTGATAATCCAAAAGGCATGACCATCTACTCATATAAGCCATGTTGGGTTTTAAAAGTAGTCTTCCATTCATCCCCTTGTCTCATTTGAATTTGGTGGTACCCTAACTTCATATCTATCTTATTGAATATTCTCACACCACTTAGTTCATCCAACATATCATCCAGCCTTGGGATAGGGTATTTGTACTTGATCATAATCTTTTTGATAGTTTTGCTATCTATACACGTATGCCAAGTTCCATTCTTCTCTAGCATAAGCAACGTAGGTACAGCATAGTGGTTAAGACTCTCCCTTACATATCCTCTTTATTGAAGTTCATTGACTTGCTTTGGAGCTTAGTAGCCTGCTTGAGATTCATCCAATGTGTTAGCTTGTTCGGTAAGGTAATGCCAAGTATTAAGTTAATGTAATGTTCAATGCCTTGGAATGAAGGTAATCCTTCGAGCAGCTATTTTGGGAATAGGTTGGTATATTCCCTTAGTAGTTCCCTAACCTCTAAGGGTAGCTCACTCCTTCAATTTTAGCAATCATTTGATTAATAGAAAACTTGGCACATCAAGCTTAATGGCTTCTCGAAGTTCAACTCTACTCATCACTAAGGTCTTCTTCAATCCTCAAGCTAACTTGGCTTGTAGTTTACCCACTTGACTCGAGGTCAAGGGGTTTAAAGTGATTCACCTACCATCCTTCTCGAAGGTGTTCTGAATTCGTCATAAATAACCCTTTGATTGAAAAGCTAAGGTCGGCCTAAAAACACATGTGATGCATACATGGGTAGTACGTTGCAAAGAATTTTGTCGGTATAGTTTCCAATTGAGATCAGAAGCAACACTTACTAGGTGACATGTAGCCCTCCCTTTTCTCTTAGCCAATGTAGTTTATATGGCTTTGGATGTGAAGTGGTTGGTAGCCTAAGCTTCTTAACTAGGTAAGCAAATGCTACATTGGTACAGCTTCTATTGTCTATTATGAGTGCACACACTTGATCATTTACTTTATAGGTGGTGTAAAATAAGTTCTCTCCCTACTCCTCCTCGATAGTGGGTTCTAAGCTCATGGCACGTTGGACAACTAAAGTCAACTTATCTCGGTCTTCTGTAAACACATCATCCTCAATCAGATCAGCATTAACATCAACCTCATCTCTTACTTCTTTCTCCTCCTTTGGTTCCTTATCCATGCTATCTACTTCGATTTTCAAGACATCTCCCTTAATGATCATGGTCCTCTAGCTTAGATACTGGATGACCATGTGCCCAAGCTCTTGGTACTTGAAACACTTGATCTAGCTCATTGTCCTTATAAATCTTTGCCCCTTCTCATATGTTTAGGATGGCATGTCGCCTTCAAGTCAACCCTTCTATTCAGTCCTGACGTCTGTTTATTTAGTTGGCTTGGTACTTTGTTGAGCTCGATAACTTCCCTGAATAGGTCGGCTTGACTAACTAAGTTGGCTCATTAGGGGTTAGGTCGGCATTCGGCTCCTTCTCTGTCTCTCCTCTAGTTTGGCTATCCTTGTAGCCTCATCCAATGTGGTAAATTGTTGGAGTTCCATAATGTCTTGGATATCACTTTTTAATCCAGTGAGAAATCCAGACACTGTTCGAGCTGATGGCTCCTCTACTTTATAGTAAATCATGAGTATTTGGAACTCCTGAACATACTTTTTAACAGTTCATCTTCCTTGTCTTAGCTCTTATAGCCGAGCAAAAGTGTCTTGTAGATAAGTATTTGGTACAAACCTATTTCCAAGTATCCTCTTTATCTCAGGCCAAGTACTGACCTTTCTGTATCCTTTTCATCTTCTTATGATCTAAAAGTTCTTTTACCATATGATAGCATATCTTGAGAACTCAACAACAATGGTCCTCAACTTCTCTTAGTCCTCATACTGGTAATAATAAAAAATACGTTCAACCTTTTCTTCCCAATCCAAATAATCATATGTACTTCTAGAACTATTGAAGCTTAGAATTTGAAGCTTTACATGGTCGGTTTAGCTTGCTCTTCTTCCTCATTATACTCCTCTTCTTCCTTATGATACATGTCTCCTAAGTCAATCCTTTGTCGTGCTTATCTTCCTACTCCTCTACCTCAAGCTTGTTGAGTTGGGTTTAGTCCCTTAATAGGTTGAGCAGCTTGTAGGGTACTCCATATGGCTGCAGTAGGTCAATAGGCCATCACATGAATAGCTTTGGTAAAATCAACTAAGAGGTTAGCTACCTCATCAACTCTCTTGTCCATACTTCTAAGGGTGCTTTGGGATTGTTAGCCATGGTAGACAACACCAATATTATCATCTTTAATACCAACATTAACACTCAGGTCTGTTATTTTCTTTATCAAATTTGGTTTCAAACTTCGAATCTGAGATACAATTGACACTATTCCTCCAAACTAAACAACATACACACTCTCTACATAAATATTTAGTTAACCTGTAAACATAGCAGCTATACCGATGAACAACTCACAACATGAAAACTTCCTCTGTTTTAAGATGTTTGAAATAGGGAAATATAGAGTATACTTAAGAACAAACTTCCACACTTTATTACTTACTCAAGCACTCTATGGATTCTCTTCAAAATTATGACACACTACTACAGCATACTTTACGTCACAAAACACAACTTACCTATACAAAACCTCTACTATGATACCAAAATGGTGGAGGCCAAGAATAGACAAGGTCAGTCATAGGGATGGGTCTAAGCTTATCAAAAGCATGAAGAAAAGTGATGGGATTGTGTAGAAACAGAAAAAGTAAAGTAAGTAAACCCACGAATAGCTCCGAAGGATATGACGCATGAGATGGTGTGGTAAGGTTACCCACTACTTAGTCTTACTTAAGGGTTAGGATAAGAGTGAAGAAAGAGTAAACAAGCTAACAAGAGTAGTATTCATGAAAGAAAGAATATTCAGTATATTAATGATAAGATCATTGCGGCTACATGTGTAGTAGGTATTTATACTGGAAAAATTAAGGCAACCTACCTAAAATAGAAAAGACTAAAAGGGTATTATCTAAAAGAAGTAATGTATAAGGAATAATAAGGGTACAATTGAAAATACAACATAATGAGTATGTTGTATGGATGATTCTATCATGTGCTTGCTTAAACACATGGCTTCTAGTGGTTGGATGACTTTCTAGTAGAAAAAGACAATTCTGTATGATCAATATGTTTTCTATTGAGTTGAAATGCTAAGTAGTGGTGGTAGGTTGGTTGCGCCGAGCCGAGCAGATAATTCTTTTTAGGACAATTCACCTCAGATACTTTCAACATGGCTTAGGTTTAGGTCAAATGAGTGGGTCGAGTTGATGTTCAAGTGTAGTTTAGGTTGACAACTGGAGATGAATGATGTGTACAGGAGGGTTCGGCTTAGTCAATGCATCGGGTTGGTAGATTGTAGTAGCTTAGACTTCGCGATGGTTACTCTTAAGAAAAGAATTCACCTGGTCATACTTTCTAGCCTTCGAGCTTAAGCGCAGGTCAAAGGTCCAGTCATTTGATTCCTACCAGCTGAGTATTTGGATATAACATCTAAGAACTTAAGGCAATAAGGAATTGCCTGGGAGAAGGACTCCTAACTAAATTAGATTACATATTGTAGTCTATCGAATCAAAAAGTAATAAGGAGTTGC
This sequence comes from Lumnitzera littorea, assembly GCA_024138015.1. Classification (NCBI taxonomy): domain Eukaryota; kingdom Viridiplantae; phylum Streptophyta; class Magnoliopsida; order Myrtales; family Combretaceae; genus Lumnitzera; species Lumnitzera littorea. The sequence goes on along the minus strand of JAMXBB010000003.1, from coordinate 58,143,679 downwards.
TTGGGATTAAGACTCCCAACTTTGTTTTATAAAATTAGACTACACATTGTAGTTTATCAAATCAGACTATCAAAATAGTTAAGATGTTTGGGTAATGAGAATCTATATGCTTCCAAAAACTGAGTCAATAAAGCGATGATTTTTCTTAATCACTTGGAAGCCTCATTCTAAAAATTCTAACCCGTAAGTCCCTTTTTATGCCATGATATACAATAAACACTTAAGTATATCATTCCGCACAACTAATCTTTAAGTTTTGTTCAACCTAATTATCTAATTCTAGTTTTTGAACTCTCCCTAATAGAATTCTAGTATCTCACTTAAAGTTTAGTTAGGTGAACACCTAAAAGATTGGGTTAGCAATTACTCAACTTCCTTAGTTAGTATAATCATTTGTAAACACCACATCAATACCCAACATAACAGCATAACGGTTTAACTAAGATATGGCTATTGTCATTCAAAATCACTACATCAGCATCCACCATAGTATTGTGTCAATTTAATCAAGATATAGCCATCAATCAACATAGCATCAGAAAGAACACAATGTCATGAGTAGTAATTTATCTACTCTAAGCATAGGTTAGATCTACTTACCTGAGCTTAGTAATAGTGCAATATCCAAAACTTTATAACATGATCCTTCCTGACTTATCACACGTAAGGAAAATATAAGCACAGTCTTCAAATCAACTACGGTTAGAACTTAAACCATTATAAGCTTTCATTATCACGTTTTTAAACTTCATTTGACCATATCTTATTCATTCCTTATCCAATTTCAATAAACTTTATATCTTCATGCTCATTGTTTTGAGTATTAGTAATATATCTTAAGAAACAAGATTGATCAATGTGGTTACAAGCTCAAAAATATCCTTTCTTGCTACAAATTCGATTGTACGTTACTACAACTCCATAATAAAACAGAATAAGCTTTAGTCTTAGACTAAAAACCTTAGAAATTATACTTTCTAAACTTGAACAACATCTATTTTTTACCTAAAATACTGATCTTGCACAATCTTATCAATTGTAATAATAGTATTATTTACTATTTTATATATTAGGTCAATATATAAGCTTATATTAGGAAAATACGTGACAAATAGTATATGAGCTCAATTAATTCCATGAAAAATCCTAGACTTACAAAAATATATAGTTTAATTATTGATCATCAATTATATTAAACGAGCTATTATATATTTTTACTAAAATAGCAGTTTTAGCTCAATTATGGAAAATTAGGGAAAATAAACAAATTTACGTGTGAGAAAAAAATTAAGTGTTCTAAATACCTTTATAAACTTCCAAAAGTCAAAACATATAGGTCTCACTCATTAATTTTATCAAAAACTAATTGTTTTAACAAATTAGCAAAACTAGTAGTTTTATCCAAAATAATTATAAAAAATAGTAAACATGCTTGATTTCAAAAATTATTGTTACCACAATTAAAATTATATATTAATGTATTGTATACAAAAATTGAGTTTGAAATAACATCATCTAATATTTCTAAAAATTAACTCAAATTTTGCCTCTACAGGGCACTTTCTTAAGGACTCTATATTTTCACTAATTATTTAATTAAAATAAAATTATTACATTAATCTATATCTAAAATAACCATAGAAAACCAAATTTCATAATTAATCAACATCATTTGATATTTTGAGAAATTAAAAGAACTTACAGGCTAAAAATGGGTTTGCTTGAATCGATAACCTCCAGCCACCACTACTTGTTAGAAACAACTCCCTTACGGCCTACTTTTAAAGCATAAGCTGCTTCACATCAGGTTGTTTATAGCTTATTGAATCGTTGTAGACTTAATTCACCATCCTTCTGAACAATGTAAGTGTTAAGGAAGCCGTCATGGATCACTTTCCGATCATACTCCCAAGGTCGCCCAAGAAGTAAATTTGTGGCATTTATAGGGACCACATTGAATTCAATCTCATCTTCATACCGTCCTGCTTTGAATGCGATCTAAGCTCGCCTATGCACGTAGACCATACTCGTATCATTAAACCACTTCAATCCATAAGGTTGGGGGTACGGGTAGGTCGACAATTTCATCTTTTCTATTAACTCGACAAAGATGATATTGGTGTAACTACCTCCATTAATAACCAGTGAATCAGTCTTCCCATTCACTAGGCACCACTTGTGAAATAAATTTTCCTTTTGTTCAAGATCTGCCTTCAGGTCAACTTGTATTACCATAATTAAGAGTTTATCCAAGTCCTCGGCATAGACATCTTCCTTTATCAATTGGTCTTCCAAACTCTTGTCACTTTGACTCTCGATTTGAGCCTTGGGCCCTTTACCCTTTAAGACCATGAGCCTCTTACTCGAGCATTGGGATGCAATGTATTCGTAGCCTAAGCATTTGAAACACTTTACATCTTGGGCCTTGTTGCCGAGTGCCTTCTCTTTCTCGGCAATCTTCTTCTCGGCATGGACTAGTTAACTTGGCTCTCCCTTCTACATCTTCATCTCTAGCCCTTTTCTCTCAACATACCTCTCAAGCTCAAGCTACCTTATTGGGGCCAACTACTCGGCCTCTAATTCCTCCTCCTCCTCCTCTGTCTCTTTACCCTTAATGCCAAATTGATTAGCTCGTCTAGAGAGTTGAATGACCGCAATTTAACTATGTTGGAAATGTCGTCTCGGAGTCCACTCAGGAATCTAACAATGGTATGATCTTGTGGCTCGACAATCTCACATCTCATCATCAAGGTCTCGAACTCTTATAAATACTCTTCAACAGTATTTCAACCTTGTTTGAGGTGCTGGAATGCATGGAGCATCTCTTGCTTGAAGTAGGTCGGTACAAAGCGCCAATTCATTAATCACTTCATTTGCCACCAAGTTCTGATAAGCTCTTCTTCTTCAGCATCTCCCTTGACAACTAACTTATTCTACTAAAGACTAGCATATTCAACAAGGGATAATGAAGCAAATTTAACATTTGTTCGATCATCACACTCGTAGTTCTTGAATAACTTCTCGACTCGGGGAACCTAGTCAAGGAATTCTTCAGGTTGACAGTTTTAGTTTAATATTATCAAGTCCTCAACTGGGTGCTCGAGGTTCATCCCTTGCATTTCGAGCTAGTCAGTTCACCTCAAATCGGCCACTTCTGTTGGAGCTCTTATCAGCTACATCTCTTCTTGGCCTCGGCTCTCTTCTCTAAGTTCCTTGGTTTAAGTTAGAGTCAACACACTTATCATTGCCTCTTCTTAGTATTGGTTGGTGTTCTCTTTTTCTCGACTCGGCAGCTCTTCTCGGATGTCATTCAACATCATCTAGTTCATTGGAGCCACTTCCTCTTGTGGGTGTTTGTTCCCTTCTTTTATCTTGGCCATCATGTCTGCGGCCTCTTACTAAACTATTGAGTTCTTGGATAGAGCTAGTGACATTCTAAATCTAACATTCCAGGTTATCAATGTATCTCCTCAAGCTTCCGTAAGGGCTATCACCATTGTTAATGACACAATCTTCCAACATTCTTATACGTATAGTAATTTCCAAAAAATTGAACAAACATGTTTTACAACAAAAACACTACAACAACTAGAATCAACTGCTAAAATTACTATTATTTAACTTAACAGCATAATACTACAACTACAAAAATATGAGCACACTACACTATAGAATGACAACTAACAGAAATGTCCAAACTACAAACAAACTTTGAAGAATCACTAGCATGCGTGTCTCCTAAAACCCTAATACTAAGATGATGTGTATCACGGGTTTGAAAGTGGATCTCAACATCTCGAAATGAAGGCAATTTGAGTTCAAAATGAGGACGGGAAATAGAGAGTGAGAATGGGGTTTTGAATGTGAATGTGGATGGATATCATGCACCAAGACACAAACATAATCGGGGAATGAGCTTAAAATAGGGTTCGATATAACTCATAAACACTAAATGTTGCTCGGGGTTTCAAATAAGAGGTTAGATGCGACTTACTAACTCGCTCAAATGAAGGGTTCGCCACAGTCTTAAGGACAAGATAGATAGGAATGTAGGAAAGATTAAAGAGTTTGTTCACTACTCAATAATCTTGCAAAAGGCAAGCTCTAAGAGCTTAAGTATGACTTTTCTTGAAAGAGGAAAGTTTTCACTATAAAAATGATTGTCTTACTTCATATATTCTGATGTCCTCCCTAATCTATACAATTGTTGCTATTTATTGCAAGTCCTAAACCTTAGTAGCAAAAGTGTAAATAATGTATAAGGCCTTAAACCTTGAAAAATTGGGCCTATAATTAAAGTAAAGGAAAATATGTACAAGAATACAAAACTGTGTGTTTTACAAGGGAAGTTAGCATGTAGTCACTCGGCATCTCCTAGAAGGAGTAATATCCGAACCGAATGGGGTCAATAGTTGGATGTATGGGTTTGAGAAGGAGTCCCTGAAGTCTTGCATGATTTGGATGAGACATCAGAGAGGTCGGCCCATAATTGCCGAGTTCTATAGTTAGTCGGCACTAGTCTCTCCATGCCGTGTTGAGTGGTTCCCATTCTTGGCAACATGGTCTCTTGACTACTTAGTCAATGAAAGACTTGTTGTCGAGTGGTTATTTTTCTTCCTCTCATCCTTCTAGCTTTAGCTTTGACTCATTAAGCATTGATTGGCCTTGGCTTTTGATAGGTCTACCTCGGCTTGGATGTAGTAAGAGGTTGATTCACATCACCTAAGTGTTAGGTTTTACGATCATTAAAGAATAATATCAACATGATCCTCGTTTTGGCCCTGTATGCAGACAATGTGGAGAGGGAAGAACAATTGATGAGTATCATGTAGAGTGTAGTTATTTATTCTACAGTAGAAAGTTATGTGTGAGAACTTGTTCATTAAGAGAACTACTAGTAAGAAAAGCTCATAGTGGAGGGCTGTTTAAGCACTTTAGAGAGAGAAGGACATATGAGTTATTGAGTGCCAAGTTTTTCTAGCTTGGAATGAAGAAAGATGTTTATAGTGTGATTGAAGGTTGTGCTGCCTACAAGAAGGATAAGAGCTAAGTTGAACAAGGGAGAGTAATGTCTCTACCTACCCCGACCAGACCATGGATTGACTTGAACATGGATTTTGTCCTCGGCTTGTGTCGAACTACCTAAGGAAAAGACTCTATCATGGTCGTCGTGAATAAGATTCGGCAAGATGGCACACTTTGTAGCTTGCACCAAGACTAACAATGCTTCGGCTATTACTTCTTCTTTTTTTCTTTTTCTTTTTTTTTTGCAGGAGACTTTGTCCGGTTACATAGAGTGCTGAGGAGTGTGGTGTTAGATCATGACATGAAATCTTTAAGCCATTTATAGTGAACCTTATGGCATCAGATGGGAATTAAGCTACTATTCAATATTTCTTTCCATCCCTAAAACAATAGCCTAACAAAAATTGTCAACTACACTCTAGGATCACTACTCCAAGCTATAGTGGGAAAGAACTTAGCTGACTAAGATGCCTACTTGCTTATAGTAGAGTTTGCTTACAATAGAATAGCACATGCCACCACTGGACATGCCCCATTTGAAGTCGTCTATGGTTTCAACCCTAAGCTACCCCTTGATCACACCTTAATGCCTTCAAATAACCAAGAAGATCCAAGAGCAAGAACCCGAGCTTAGTCTCTTTAACATATCTACCAGTGAGTCACTTAGCTCATTGACTAAGCTACTAGGAAGTTAAGAGAAAAAGGCAAAGGAAGGAAGACTTAGCAATTTCGACCCAGCAACCAAGTATGACTGTACTTGAGCAAGGAGAGGTTCCTTAACAAGAGAAAGAGCGAGCTATCTACTAGAGCTGATAGACCATTCAAGATCCTCTAGAAGATTAATGACAACGCTTACCAATTACTACTGCCAGAGGACTTTAGAGTGTCTAATTTGTTCAATGTTGCTGACCTTAGTCTTTACCGACTCAAAGAAGACTTGGATGAGGACTAGTTAAATTTGATCCTAAATCCCAATCAATTAGGTAAGGATGATAGGAATTAAGCCACCTGAGCCTTAACCTGAGCCTGAGCATGACAAAGTGAGTTATCTCTTTACGCCTAACTTCTAAAGTGTCTGAACTACAACAGTTTGTCAACCTACTAATTTGCCCAAGCCAAACTCTCCTATTCTTCTCAATAGTCTCCACCTGCTGACTAGAGATTCACTTAGAGAACAACTCAGCCCACCCAACTATCTACCTAGCCACTTGAATCTAAGCTGCTCCGAGTACATTCGAGCTAAATCTACCTTGAAAGAACTATCAGCCCATTTCGGCACCAAATCCTGGTAATAGCTAAGTCCACTGGCTATCCACTACGTGTCTGAGTACCCCGTTTGATAGAATCTTCCTTACAGAACAACTACTTTTGCTTATTTTTCCTTTATACCCTTTAAACATTCCTTATACAATACTTATTTTAGACAATACCCTTTTTATCTTTTCCATTTGTAGCAGTTTCCCTAATATTTCGAGTATAAATACCTATTGTAAATGTAGCCGCAATCATCATCTATAATCATTGTTACATAATATAGTTCATGTTAGGACCCTAAATGAGGCCTACTAGGATTACCTAAAATTTCCATAATATGTGTGCATCCATGATATGAAAACCGCCTTGCAAGTCAGAGATTAGAAGACTCTAAATGATTAATCATTAAGGTAACTGATTTTTAAGTAATTAATTTACTGTAGAATATAAATATAAATAACTATAGGTGTCCGTATCCTACAGTTCCTTAGAACCACAGAGAATCAGTATCCCCTACCAAATAATAAGATAGGATATACCAATATTACAAAAGAAATACGAAAAAAATTAAATTATCAACAAAGGATGTTTATGTATCATCTAAAGAGTACTTAGCTATTCCTAATACTAAGATACATATCTTCATCTCACACTTGGCACTCGAGACTTATCCCAATCCCAATGTAAGTAGACCTGTAAGAGAAATTATGAGGGAATGAGCATATAACAGCTCAGTGAGTTCGTTTCTCACCACTACCAATCAAGCAAGTTTTCACACATTATTGTCACATATCCAGGCAAGTTATCTACATACAATATGAATGCATGCACGATGAATGTAAGCAACACATCCATAGGAGCCCGGAACTATGGAAGGTATAGAATTATGTCGTCTACACTTCAATAATTGTCCCCTGTACTTACCCGCATAGGGCACCTCAGCTTACCTGCATAAGGCTACCTAAGGGCACCACCCCTCTAGGCAAAACTCGATTATTACCCTAGTCAAGAAAAGAGTTTCAATCTAAATAGGGGGATTCCAAACTAAGACTATCCACCCTCGAAGGCCCCTTGGGCACAAACTTGTGAGTCCTCTCTCAACCAAAATTAACCAAAGCCTTATAGGCACAATAAAGCGAGTCCTCTCGCAATCAAAATTAACTAAGGCCTTATAGGCACAATAAAGTGAGTCCTCTCGCTATCAAGTGGAGAACCCATGCTAGCTTTGCCTTAATGTTAAAATATTATTTATGGCTCCACAAGCCCTTATAGAGATCATGCAAAAATGTGTTTAAGGATAGAAAAGCTTTTTTTTCCAAAAACACTTTTCTTAAGATTTTTGCAAGGCTAGTACTCTCCATTCATACCTTTACCAAGTCATAGACATGCGACTAGTATAATTGGTTATTTTGGTCTAATACTTATATTTATCAATTTAAAAAAAATGCTTACATAGATGATGGCATACAAGCAAAACAGTCATTCAAACATACAAGCACAGCAAGCAGCAAAACATCATACAAGTAATACGTACAAGTAAGTAGCAGGTCATTAGAACTCCCTCACCTGGATTATTGCTCATTCTTCAAGCTTTGGGGTTTCTAGAACTTGATATTGAATGCCTAAATCAAAATAGTAAAACTTATAAGTATTCTGAAAAGTCAAACTCCTTAGTCAATTAAAAGTCTATTGTAGTTGATCTAGTTTCTCCCAATATAACCCAAGTATAACGTGTATAGGGTTTATCATACTCAATGGGGTTAATAGTAACTATTTTCTTATATTTGTAATTTATGAGATTTCCTTTATGTATTTTGTAACTTTTTCATTATAATTCAGATATTTGAGAATTTATAGTCGTTTTTCATCGTTTTCAGATGTACGTTCACACAGTGATGTCCATTTTGGACGTTAAGACCCATGTTTTACGATATGGATTAAATTTATTGAAATTTTATCTTATTGAAGTTTAATTATTCTTATTGTTTATGTTTATATCCTAGTTGAGGACTAATTGATTGAATTAGCTATTTGATTCTTACACTTATGAAATTTTACATTAGTATTACTAATTTATATACTTAATGAAGTTTCATTCAATTTAGGAGGTGTCTTAGGGTTTAAGAGATTTTCGGCTTCTAAGTACATGTATATACCTATGTTATATGCTTATGTAATCTTATTATTTCTTCTTTTATAAACCTATGCTTATATCATCACTTGATGATGTCATGGCTTATGCAATCATTTGTTGATGTCGTGGCTTATGTAATTCATTCATTACATATAAATATATATATCCTTATGTACTCATACATATACATATGTTATATACCTACATACACTTATAACATACTAATATGTATACTTATGTACTTATATATATACTAATACATATAGTCATATACACATACGGTGGCATATGTATTTTTATACGTATTTTCGTATGCCTTATTTACCCTCTTAAGAAATCTTCACAATTTCATTCTTTTTGTATTTTAAGTGTATATTTAATGTGGTATATGTATATATAGTTAGTAGATGTCTTAATTTAGGTTATGTACATAATGAATACTTATGTACAAAGGTATTTAGACATGTATATCTCTAGCATACCCTTATGTACACATGCTCAAAGACATGTACACATACATCTTCTTCTACACTTCCATATGTAAATATTGAAACTTTAAGCCTAAATCAACATATATATACTCAACATATATATACACAACACATAACTACTTAACCTAACCTAACTCTTCTTCTAATTAGTAAAGAAGATGAAGCAAGACATAGTATCATAAGCACATACCTTAATTTTGCTCTTGAAAATGGATGAAAAGTTGAAAAGGAAAGAAGAGTGAAAGGGGAAGGGAAGATACAGTTGGAAAGGGGAAGAAGAAAGGGACTTTGCTTTGTTTTAGTTTGTGTTAGAAAAAGTGAAGAAAAGTGGAGTCTAGAAGAAAGAAGAAGTGGATGGCAAAACAAAGAAAAAGGAAGGGAAAAGCCAAAAGAAAAGAAAAGAAAAGAAATCATGAGAAGGAAGATACATTTATGTTGACTTTTCCACATGTTGACTTAGTCAACCTTTTGACTTTGGTCAATATGTATTGACTTGGTCAACTTTCTATACATAATGTAATAATTAAAGAAAATTAGGAGAAAAATTAAGTAAATAAAAGAAAATGAGGCATTTGGTGAATTGATTAGTAAAAATAGATAATAAGATCTTACTTTAGGTATTTATATCCTATATACATCATTTTGTAAACTACTTAGTATAACTAGTATGAAAGGTGTCAATTAGGGTGTTAATGTTTACTATATTGAACCTAAGCTTCAACTATACCTCTAACTCTATGTAATACTATCATAATCATATATTTAGGAGATAAATGTAATCTATGATTTATTATCTTAGTTTTTAAAGGATTACTTAAGGATTCTAAATATATATAGATATGCATAATTGAAAGTTATCTTTAGTCGCTTATTAATGAAATGGAAAAATATGGAGAATATATTATCACTTAGGATTTTAGGGTAAATTATGGTGGATTAATGCTTTTATATCATTAAAATAATAGTTTTAGGGTTTTTATTACTTTCAAGTACAATCTTTAGTGTTTTTACACATTTAGGGTTTAATATATTCATACGCGATTAAGTCTTCGATTGTTATCTTAGGGTTTTGATGAGGTTCGCGGTTAACTTTTGCAGTTACATATACTTGAGGTTTTAGGATCTTCGTATGCGATTAAAGACTCAATTGATAATTTAAGGTTTTTCATATTCACTTTAGGTTTTGAATTAAGATTTTTAATCGGTTTTAAATCTCACTAGCTCTATTGACTTCAGGAAATCATCTACAGTTTGGGTGTTTGATTCTACACTTAGAAAGCTAATTCGTGGGGTTTACAATTCACCTTTCGTGAGTATTATAATACCTTAGAATTTCAAGCATATACGATAACCCTAGGATTCGAACTCTTAAATTTAGGGCACTAGGCTATGCTATCTATTTTATTTCAAACTTTATAATAAGGTTAGAAAAGTTAGATAAAATAATTCAAGTAAAGTCAATTTCTCAAAATAAGCTATATAAAAATATTAATTTGAGAAAAATGTCAAGTTATCGATAAAGCTGATAATTATTGAAAACGTAAAATTCAAGCTTTTAGATATAGCGAGATATTAGAGATAAGTTATTTAACTAATAAAAATAATAAATGAAGTTGAATTATATGTAATATACATGCATTAACATAGAATATGCAATATATGTATTAAATACATAGATATAATAATAAAATATTATCAAAATAAGGTGAATTAATAGAAAATAATGGAAAATTAAAAAAAAAAAAATGAAAAGATAAGTCATCAAATGATGTGGCAACCTAGGATTAATTAGATAACATGAGCCAATACTTGATTAATTAGAGGATGACACATAGCGCTTAGGAAAATGAGAAATTGACATGTGTTATTTCACTTTTTTATATGAAAAAATCCTAAAAGCCTATAAATAGGACTCCAAACCTCATTTCCAATATTTTAGGAACCTAAAAACACAAGAACATAATTTTAGAAAATTAGAAAAAAATAAAATAAAAATAGAACAAGAAATAGAGTCGAAATTAGTCTAGATCGGTCCAATAAGATGTTGATGTCCTATTGTAGTGGCCTTTTGGGGTCCAATAGAGGGTGGCTAGAGAAGCTTTTCTGATAAGGTGTAATAGCCATAGGGTGGCAAAAAATGACCGGTTTAGGTGAGCCAATTTTTCGTCTATAATTTGTTTAATTTTCTAAAAAAATTAAATGTTGTTAATTAATTATAAAATTTGGTTTTCTATGGTTATTTTATGTGTAGATTAATGTAGTAATTTTATTTTAATTAAATAATTAGTGTAAATATAGATCCTTAAGAAAATGCCTTGTTTAGGTGAAAATTGAATAAATTTTTATAAATATTACATGATATTGTTTCAAGCTCAATTTTTCCATATAGTACGCATAATATATATATTAAATTGTGGCAACAAGAATTTTTGAAATTAAGCAAGTTTACTATTTTTTACAATTATTTTGAATAAAACTACCAGTTTTACTGAATTGTTGAAATAATTAGTTTTTGATGAAATTAATGAATGAGCCCTACATGTTTTGAATTTTGCAAGTTTATAATGATATTTGGAATACTTAATTTTTCTCTCCCACATAAATGTGTATATTTTTCCCAATTTTCCGTTATTTTGAGTTAAAATCGCTATTTTCATAAAAATAGATAATAGCCAATTTAGTTTAATTGATGATCAATAATTAAAATATATATATTTTTTTTGAGTCTATAGGATTTTTCATGAAATTAATTGGGCTTATGTACTATTTATTGTGTATTTCCCTAGTATAAACTCATATATTGGCTTAATATGTAATATATTAATTAGTACTATTAAAATACTTATCAAATTCATGTAAAATGAACACATGGGGATATATTAAGGGTTGTTAGATAAGTTTGGAATGTGTAATTTTTAGGATTTTTAGTTCAGTACTAAAGCTTATTTGGGTTAATTATAAGCTTACGATAACATACAGTTGAGTCATAGTGAGAAAAGGGTATTCTTGGACTTTGATAATATTGTTAGACTTGATTCTTAAGATATATTAATAGTACTCAAAATGATGATCATGACAATATAAAATTTATTGAAATCAGATAAGGATTGAGTAAGATACTGTCAAATGAAGTTTAAAAATGTAGAAATGAAACCTTATAATAGTTCAGGTCTAACCCATACTTGATTTGAAGACTGTATTATATTTTCATAGGTGTAATAAGTAAGGAAGGACCACATTGTGAAGTTTAGGATTTTGTGCTATTACTAAGTCAAGTAAGTGGATCTAACTTAAACTTAGAGTAGATAAATTGCTACTCATAACACTACATACTGTTTTCTATTGTGTTGATTGAATATGAGTATATCTTAGATGACTGATATGCCACTATAGTGAATAACAATGATGTGGTGATTTTGAATGATGATAACTATATCTTGGTTATATTGTTATGCTGCTATGTTGGGTGTTAATTTGTGCTTATGAATAATTGTGCTAATCAAGGAGTTTGAGTGTTTGCTAACTCAATCTTCTAGGTGTTCACCTAAGTGAACCCTAAGTGAGATACTAGAATTTCACTAAGGACAGTTTGAAAACTAGAATTAGATCTCTAGGTTAAATAAAATAGAAAGATTGATTGTGTTGAATGGTTTACTTGAGTGCTTATTGCATATCATGGCATGGCATAAAAAAGACATATGGATCAGAACTTTTAAAATAAGGCTTCCAAGTGATTATGGAAAAAGTATGGCTTTATGAACTCAAATTTTGGAAGCATATAGATAGCATTGCCTAAACATTGTAACTATTTTAATAGTCAGATTTGGTAGATTATAGTGTATGGTCTAATTTAGTAGTGTTGCCACTTTGATTTAGTGAACTAAAGTGTATAGTCTAATTTTGTAAAACAAAGTTAGGGGTCTTACTCCCAAGCAGCTCCTTGTTGCCCATATCTTCATGGATGTTGTAACTAGATGCTTGGCTACGTCGACTAACCATATGACAATTTGATGCGTCTTCGAGGTTCAACACACGGAGAAACTCCACAATGAAGCAAAACAAACAAACAGGAAAAAGGTTAGCAAAATCTAGACAACTACCGAATGGATATGACTCACCACTTGATCCTACTCAACCTACAATCCACCGAATATGACACACCAATCCGAATTGAAGGGTCACTCACCACTACTCCTTACTAAAGGGAATAGATAAGAGTTGAATGACGAGAACACTAAGGTTGCTTAAATGAGTAATTTCTGTATTGAAAAGGATATGATTCTGTGTACAAGGAAAGTGGGGGTTTATATACTTGCCCGCTAAGGTTATTTTACATGTATGAAAAGATAAAAGGATATTTTACAATCATGTTACATGAATCATACCAAAAAGGGGTAAAAAGGACAAAGAATATTCAATACGGAAGAGAAAGAATCATTCTTGAACATTATGTTAGAAAACATGTGTCGCTTAATGGTTAGATGTCAAGAGTATGATACAACATAGGAAAAAAATAGGAAGTACAGGTAGTTAGGGGCAAACCTAATTTGGATTAAGTTAGGAGACAATCGGTTTGGTTAGGAAGTCAGCTGAATTGGAGTCAGGCACTAGTGGTCGGTTAGAGAGCTCGGCTTGACTAGCCTTTCCTGTTACCTTTTGGATCAGGACTTCGTAGTTAGGCAGGAGCATGTTGGACATACGTGAAGATCTAAGAGATAGGTCAACAGGAGGTCGGATCGAAAAAGGAGTCCCCGTCTCAACTATAGCTTAGAGTTAGTATTTTCAGTGCGAGCCCTTGAAGTCCTCTAGCTTGGCTCCTTGTAATTGGTCCAAGGGATTGATTCCTATCATTTGCTTGGGGGCCAGAAAAATTTATCCTCAAATTTGAAGTGGTTTTTGCTTGTTCTTCTAAGGCTCTCATAGGGTCTTCTTCAGTTGATTGGCAGGGAATCAAATCAGACACATTGAAGCTAGAAGAGACACCATAGTCATTAAGCAACTCAATTTAGTAAGCATTGCAGTTGATCTTCTTTAAGGCATTACAGTTGATCTTCTTCAAGACCTTGAATGGATCATCAGCTCGAGGAGATAGTTTGTTCTATCTCAAGGGCAGGAATTGTTCTCAACTGAGATGTATCCACACTAGGTCTCCTGGCTAGAAAGAAATAGTTCGATGGCCTCAATTGCCTATATCTTATTGTCTTTGATCGAACTTTGCGATCTTCCTTGTAATAGAATGGTGTAGCTCTTGTAATTCTTGGGCTCGATCCACTCTAGATTGACTCTCTTCAGTAACTACTGGGTACCGATCATATCTAGGGGAATGGTAGGGTTAAGGCCATAGACGACCTTGAATGGGGTCTTCGTAGTAGTGTTATGGATAGTTTAGTCGTATGTGAACTCCACATTTAGTAGGCATAGATCCCAACCCTCAAGTTCTTTCCCACAACAACTTTGAGTAGATTACCTAGTGTCCTATTTACCACTTCAATTTGGCCACCAGTTTAAAGGTGGTTACTGGAGTTGAATATGAGTTTGGTTCCAAGTCTTCTCTAAAGGGTCTTCTAAAAATAGCTCAAGAATTTTGTGTCCTGATCTAAGACTATACTTTTCAGTACTCAATGTAGTCAGATAATCTCCTACAAAAACATATCAGTAACATATTGAGCATTGTTAGTTCGATGGCATGGAATGAAGTGTGTCATCTTGTTGAAACGGTCTACTATAACAAAAATGGAATCTTTCCCTCGAGATGTCCGAGGCAACCCTAGGATAAAGTCCATGCTGAGGTTGACCCAAGGTAGGGTTAGCATCGATAGATGAATGTATTCTCCATAGGGTTCTCTCTTCCCCTTAGCACTCTTACACATTTCACAACTACCAACTACTTTATGGACATCCTTGGCCAAACTTGGCCAATAGAAGTTCTCCTTCAATAGATTGGCTATCTCGACCCCCCAAAAGTGACCTGATAATCCTTTGTTATAGGTATCGCTGATTATTAACTCACTTATGGAGTAGTTTAGAATACATAACCTATGGTCCTTGAACAGATAGCCATCTTTAAGATAATATCCTCCAACAACTACCCCTTCTCGGTACTATTCAACAATGGAACCAAAGTGAGGGTCAGCAGCATACTACTCTATGATGAGTGAGAATCCCAATAATTTTGTCTACAAAGTGGTCAACAAAGTTTGCCATTGTGACAGAGTGTTGGCAACTACATTTATACTCCCTTTCTTGTGCAAAATGACGTATGGAACCCTTCCATGAATTCCAACCACTTAGCCTGCCTCTTAGAGAGTTTGTTTTGACTCCTAAGAAGCTTCAATGATTCGTGGTTGGTGTAAATAACAAACTCTCATGGCAACAGGTAGTGTTGCCAAACATTAAGGGCTTAGAAAAGGGAGTACAACTCCTTCTCATATATGGAATAATTTAGGGTAGGGCCACTAAGTTTCTCACTATGGAAGGTGACAAGTTGTCGCTCCTACATTAGGATAGCAATAATTCCCACTCTTGATGCATCGCATTCCATTTCAAAGGGCTTGTCAAAATTTAGTAGTAAAAGGACAGGTGTTAAGGCGAGCTTCTCCTTGATCTCCCTAAAGCTTCGCTCAACTCGATCGTTCTACCTGAACCCTTCATTTTCTTTGTCAACTCGATTAATGGGGTGGCTATTATGCTAAAGTCCTTAATAAATTGCCTATACAAAGAAGTACACGACTGCACATCTTCCAAGAAGAGGGCGCAACATATGGTTCATTAACCTCATGAATGTGCTCTGTGCATTAGTAAGTCCCAATGGCAAAACCAACCATTCGTAGAGTCTATACCTAGTCTTAAAGGCAATCTTCCATTCATCTCCTAGCCTTATGCGAATTTGGTGGTAGCTACTTCGCAAATCAATCTTTGAAAATATCTTTACACTATGAAGCTCATCTAACATGTCATCAAGCCTCGGTATCAGGTATCTGTACTTGACAATAATTCGATTGATCGTTTGACTGTTGATGCACATGTACCATAAACCATCCTTCTTTAGAACGAGTAAAGCAAGTACAACATAAGGGCTCATACTCTCCTTCACATATCCTCGCTTAATGAGTTTATCCACCTATCTTTACAACTCGGCAACTTGCTCAGGGTTCATCCTATATGCAGGTCAGTTAGGTAGAGCAACATCCGCCTATAGAACAATATAGTGCTCTACGCCTTAGACTAGTGAGAAACGCATTTAGCAAGCCTTGGATTCCTCCTGGAACATTATGTAACTCCATCATTCTTTTAACTAACAGGAACATTAGTTCATCAACTTTCTCAACAGATTGAAGCTCTCTACGACTCATCACTAGGGCTTTCTTCTTACTAGCCCGAGTGAGCTGATTATGGGTCTCATTTACTTAGGACAAGGTTAGGGGTTGCAACATTATCCTCCTTCCATTCTTAACAAAGGCATAGGTTTTCTTATACCTGTCGCGTGTAATATGTCGGTTGAACAACCAAGGTTGTCTAAGCAACAGATGTGAAGCTCTCACTAGGACAACATCGTACACTACTTCGTCCTTGTATACATTTCTGATACTGAACGGCATGGTCACTTGTTTAGTCACGTGCAAAGAACCCTTATCATGAAGCCAATGTAACTTGTAAGGTCAGGGATGCCTTGAGGTCGGCAGACCTAACCTCTACATAAATGATTGTCCAACCACATTAGTGCGACTTCCTCAATCCACTATGATTGTGCATAATTGGCCTTTGACGATACACTTGGTATGGAACAAATTCTCTCTCTGGTCCTCCTCAAGGTTTAGCAAGGAACTCGAGACTCATCTCAATACTAGGGTCATCACTTCTCCCTAGTCGATATAGATATAGGTCTGCTCTTCCTCCTTGACTTCTGCCTTTCGAACATCCTTCTCTTCCTTAGGTGCTCCTCAAGGTTCAGTAAGGAACTCGAGACTCATCTTAATACTAGGGTCATCACTTCTCCCTGGTCAATATAGATATAGGTCTCCTCTTCCTCCTCGGCTTTTGCCTTTCGAACATCCTTCTCTTCCTTAGGCTCACTCTCGTTGGTGCTATCTACTACATCTCTTCGGAGTACCATGACACATCGGTTCGGACACTCAGCAACGATGTAGTTGAAGCCTAAGTATTTAAAGCATTTCACCCCGCTAAATTTCCATCCAGAAATTTGTCCTTTCTCATACATTCTTGGTTTGGCCTGGCTATACTGCTCAGACATGCTGACTTGCTTGGTTATCGTCAAGTTGGTCATTATTTTCCTCGGCTCAGTACGGTCTCCTAAGCTTGGCTTGAATAAGTTAGCGTGGTACTAGGTCTTGGGAGAATGTTGGCCCAAGTCGACTCAGAGCATTTCTCCTATACTTTTCGACCCTCTACACTACTTGATGGCCTCTTCCAAATTATAAAACCTCTATACTTCCTTGATATTGCGAATCTCATACTTGAGTCCAAAAATGAACCTTGATACTATACGGGCCTCTGGTTCTTCCACGTCAGCTCAGATCATTAACATTTGGAACTTTCACATGTAGTCATCAACAGATTGGCTTCCTTAGCGAAGCTGCTAGAACTTTGTGAACATATCTTGTAGGTAAGTCACAGGCACAAATCTACCTCTTAACAACCTTCACATCTCATCTTAAGTCCTAACACCTCGTCTTCCATCTCTTGCCCTATTTGTATTTAGATTCTTCCGCTACATGGTGGCATACCCAGTAAACTCTAATGTAGTAAGTTAGACCTTAACTACATCCTCATATCCATAACATTCAAATACTTTCTTGACCTTCTCTTTCCACTCCAAGTATTCATCTGCATCTCTACTTTCAATGAAGGGCAAGATTTGCACCTTGACATTGTCTAGCCCTCAAGGGACTTGGCATCTTTGTCCCTATGCTTGGTAATAATCAACTTCTTCTTCTTTACCAAACCCTTCAACATCCAACTCCTCATCATCCTCTACATTCTCCTCTAACTCCAGTCTTCATTTAGTAGCTCCTTCAGCTTAAAGAGGTCAAGCTGGGCGATTGGTTCGATTAACTTGGCTATAGTATCTCTCAGGGGTGCCTTCCTATAGGTTTTGGGGCTACACACCTTAGGGTTGTTACTTGTTAACTTGCATTGCGGTGACTAGACTCTCAATAAGGTTTGTGAGTCTATTAAGTTTATCTTGAACTAACCCTAGGGTGTTACTCCTATTATGACCACGACCAAGTTGAACACCATTGGCTTAGTCACCAATAACTCCTTGAACACTTAAATCTAACATAGTGTAATACATCGTCAAACAGATTAACAACTTTAGTCCCCCAAAGTTACTCAAACAAAATAGAGAAAAACTTACTTTGTTGTCATAATGGAAAGCAGAGTATCAATGAAACCACACTTATGAACACTTAAGCATACAATAGCCACAGAAGGAACATAGTAGCCATTAACTGTAAAATGAACCAAAACTTCACTACAACTTCACACACTCCCTCGTGGAATCATAGTCTGATAACAATGAAACTGATGCTTCTCTGGGGTAGAATACACGGAGAGGCACCACAATGAAGCAAAACAAATAAACAGGAAAAAGGCTAGCAAAATCCGAATAGCTACCAAATGGATACGACTCACCATTTAATCTTACTTAACTTACAATCCACCAAATATGACACACTAGTCCGAATTGAAGGGTTACTCGCTACTACTCCTTAATAAAGGGAATAGATAAGAGTTGAATAATGAGAACATTAAAGTTGCTCAAATGAGTAATTTTGTATTGAAAAGAATATGATTTTGCGTACAAGGAAAGTAAGGGTTTATATACTTGCCCACTAAGGTTATTTTACATGTATGAAAAGACAAAAAGCGTATTTTACAATCACGTTACATGAATCATACTAAAAAAGGGTAAAAAGGACAAAGAATATTCAGTACGAAAGAAAAAGAATCATTTTGGAACATTGTGTCGAAAAACACGTATCGAAAAACACGTGTCGCTTAATGGTTGGATGTCAAGTGTATGATACAACATAGGCAGAAATAGGAAGTACTAATAGTTAGGGGCAGACCTGGTCTGGATCAAGTCAAGAGCCAATCAGTCTAGTTAGGAAGTCAGCTGAATTAGAGTCAGACACTAGCGGTCGGTTGGAGAGCTTAGCTCGACTAGCCTTTCCTAGGTTACCTTTTAGATTAAGACTTCGTAGCTAGGAAAGAGCATGTTAGACATATGTGAGGATCTGGGAGGCAGGTTGGTAGGAGGTCGGATCGGAAAAGGAGTCCCCGTCTCGACTATGGCTTAAAGCTAATATTTTCCATGCAAGCCCTTGAAGTCCTCTAGCTCGACTTCTTGTGATTGGTCCAGTGGGTTTATTCCTATCACTATTGGAGGGCATAGGATATCGGTACTGATGTATGCCATATGCATGAGCATAGCTTGCTGCATTGCTAGCAATAAATGCTTTGTTGGGCAAATGCATACGTGAAGTTGAATTTGTAGATTATGATTAAAATGTTTTAGTTGTGATATGTGATATTGTCTATGTTATATTGTTTATTATTCACTCTTACTTAGCTTAGTAGCTGAGGGGATAAAATGTTTTCTCCTCAGGTTAACACTGTTGTAAAGGGCCCCAACACTAGGGGGAATGTATATTAAGAGCGTAAGTCGAAGTCGATGACTTTTGTGTGAAACCTGTACTAAGTTAGGAATCCTATTATTGTGAATACGACAAAAGAAAAAGGTGGTTTATGTTTTGATGAAAATATTATGTTGTACACATTAGTTGTAATTGAATATCCAACTAAACTTCAATGTAACAATCCCTTTATCATGTAAACAAAGATGTCTTATGATGAATGAGTAAGTAGGGATAAGATTTTAATAGGTATTCCTGTATGATTGTGCATCCCGTGCTAAGCTAGGATATGACATCTTTAGGTGATATCAAGGCATTGATTAGGGAACATGCCTTTAAGCACATGTGAGATGTATGTGGTAGTTAGGTAACTAAGAGTCATTGTTTAGTAAAACAACTATAGTAGTTATCCATAGAATTTTATGTGATATTTATTTAGATAGATGATTTGTAGGGGATATGGAAGATCACCAATGAACAAAGTATCTGAAGAGCAAAAAGAGGAATTACCACAATAGCTTCAACCTAACCCTAAGCAACCACGACATTTGAAGGAATTAGTACTACAATTTACAACTGCATTGGTAGGAGTTGATGCAGATGGAGATAAGTTAACTCAAGTACAATGATTAGTGGAACCATTTGATAGAAAGAACATTAATCCTTTGATGGTAGAAGAATGTGTTGACTTGTTGGAGAAAGCTTTTGAAATTCATGAGGTTAAAGAAAATAAGAAACTTAGGATAACTGCTACTCTGTTAAATGGGGATGCAAATAATTGGTAGGAGACAAAGAGACGAAATTTACTAAAACCGATTTGTTAGGCTATATTTAGAGATACATTTCTAGAACAATATTTTCTTAAGGGTGTGAGAGAACAAATGTGTGAAAAATACTATAAGCTAAGACAGTAGGGTAGGACAATTGAAGAATATGAGAGGGTTTTCAATAAGTTTTTGAAGTTTGCTATTGAAGCTGTATGAAATAATGAGGTTTTTATAGTTAAGCAATTCAAGGCCGGATTTGATCTTTATTACCAGGTAAAGCTGAAGAGGAGTAGGGTGAAAAGATATACTGATGTTGTTAATGAAACTCCTCTAATCAAACAAGTGTGTAATCTTCGATAGGTTGTAGATGAGATTGAGAATAAGAAAAGGAAGTTAGATGTTGGTTCTAGCAGTAAAAGTAATACAGCTAAAGGAAAGAAGTTCATTTGATCTACAATAGGAAATAGAAGGCTTCTGTAAAAAATACAACCTTATTGGAAGTGTAATGGTAAGCATCGAGCTTAGGAATACCTAGAATTAAGAGGGAAGTATTATAGGTATGGAGAAACTTGACATCTAGCCAAGTGGTGAGAAAACCCCAATCCAAGGTGTATATATTCTTACTGATGCCATCAATGAGGGCATACTGTTTGACATTATGTAGGACAACAATAGGAGAGACTAGTTTAGTGATAAAACTAAACTAATGGACTAGGACCAAGTAATAGGAACAAACAACTTAGAAGGGAAGAACTCGACTTAGAGAGTAAGGTAGGATGTACGCTTATGCTGTTTAGTGAGACAATGCTAGAGATAACTGGGGTATAACATGTATGATCTTTAAACTTGATAACTTTAAATGTACATGTACATGGTAGCTGATAGTAAATAAATAAGAAATGCTTGAAAGTAGTAGTATGGTTATCATAAATTGTTTTAGAAATGGTATGTGTAAGAGATAGTTGTACCTATACATATACTTTGTTTGATACTAAGGTAATTCACTTGTATATTTCAAAAGAGTACGTTAATAGACATGAATAAACCTTAATTTATGAATTAATGGTTACAACCCCTATTGAAGGAAAACAAGTGGTGTAACATAAAGTGAAGGATGGGGAATGCGAATCTTGATACTCATAAGATGATTGCAAAGTTGGTTGTCTTGGATATAAAAGGATTGAATGTAATATTGGAGTTAAGCATCGAGCAAATATTAACTATGAGGAAAGGATAGTGGCATTTAAGTGGCCTAATGAGAAGGGAATCGCAAAAGATTTATAGAAACTTAAGTGTTGAAAGAGGTTGTCAGAAGAAAAAGAATTCATAGAAAAGGAATCGAAAATAGGCATTTAGGAGGAGATCTTAAAGGATGATATGTATGTTGCAGTGAGGCAGGAAAAAGTTATTATTTGAATAAATGAAATAGTAAGAAATGTCAAAGGTGGATGATCATGAGTAAGTTTCAAGAATAAATCAAAACTTTATTTGAAGTATAATTTGAGACTATTCAGAGATTGATCTTATATTGAATGAAATTGTGATTCTCGGGATAGTAGCTAATGATGAGATTGAGGAGTCAAAAAGATGACAAAGTATGTATAGTTAATAAGATATATAACTATAAAACTATGAGAGGTATACCTTTCATGTACCCTTGGCACATGTTGTAAGCAAGAATAGTATGACAAATCTATGACCTTCATGACTGTTTTGTCAAGACTCATGTTAGTTACAACTCTTGTGTCTTTTATGACAAAGATTCCTATCCTTGTAAGTCTTATTATGTCAATTGTCAACCAGAAAAATTTCTAGTGTCTTTGTGAGTCTTCTTCATTAAGAGTCATGTCAATTCATGTTAAATCCAATCAAGCCCACTTGGTCTAATTCATTCTTTATCTCTTTGATGTACAAGATATTGGAAAGTTTAGAGTTGCTAAACTTATTCTTGCTAATATATGTGTTAATTATAGGATGTGCCCATGATCTTAATTATGACCATTAAGTGATGATTGCAGTATAAGACCTATAGACGTGAAGAAATTGAATTTGTTATGTTTATCCTAAGTGGAAATCGAGACTTGAACAATGCCTAAATGACAAGGATGAGATGAAAAGACATATTGGCTAGTTGTCGAGCCTAGTTTTTTCCCTCCCCGAGTTCTTTTATAAATTAGGTTTCCTTTAAACCAATCAGTACTATACCTTACCCATTTAATACCGATCCTTAATTAGCATTTAAAGAAAATGTTTTGGAGTCATCACCCGATCAGAGTTGCGAAAAAGAGTTAAGTTATAACCAGTTGGGTGGATAGGTTATAGCTTAGCTATTGGTCTTTCGATAAAAACCGATAAGAGATCTGGATTTGAAGGTTATGATTTTTAAACATTACGAGAACCATTAACTTTCCAATTTTAAAATTAAACTTAAAAATCACCTTTTTTAATTTCATAAAACTCAATTGTTATTACTCTAACTGGATAACTTAAATAATCTAAGGAAAAGGAAAATTGGATTTTTTTTAATTTATTTTTATCGTCACATTGTAGGTGCTTACGTACCCGCTATTCGGGATCAGACGTACATGATTCTTTTATGAAAACTTTAGCTGGTGATTTGATTTTAATTTTTGAAAAAAGGTTGGATTTTTTTTTTTTTACGTAGTTCAATTTATTCAAGGAAATTCTCTTAAAGGGTTTTCATTGGTGTTTTATTTTTGGAAACTCTAAACTAGTCCTAATTTGGAAAGGATCCATTTATTTTTATTCATTTTTAGAAAACTCAATTTTTCTAAGTATAAAAAAAAAATTATTCACTAACCTATTTATTTATTTTTATTTTTATTATATTATCTTATTTATTTTATTACTTATCCTATCTATATCTATTAAACTAAAAATAATAATAATAAATAGATTACTTCTTTTTTTTTTTTCCTCTCTTTTTCTTTTCTTCCTTTTTTCTTTTGCTTTTTTTTTTCTTTTTTCTTTTTCTCACTTATCATTACATTTACAAACAAATAAATAAAATTAAAAAGAGAAAAAAAAAAAAAACAAACCAAGTTAGCTTAGATTAACTTTGAATCGACTCAAACGACTCAGAGGCGGCTTGAATCGGCTTGAGGTGACTCGGTCGGCTTACTTCAGCATGGTTGACTCGATTGGCTCAAAGGCGACTCAATTGACTTACTTTAGCTCGAGGTTGGCTCACTTCGGCTTGATTGGCTCCAGTCAGCTTACTTCGAGTTGGTCAGCTCCAGTTGGCTTCAGTCAGCTCTCTTCAACTTAGATCGACTCACTTCGACTTGGTCATCTCCAATTTACTCTAGTTGGCTTTGATTGGCTCACTTTAGCTCGGATCGACTCGTGTTGGCTTAGAAAATTCAATGGTAATAGTTTTCGTCAAAAAACACCGTAGGGGATGCTATCCTAGAGAGAAAAAGGAATCGTGTTAAAGAGGGGAAGCTTTGATTTTTGTTTTTCTAAAGTGTTTCGAAGCTTTGTTGTGTGTTGAAAATAAGGAGCAAACCCTTATTTACAGTTATCATAGTCGAGTTAAGAATGGAAAATATTAAATGCAATACCATTTTCTTCCATATTTGGGTTGGGCGAACCTGGACAACATGTGATGCCAAATACAAAGTCGTGCGTGTAGTAGTGTGTCCAACGCGCATAGGAATGTGTTGAAGTGTATCCAATGTGCATAGGAGTGTGCTTACCATACTTAGAATCGAGTTGATAAATGATGTAACGATGATGTGACTCGTAATGTGGCGATGACATAGCGATGAAGTAAGAAAAGAAAATAAAAGGTTCATTTTACACCTTTCATGGATTGAACTCAAGATCTCCAAGTCATATGCAATATTAAGTTCAAGTACTTATCCAGTTGAGCTGTTGCTTTTTCCTTGTTCATAAGTGCAATAATTGCACATATGAACTAAATCAACCTAGGCCAGATTCAAATCTAAATTTAGGCTCAATGATCATTTTTTTATTTTACCTAAATTATAAAAAATTATATTTTAATAAACTATCTAAAATATTTATTATTTTCTAAATCTTTTATTTTTTGTATTTTTCTAATTTAAATTTTTTTTCTAAATTTCTTCTATTTTTTTTGCTTTTCTTAAATCTTCTATTTTTTTTTGCATTTTTTCTAAACTTCTTATTTTTTGTGCTTTTCATATTTTCCTATTTTTTCGAATTTTTACTAATTTAAGACCCATTAACCTATTTTAAAGATTAAAAATTAAAAAATAAAAAGGGAGTAAAAATGAGATGTTTACACTAGCTATAGGATGGATAAGGAAATAATGGAAGGGATGATTATGAGTTCCATAGGACTAACTAAATGTAAGAGTCTAAACTAACTAAAGAGATGAAATGGGGATTGAATGAAGATGCTAGTTTGGATGGTGACAAAGGAATGGTATAAGAACATGCTAATTCGAAATGAACAGTTGTGAAGGGTAAAATCATAGATAATAATATGATGATTGTGGCACCTAGGATAAGAACCTAGCAAAGTAATAGTAATGGACTAGATACCATGGAAAGATGACTTGAACGAAAAGGAGGAATGAATGATTTACTTGAGTGCTTATTGCACATTGTGACATGGCATGGCATAAAAAGGACTTACGAGTCAGAACTTTCAAAATAAAGCTTCCAAGTGATCATGGAAAAAGCATAACTTTATGAACTCAGTTTTTGGAAGCATATAGATTACATTACCTAAACATTATGACTATTTTAATGGTCAAATTTGGTAGACTACAATGTATGGTCTAATTTGATAATGTTGCCTCTTTGATTTGGTGAACTAAAATGTGTAGTTTAATTTTGTAAAACAATGTTAGGGGTCCTACTCCCAAGCAGCTCCTTGTTACCCTTTTTTATATTAGAAGACTATAATGCGTAGTCCAATTTGGTGACTCCTTGTTGCCTATAGGTTCATGGATGTTATAACCATGTGCATGAGCTTAGCATGCTACATTGTTAGCAATAAATGCCTGATTAGGCGAATGTATATGTGAAGTTGAATCTGCAGATTATGATTAAAATGTTTTAGTTGTGATATGTGATATTGTCTATGTTATATTGTTTATTATTCACTCTTACTTAGCTTTAGTACCTGAGGAGATAAAATGTTTTCTTCACAGGTTAACACTATTGTAAAGGGCCCCAACACTAAGGAGAATGTATACTAAGAGTGTAAGTTGAAGTCGATCACTTTTGTGCGGAACCTATACTAAGTTAGGAATCTTACTATTATGAAGATGACAAAAGAAAACGGTGGTTCATGTTTTGATGAAAATTTTATGTTGTATACATCAGTTGTAATTGAATATCCAACTAAACTTTGATGTAGCAACCCCCTTATCATGTAAACAAAGTTGTCTTTTGATGAATGAGTAGGTTGAGATAAGTTTTCAATAGGTACTCTAGTGTGATGGTGCATCCTATGCTAAGCCGAGATGTGACAAGTATTCTCTTGTTTGCTTTCTTTTCACTCTTATCCTATCTTTCAAGCAAAGCTAAGTGGCGAGTACCCTCACTAAGTTAGCTCATGTATCATATCGAGTTTATGTCATGAGTCTTTGGTAGTTCCTAGGTGTGTTACATTCTTAGAGTCTATCATGGTTTTCTTACTTGTTTGTTTGTTTGCTTTTACCATGCTCATTTTTAAGCTTTCTATAAACTTGAACCCACCTCAATATGCCCGACCTGGTATCCTCTTAGCACAAGTTGTATCTGCATCAACAACTACATTACTCTTGCTTTGCTTGTATTTAATGATGAAATTAAATCCTTCCAGAAATTCTATCCATTAGGCTTATCTCTTTTATAGCTTTGATTGGCTCCTTAAATATCTCAAGGACTCATGATCAGTGTATATGACAAATTCCTTTAGCAAAAGATAGTGTTGATAGCCATGAAGAGCTCAAACCAATGCCAAGAGTTCTCTATCATACACAGAGCAGTGTAGTTATGGTCCATTGAGCTTTTCACTATGATAGGAAATAGGTTGGCCTTCTTGCATTAGTATAGCTTCAATGCTAATACCTAATGCATTGCATTCAATCTTAAACACTTTCTCAAAGTTTGGCAAAGCTAAGACTAAGGCAGAGGTCAATCTTTCTTTCACCTTGGTAAAGCTTCTCTCCTCTTCATCTCCTTATTTAAACTCTACATTCATTTTCGTCAGCTTAGTAAGGGGTGCAACTATTGACCTAAAGCCTTGAATAAAATAGTGATAAAAGGAAGCTAATCCAAAGAAACTCCTCACCTTGGCATAGGAAGATAGGATCAGCCACTCAATAGTAGCTTGAATTTTCTCTTCATCAACCTTTAATCCTCCCCTACTAACTACATACCCTAGGAAAATCACCTCTTTCTAGTAGAAATAGCACTTCTTCAAATTTCCAAACAATTTCTCTACTTAAGGGACGTAAAAAACAACTTGAAGATGGCCAATATGACTCACCAAGTCGACACTATATAAAAGGATATCATCGAAGTAGACCACTATGAACTTTCCAATCGGATTTCTCAAGACATGATTCATTAGTGTCATAAAAGTTCTTATAATTACCATCCACTTGTACAGACCATGTCGAGTCTTGAAAGTAGTCTTCTACTTATCATCTTGCCTCATACGAATCTGGTGGTAACTTAACTTTAAGTCAATCTTACCGAACACTCTAGCACCAAGCAATTCGTCTAACGTATCATCTAGCCTTGAAATGGGATACCTATACTTGATTGTGATCTTGTTCATGGCTTTACTATCTATATACATTAGCTATGTACCATCCTTCTTCGACATAAGTAATGCAAGTATAGTGTAAGGGCTGAGACTTTCTTTTACATTTCCTTTTCCTAATAGCTCTTTCACTTACCTTTGGAGTTTGACAGCTTGCTCAGAGCCCATTCGATAAGTTGGTTTGTTTGGTAGAGCATCACCAAGTATTAAGTTAACATAGTGTTCAATGCCTTGGAAAGAGGGTAATCATTCGAGCAACTACTTGGGAAACAAGTCTACATACTCATCCAATAGCTCTTTGATCTCTAGGGATAGTACAACTTTCTCCTTTAGTTCTAAAAGTCACCTAATCAATAGAAAAGTCGGCATGTCAGCCTTAATAGCTTCTTAGAGCTCGACACAACTCAAAATCAAGGCCTTCTTCAACCCTCGAGCTAGGTTAGCTTGCAATTTGCTAACCTAGCTTAGTGTCATGAGGTTCAAAGTAATCATCCTTCCATCTTTTTCAAACATGTATGTATTTCTAAAACCATCATGAATAACCATCCAATCAAAAAGCTAAGGTTGGCCTAGTAACACATGGGATGCATACATAGGTAGCACGTCGGATTTCAACAAAATAATTTCTAATAAAGATTGGCAGCAATACTTGCTGAGTGACATGCAATGTTCTTTTCTTGTCAAGCCAATGTAGTTTATAAGGCCTTGGATGTGAAATATTCGGCAAATTGAGCTTCCAAACTAAGTCTACAAGCACTACATTTGTGCAACTTCCATTGTGTACTATGAGTGCATATACTTGCTCATTTACCTTGCGTGTGATGAAAAACATGTTCTCTCTCCACTCCTCTTCGATAGAGGGTTCAATACTAATTGTACATTGGACAACCAAAGTTAACTTATCTAAATCCTTCAGAAACGCATCTTCCTCCAATTTCCTTTTCTTCTTAGGTTCCTCATTTGTGCTATCTACTTCAATTTTTAGGGCATCTCCCTTAATGGCCATAGTTCTTCTGTTCGGACAAAGGGTAGCCATATGCCTAAATCCTTGGCACTTAAAGCACTTGATTTTGCTCATCTTCCTCCCAAATCCTTATCCCTTCTCAGAAGTTCTCATTAGCAGATCCTAATCAACAGGGTGACCCTTCAACTCAATTACTGCTTCAGCTCTTCTACTAAGGTTAGAGCTTAAGGGAGTTTGACTACCGCTTTGAATAGCTTAGTGAGATTGGCCACATCAGCTTATTAGAGGTTAGTTTATCCTAATCTTCCTTTGCCTTTCTACTCACTAGGCAATTTTAATGGCCTCATCTAATGTGGAAAAATGTTGTAATTCCACTACATCTCGAATATCATATCTATCACAACCCAAACAGTATTATTATTGTGGTAGATCATTGTATACTATACAAAGATTTACAATCAACCCTCTCATTGATTATAGGCCTTCTATCCGATACACAAGGCTCTTTCTACTTTATATTACCATTAGGCCCATAGATAGGTAATATCGATCATATTAACTAAGATTTACCATTTAAATACAAAAATACTAAAGTTAAAGTGTGAATTCGTATATTTCCACAACAAAATATTACAACGCATTTAAAGTCCTATAAGAGTTTACATTGAGAAAGTCTAACTATAGAATTAAACTAAATAAAGAAAATAAATATCTACAAGTCATTATTACAAAATTCCCTCTTCATTTCCTAAAACTCACAATCTCATCTTGACATGAGACTCACCTCAAGCATTCTTAAGCCCAAATGAATGAAGAGATGGTCTTGCATCAAAAGAAATCTATCGGGGTGTAAGCTTATACTTAATAAGTTAATCCCCTCATCATACTACATAACAATTTTATTAAATGCATAAATATATGAATTCATGAACAATCAAAATGCCAACCAATACATGCAATGACCTAGGAACTGCATGCAACTCAGAATTATAACCCCTATAGTTCGGGTTGGAGATAATTAACCAACACAAACCATCAACTGGGTCTTAGCACCTGAGTTTTTATTCCCATTTGTACTATTGTGCTCATATCAACTCAAACATATATGTAGTATATACAAATCTTTCCTCTCATAGAAAAATATACTTACCTTTTTCAAGTAACAAAATTTGTGCTAAAATCCCAAGTCTAGTAGTGGGGTGGGCCCCATAGTCCACATTATATGCCTTAAGCAAAAGTTACAAAACATGGCTAAACCCGATAGCTAAGATAGAGACTCAATAATATAATAATGGCATAACCATTGCCTAATCCCTATAGGAGCCTCCGCTCCCGTAAGCCCCTTCCCACCTTTCGCATGATGCGACAGTTAGTATAGTTATGATGCAATTATGAGAAATGCATGATCCATTGAATTTTTTAGTCGAATCATTACTTAATCTAGTTTTCGTTGTGATCAAACAAGTTCATTCCAACAATTGTACATAACTATCATCACAACAATTTCGATTATTATTTGATTAACAAGTCATGGAGTTCAATCATAATATCATACACATGCATTTCCCATATCACATAAGCATTTAATTTTATTATATAAATTTAAATGCAACTATACTACAAACAAAATCAAGCATGAGGTCATTAGGAATCACTCACTCAGCCATAGCTCAGTCATACTAGTTTGGGGGTAGGTCCTCTCCAATAGTTGGGTCCTCTAAACATCATAAATATGATATTATAAGAAATTGAAAAGGCTAAGCTAAAATCTTTTAAGTTACACTTTTAACTTAGTTTTGTATTTTTCCCTGGTTTTACTTAAAACTTCAATTGCATATAACTTTCTAGTTTTAAATCCAATTTTTATGATCTTATGGTTGATTTTCATTGTTTTCTAATGTACTTTAACGTGGTGTGGTTAAATTTTCAAGTTAGGGCCCACAATTCTATCCACTAGTCAGAACAGTAGCAGTCCTCATGTTTTAGTGTTCTTTTAGGCTTAGTTTAGTTGTTGGGCTTTTTGTTATCTTAAGAAATCTTTTAGGCTTGGGCTTGGAACTTTATTCTAAGCTTAAAGCATTCTCTAAATTCAGATTTCCATCCTTATCTTATGACTTTGGTGCTATCAACATTTTCATGGACTCTTATGCAGGCTTATGTAGTCAAATGGGCTTGTTTTTTTATCTAAACTAAAGTTAATGACTTTGATGGGCTTAGGGAGTTTTATGTGGGCTTCTTATGGGTCTTAAAACAACTTTTCTTGATTGATTTAGATGCTGCTTAGAATTTCTTAATGGCCCAACTTAGAGTTCTAAGCTTGTTTTGAATATTTTTAAGCTCAGTTTTAAGTTTTAGGCTTTATACACATATTATACTTGCTTTAGTTGATTTTTTCATTTTGTTTACTTTGTTTATCATGTTTTTAAGTGAGTTTTCTTGGTGTTCTAGATATGGATAGTTCGGTTTAAGAGCTTCCAACTTGGTTTTTCAACTTGTTTCATCATTCTCTTATGTTTAAGTGTTAAATCAAGAACCTACACTACTTATATTGTAACTCCAACTTAATTTCTCTTCCATGAGATGATTATTTAGCTTAAGTACTAAGTAAAAGTTATGAATCACATACTTATCATGAGTTCTAGACCTTAGTTTTCATCTCAAAAAATTGATTTCCCCATAAAAATATCATGGAAGCTAGATTTGAGCAAATGTAACCAAATGAAATTAAAAGTAACATCTATATACCCTACATATACTTCATGTCCAGCATGTTACTCCCTCATCCACACACATATTTCATGATTTTCTCAACTTACAAACTTCTATTTTAAGTGCTATACCTGCTTCCTACATAATACCAAACTTAGTATGCTCATAGTCCATCTTTTATATAAGAGATTCATAAGCTTATTGCTTAAAGTAAACTAGCTATGTTATCACCTTATACATATGTTAATATCTTCATGAACATTTATGAACCCTTAGTTATGGCATAATATAGCACTTCAAATCTTAAAAACTTACTCGTCCTAAGTAGTATAAAAGGTGGTTGTGCGCTAACGTTCCTCTTTTGCTCCTTGTTTTCCTTTTCCTTTTGTAAGCTTCTTATGCTTCCACAACTTCAGGATTTAAGGTTGGCTTTGGGGTGTTCTAGGATCTCCTAAAATAGCTTTTGATGTGGAAAAATGAAGGTAACAAAAACAAGTCTTGTGTCATGAGGATGTAAGTGTGGAAGTGGCGATTTGTGTATAGTTTTTAGGGTTTGGTTTCTCCTTTTGATTTTGTGTTTGTAGTGTAGAAAAGAAAATGAAAGATGAGAAGAGAGGAGAGAGAGTGTGCCAGTTCAAAATGGGTGTGTAATGCATCTAACAAGCCTCTTTTTGTTGTCTTTAAACAACTATATAAGCCAGACTTTGACATAATTACTTGATAACCTATCAGAAGCTAGTGATAAGACAAATTCCATATTCTTATATGATAAGTTATTTAATGTGATTGGTTGGTTTACCTATCCATATATAACATAGCTTATAAGTGAAGATAAGGGAATTGTCTTATATGTAATTTTTGGTTCTTAAATCAACTCGTAAGTTATGATTTGCTTCTTATGGAATTTTGTAATTTTCTAGAGTTGAATAAAATTATTCAAATTAGATTCTCAATTAGTCACTTCAAGTCATAAGTCCTTATTTATCCTAAGGTTTAAGGTTTTGGGTGACTTAGAGTTCGTTATTCTTATATTCGAGTTTTTATTGATAATGAACTTTTGAATTGAAAAACTAAGTTGGTTTTCTAAATGTAAACTTTAATTCTTAATTTAGTTAGTCCTTAGGAATGATCGAGAAGTACTCTTGATCACATGTCCCTTAAAGCAAGATTTATAATATCTTAATCCAGTAAGGAATCTGGAAACTGTTCAAGTTAAAGGTTCATCTACCTCACATCGGATCGTAAGCATTTGGAATTCTCGAACAAACTCATCAACAATTCAGCTACCTTATCTTAGCTCTTGAAGTCGAGCAAAAGTATCCTCCAAATAAGTATCCGACACAAATCTATTTCTAAGGATTCTTTTCATCTCAAGTCAGATACTAACCTCTCTCTATCATTCTCTCCTTCTCGTGGCCTGGAAGTTCCTCCACCACATTGTAGCATATCATGAGAACTTTACAACAGCAACTCTCATTTTCTTTTGGTCTTCATACCAGTAATAGTCAAAGACTCATTCTACTTTCTCTTCCTAATTGAGATAGTCATCAGCATTTCCAGAACCATTAAAGCTTGGGATTTGAAGATTTACAAGATTAGTAGCTCAGTATACATGAGCTTGTTCTTCTATTTCAACATGCTCTTCTTCTTCTTCCTCTTTATCTACTTCCCCTAAACCAATCATTCTCTGTACATGTTCTCCACTATTTTACCTTGATTTTGTCGAGCTAGGATCTGTCCTCTCATTGACCGAGTAGCTCGGAAGAATTTTAAGTAGCATTAGTAAGCTGAAAGGCTAATGTATGAACAACTTTGATTAGGTTGGCTATCAAATTATCCATTTCATCAAACCGCTCATTAGTGCTTCTAGGAGTATTTTTGGGGTTATCGGCCATTAAGGACAACACCACTATTATCATCTCCAATACTAGCATTTATACTTGAATCAGTCATCTTTTACTTAACTTTATGTTTACACGAACAAACAACATTAGGCTTTCTCATAAAACAAAGCACACTTATGGTTCCTAAACACCCAATGTACTACTTCATAGTAAATGTACAATTACTACTCACTTTGTTTTCACAGCTCAAAATATAGTACAACAGGGTACATGCAACAACAAACCACTATGACTTCTACTAACTCAAATACTCATAGTTAACTCTAACATAACCAGAGCATACTCTACTATAACCAATACTACATACTACATAGTAATAATCACAACTGAATATCAACTTACCCATTACAAACCTTCGCTCTGATACCAAGATGATAGGTCATGCCAAGAGTAGATAAGGTCAATCGTATCGAGAGTGGGTCTAAGCTTACAAAAAGCTTGAAAATGAGGATGTAAAAAGTGCATGAAACAGGGAATGAACAAGAAAACCATGATTAGCTCTAAGGATATTATGCACTAGGGAACTACTAAGGTTTCACAAAGCGAACTTAATATGACACATAAGCTAGCTCGGTAAGGGTACTCGTCACCTAGTCTTGCTTAAGGATTAGGATAAGAGTGAAGGGAATGCTTATAAAAAGAGACAATGAAGTATATTCAATATCAAAGATATGTTGCGGCTACATTTACAAGGGTATATATACCCAAAAAGTTAGGGCATCCTACTTAAAATGGAAATGACAAAAAAGGGTACTATCTAAAAGATGTCATGTACAAGGAATAATAAAGGGTACAAATGAAAAATAAAAAAAATTGGATAATTTGTGTGGCTCATCCTTTTACATAGTGTTAGACATGTGGCATTTAGTCATTAGGCTGCTTCTGAAAGAAAGAGACAAAGTTGTACAATCAAGTTAGAAGTTGTTGAGTAAAGGGTCCGAATAGACCTTAGGGTTCTTCTAAGGAGACATTGACTTTGAAGAGTTTAAGGGTTCTCAGCATAAGTATTGTTGAGCCAGTGATTAGCACAGGTGGAGTAAAGCAAACATTAGTATTGGCTAAGCAATCAAAGGAATGTGAATCAAGTAGGCACATAATGGTTGACATAACTAAAACAGCTCGACTCAACAAGTGAAGTTGTTCAATAGTGCGAATCAACTCAACCTCAACTAGTGTTGGCTGGAAAGTTAGAACTCACTTCATTAGTCCTTTAAAACCTTAAGCGTGGGCTTGAGTCAAGGGTCCAGTTGTCTGATTCCCATCAGTTTGCCTCAACAACTTATAGTACAACCAATTACATAATTTCTAAAAAAGATACAATATTGTGAAGGAAAGAACACATTACCTTACAATTATAGGAACCATAAAGAGATTCTCTAAATTCTTCTAATCTAAACGATTATTTATTACCTTAAAATTGAAAATACACTTTTAGATTCAACCCAGTGCTTAACCGTAATTATCAAAACATTTACTAAAAATTGTTTTACGGTTGTGACGAGCCTTATGAGTTTAACCTACCACCAAGGCCTTGCTCTTGCACTACCAAAAGAATCATAATTAGTTTTGTGATTTCAACGAAACCGATAAAGTCCAAGGTACTCTATGTCTTGCCTTTAGGATTTACTAAGTTTGTTATGGGTGAGTCCAACTCTATAACACAAGGGTAGTCTAAATGAGACCCTTAAATAGAGAGGAGTACTTTTTTGTAAAGGCTAGGTTATAACTTTTTGGTATTCTAAGCTTGCTCTAGCACTTTTATTATTTACCTTATCACCCTTCAATAATAATAACTCATTTCTAATACCATAACTCTAGATATTTTCTTCTTATCTCTTCCTCTAACTCCGATGTAGCCTCTCATTTTAGGTGGCTAGCCTACTGCACTTTGACATATGGTATTTTCCTTCTCCTTAGTCTTAAACCTTTGTATCCACTATCTTTATCAGTCACCCATTGTTGGTAGATTTAATTATAACTCTAACTCTTCGAGTGCCATAATTGGAGCTTTACCTTGAGTTGCATCTTAAGCATCATCTTAATCCTTATTGAGTACATATTTCTATAACATATACATACGAAACATGTCGTGTCCTCCCATTAAGCCAGGTGCTAATGCTAAACTATAAGCAACCTTACTAATCCTTTCCACTACTTCAAATGGTTCAATATACTTGGGACTTAGCTTTCCTCTTAAACCAAATCTGATTACACCTTTCATATAGGATATCTTCAATGGAACCAAATCTCCTACTTTAATCTCTAGAGGACGTTATTTTGTGTTGATATAACTTTTCCATCTGCTTTGGGCTGCTTGCATGCATTGCTTGATCACCTACACCTTATCAATAGTCTCCTGTACGAACTCTAGCACTAGGATGTGCCTTTCTCCAACTTCATCCCAATGTAAGGGAGACCTACACTTCCTTCCATACAATGTCTCACTTAGAGCCATTTGTATCATTCCTTGGTACCTATTGCTATAAGTAAACTCAACTAAAGGTAAGTGTTCATCCTAATTACCTCCAAAGTCAAGTGTATAAGCTCTAAGCATATCTTTTCAAATTTGTATTATCCTCTCAGATTGTCCATTGATTTGAGGATAAAAAGCCTTACTAAACTACCCCTTAGTACCTCTACAAACCTTTCTAGAATTTGCTTACAAACTATATATCTTTATTAGATGTTCTTATAAATGAAATCGCAGACAGTCTTACTATCTTTTAAACATATGGCTTAGTTAACCTCTCTCTCTCGTCATTTAGTCTCATGGGAATGAAGTAAGTTATCTTCGTCAATTGGTCTACCATCACCTAACTGTGTCATGCTTTTCCTTTATTTTAGGGAGGTATGTGATATTATCTATGTCAAATGCTTCCACATTCCATTTTGGAATAGATAAGGGTTGCAACTCTTCATCGAAACTTTTATGCTCAATCTTTATCATTTGATGCATGGTACACTTAGAAACATACTTTGCAATTTTACGCTTTATGTTATTTCACCAGTGGTGGTTCTTTATGTCAGGATCCTAAAGGGAGCCTAGTAAGATTACCTAAAATTTCCATAATATGTGTGCACTCATGATATGAAAACTGTCTCGCAAGTTAGAGATTACAAGACTCTAAATAATAAATCACTAAGATTACTAATTTTCAAGTAATTAATTTATTGTAACATAACATAACATATACATATAAATAACTATAGATATCCAATATCCCATAGTTCCTCAGAACCACAGAGAATCGGTATCCCCTACCAAATAATAAGACAGGATATACCAACATTACAAAACTGTAGGAAAAATTAAATTATATTAAATTCTAACATGTGAATATTTTGCTATAAAGAATGTTTATGCATCACCTATAAAGATCTCAACTAATTCTAACACTAATGTACATATCTTCATCTCGCACTCAACACACGAGACTTATCCCAATCCTATTGTATGGAAACTTGCAAAAGAAAGACTATTGGGGAATAAGCTATAAGAGCTTAGTGAGCTATCTCTCGTACCATACTAGCAAACAAGTTATTAAACAAATTGTTACAACCATATGAATGCATACATATGCAGTATGCCAAACAATATATGTAGTTGACTGGTATTGCATATAATATCAAATTTTAACGCCCTTCGAGATAAGGGTTAAAGATTCATCGGCACCAATCACGACTAGGCTCTAGCACCTAAGTTTTTACCCAAAACTTTGAATATCATATTTCGTAAAATATATTTCCATTTCTAAGTCGTCTAATAGTATACAAAATCCCAGGCCTAGTGGTGAGGTAGCCCCCGCAGTCCACACTCACACCCTACAGCAGAGATCTCTAGACTCGACCCTCAGCCATACGGTTGGTGTCTCTATCGCCTAGTAAGCCTGTAGATTTGGGTAAGGTCATGTTGTACGAATGTACCGTACAGAAACACTTTAATATATATAAACAACCCTTGTAAGGCCTCTCTTTATCTCCACATGAGTGACTGCCAGGGTAAGTAAATGCAATGCATGGATAATGCATGACCCTTTTAATTTAAGATAAGCCAAATATAATTAGGTCAAATTATGAAGTGATTAATGAATATTAGCAAACCATCCAAATTATATAAAAATCAATCATACCATCAAATAATCAATTATTGTATTTAACAATATTTCTTACAATAATCAATCAATATCAAGCACACGCATATCCCGAAACCCCATGCATCAAGTTATTGATATTCAATTTAAGTGCACTAACTACAAGCACAAATAAGTATAGAGTTATTGGGAGTACACACTTGACTATGATGACTTGCTCTAATCGTAATAACAGATAGGAAGATCCTCACCTTCGTCGGGATCACCTGATCATTACGAGATAATAGGGATAATAAGTAGTTGACTCAACTAATGGTTTTAGATATTTATCTACTTAATTCTACTTAGATTACTATTGGTCTTTATTCGATTAAACCTAATTGCTAATCGTACGTAACTTTTTCATTCTATTTTCAATATTTAAGAATTTATAGTCATTTTTCATCGTTTTCGGATGCACATTCACACGATGATGTCTATTTTGGACATTAAGACCCATATTTTATGATGTAGACTAAATTTATTGAAATTTTAACTATTGAAGCTTAATTATTCCTATTGGCTAGTTTTATGTTCCATTTTAGTAGTTAGTGATTTAATTAGCCATTTATTCTTATACTTAGGGAATTTTACATTGGTATTACTAATTTATGTCCTCGATTAAGTTTGATTCAATTTAGGAAGTGTATTAGGGTTTAAAGTTTTGGATCCTAATTACATGTACATACTTATGTTCTTATTTTATAAGCTTATGCTTATATCATTGCTTATGCCATTAATCGCTTGTGTCATGACTTATGTCATCATGTGATTACCTCATTGCTTACATCATCCTTTGCTTACATAAGCCTTATCTCATGCCTATATGTATTATGTACACTTACGTACATTTATACATTTATTAACTATATACCTACACCTTTGCTATACTTATATGTATACTAGTATATTTATACATATACTCATATACCTATATGGTCATATGCATATTTTTGTACAAATTTCGTATGCCAAATTTTCCACTTAAGAAAACCTTCCTAATTTCATTCTTTTGTGTTTTTAAGTGTGTTTTTAGTATGGTATAGGTATGTATAGTTAGGATTTATCTTAGTTTAGGTTATATATATAGTAAATACTTATGTACAAAGATCTTCATACTTGTATTCTTCTAGTATATCCTTATGTACATATACTTACGAGCATATACATATGTATTCCTTTCCTTTTCATCATGATTTCTATCTTCCTACTCTTAAACATGGAAACTTTATGCCTTCTTCTACAAGATCACACATAACATATATCTACTTATCTAATCTACCTAATCACCTAACTAATGAGTAATATAAAGCAATATAACATAACATGATCACATACCTTAATTTGTGTTTGAATTATAGAGGCAAAGTGGAAAGTTTTGAAAGTGAAAGGGGAAGGGGATGTCATAGCAATGGAGGTGGGGTTTTGCTTTGTTTTGTTTTGCTTTTGGAGCGAAGAAGATGGTGGGGTCTAGAAGGAAATAAGTGGACAGCAATTAAGAAGGAGAAGGGAAAAGAAAAGAAAAGAAAAGAAATCATGAGATGGATAGATATTTTCTTATGCATTAGTGTCTTTTGTTGACTTTTCTAATTGTTGACTTTAGTTAATGTGTGTTGACTTAGTCAACCTTTTGACCTTGGTCGACATGTGTTAACTTGGTCAACTTTCCTTAAGCATATGCCATTTTGTACACATAATGTAGTAATTAAGGAAAATTAAGGGAAAAATTAAGGAAATGAGGCATTTGATGAATTGATTAGTAAAAATAGATGATGAGGTCTTATTTTAGGTATTTGTAGCCTATATACATCATTTAGTATAACTAGTATGAAAAGCACTAATTAGGGTGTTAATGTTCACTATATTTAGTCTAAGCTTCAACTATACCCCTAACTCTATGTAATACTATCTTAATCATATACTTAGGAGATGAATGTATCTATGATTCATTATCTTAGTTTCTAAAGCTTTACTTAAGGATTCTAAATATATATGCATGATTGAAAGTCATCTCTAATCTTTCACCAATGATTTGACAAAGTATGAAGATTATATTATCAATTAGGGTTTTAGGGTATATTATGATGAATTAATGCTCGTATGTCTTTAAGGTTATCATTTGAGGGTTTTTATCACTTTTGAATGAAATCTTTAGTGTTTGCATACATTTAGGATATAAAAGTTTCATATGCGATTGATTAGTTCTTTTAGGGTTTTCACTTTCATTAGCCTTGTTAACTCCTAAATTATCTAACATACTCAAGTCTATTTCAAAAGCTAGATCGAAAATTTTAGGGGTTTACAATTTAGGTCCTTGTAAATCTTAGTACTCCCAAGATGAGTAGATTACCTAGAGTGATGTGCTTCTCTTAAAATTTCTTACTCTAGTTCTTTTGAGTTTGGTACATACTACCTACATCCATATCTCAAAACACCCTTAGCATCAATATAGAATTCAACTGCTTTACCATGTTCCATTTTGCTCTTGATGCTAAGGGTGTTTTGTGATAAAGCAGCTGAATTCTATATTGATGCTAAGCATATGGTCTCCTTGCCTTTAGCCTACTCAATAGCATACATTGATGCTTCTCATGCTCTTCCTTACTTTTAAAGTGTACCAAAATGTCATCTATAAAAACAACCACAAACTTGTCCATAAAATGTCTAAAGACCCTATTCATAAGATCCATGAACATTGCTAGTGCATTAGTTAAGCTAAACAACATCACTAGAAACTCATATAAGCTATAGCAAGTTTTGAAGGTGGTTTTCTAAATATCCTCTTTCTTAATTGTCAATTGGTGGTATCTTTATCTTAGATCAACTTTGGAGAATACTTGAGCTCCCTACAATTGATCAAACAAGTCGTCAACTTAAGGGATGGGATACTTGTTCTTGATAATTACTTTGTTCAGCTGCCTATAATCAATGTACAACCTCATGTTACGATCTTTTATTTTGACAAAAAGCACAAGTGCAACCCAAGGTGGCATACTTAGCTTAATAAAGCCCTTCTCCTCCAGTTCCTTTAATTGGGTCTTCAATTCCACTAACTCTATTGGAGCCATTCTATATACAAGCTTTGAAATTGTCTTAGTATCTGGCATCAAATTGATATTGAACTCAATCGTTTTAGTGGATGGTAAACTTGAAAAGTCTTCTAGAAACACATCTAGGAACTCATTCACAATTGGAAATTCTTCAATTTTCTTGTCTTTATTTGCTTGTAAGGTCATGGTAGCGAACTTACCTTTACTCCAAAATTCATGAGTGGGAACATTCACCAACCTTTGCTATTTTAGCTTTAAAGAGAATTGCTCTTCTCCTAGGGGATCAAATTATACCACCATGTTGTGGTAATTCGTAGTGGCATGGTACTTAGATGGACAATTCACTTTGAGTATCACATCAAAGTCCATCAGGTCTAAAACCTATTATGCCTATAAGGAACATTCACCCTTGAACTTCGATGCACACTTCTCTTCAATACTGATCTAGCACTTCTCCTACTTCCAAAGGAGTATCAACACTCAAAAGATCACATACCAACTCAAGTTTCAAATCACATGCATGCATAAACACCTAAGATATACACGAGTGCATAGCACTAATGTTAAACAACACAAAAGCTCTAATAGAGTGTACAAGGATTGTACTTGCCATAGTATCCTACTCAAGAGATTCTTGATGCTACTGTTGCTATAAGGTGAAGATATGTGCAAGAGCTTACTGCCTTGATCTCTATAGTCTGGGAACTGGAGCTTTGATTAGTATCCTTACTAGGCGTAATACTAGTATTTGTTATGCGACCATAGCTGTCTACCTTCTAGTTACCCTACAATCAATTGCCTTATGATCCCTTTGCTTACAAATATTGCAAAAAATCTACAAGATCAATTTCTCATTACAAGTTTCACTAAAGTGCCTGTGATAACCTTGAGGTTTTGAAGCCACTAAATTTGGGGCATCAGTCGACATTGTCCAAACTAGGTGAAAATTTATGGCTAGGTTGTAAAATTTAGAAGAAGTTATTATGTGAAGTCAGATCCTTAAAATAATTTATATATGAGAATTTATTCAAAAGGTGTTAGGTTAACCAAAACCGAAAATTGAGTTTAAATAAAAAGTCAAAGGCTAGGCATGGAAAATTATTTAAGAGAGAGTATATCCTTAGAAAATATAAGTAGGATAATAAAAATTATGTTAAACACATATGAAAAAAGGAGTATGGTTTACTAGTGAACCTTTGTAGAAGCTTAGTTAGCACCTTATGGAAGCTTGTATTGATAAGGAATAACATGTAATAATGAAGGAAATAAGTAGAAAAAAATTTAATAAGTGGTTTTCCTAAACCAAAGGTAGCAAGTGGTTTTATATAAAAGAAAACCAAGGGTGGCGTATGGTTTTTGATAGAAAACAAAGGTAGCCCACAATATGAGAACATAGTTTTCTTGAATACACTTGCCACGTAGTAGGTTTGTCTACACACCACCTACGGTATAAACACAAAACCCACACACTTTACATTCTTTAAAGAGAATGAGAGCTTAGGAA
Organism: Lumnitzera littorea; assembly: GCA_024138015.1. Lineage (NCBI taxonomy): Eukaryota > Viridiplantae > Streptophyta > Magnoliopsida > Myrtales > Combretaceae > Lumnitzera > Lumnitzera littorea. The sequence goes on along the minus strand of JAMXBB010000003.1, from coordinate 58,102,320 downwards.
AATTTTGGAACAAAATATGGAGTTTCAAAAAATTTAGAAAAATAATAAGAAAATTTAGAAATTGTGTGCGGAAATTCGGCTAAGTGGAGAACCACCATCATGTGACAACTAGACACTGCACCACCACCATACCTAGATAGAAGAGGCAAAAGTTTGGGCTATTGATAAGCCTCTGCCGTGAAACTGGTACCAGACCAAGTTGCATCGGTAAGTCTCCTTTTTATACCCAATTTTTTATAAAATTTTAAAAATAGTAAATTAACTGAGAAAATTATGAAAAGTTGTATTCCTAGGTTACTTTTAGTATACTTTTATGGAAAAATGTCAGTTTTTCAAAATATGCATGGCTCAAATATCGCTCTTAAGAAACATGCCATTTCAAGCATATTTTTTCAAAAGGGCAAATAATGTTGTTTCAAGCTAAAACTTTTTTTATAGGCACTTCATAATATTTATTTTTAAGTTATGTCAAAAGTATTCCCAAATTTGTTTGGCAAAATATTGTTAATGTTGATTTACCAAAAATTGCCAAATTTGGAAATTTTAGAAAAATGGTTAATTTTCAACTATCTTTGGCTGAATCTGATTTCTTTTCACATTTTTGGTGATAAAATGATGTTTCATGAAGTTGCATGCAATTTTAGGCCACAAGTGGTCAAGCAGGTGATTTATCATGATTTTTGCAAGCTTAAAAGCATCATTTTTGTAAAACTAAAATGACAACGTATTAAAAATGAGTACACACAGGTTTTTACAAAAATTTCCAAATTTGGAATTGGTCATTTTGCTTGTTTGAGTTCAAAGTCACTAAGTCTTAATGGTTGTGTGGAGTTTTTATGAGTTTAGTCATTATTTAGCCCAAGTAGAAGCTTTTGTAAAAGTTTGCCCAAGAAGGCCTTGATGTGATGGTTAATAGAAGCTTTTGTAAGAGATTTTTAGTGTGATATCAAATAAGTAAACTAAAAATGGGTCTAAGTAGAGACTTGAGTAGAAGGTTTATTGGTGAAACATAAAGTAAAAACTAAAGATGGAACTTTAGTAGAAGCTTCTTGACAAGGAATCTTAAGACCAACCTTAAGTAAAAGGTTGAGTAGAAGGTACGACTAATGAGGTAAGTAAAGACTCTACCCTAATAGAAGTTTATGTAGAACGTAAGGAATTTAATATAAAGATCATGGAGAAGATTATATAGAAGCTAAGGAACTTAATATAAAGATCATGTAGAAGGTTGTATAGAAGGTCCTAGGAACTAATGAAGTGTTCTTATCTAAACACTTAAGATGCATACCCTTAACATATAAAGATACTTTAAGATTAAATAAAGCACTCAGAAGCTTAATTATAAACTAAAATATGAATCTTGATTATAGGTCATCAAGATAACTTGGAACCTGAAGACGATAGTCAATGTAAGGAAGCTTTAGCTGTTGGTAAGTGTATATTATATGTTTAAAAGTAGACTTTTCTCTATTCGCTAGGTTTCAAGTTTGTGCAATTCCACTGCAACGTGCTTAGTTATCTGGGTTTGTTGCTAAATCTTAGACGTGTCGCTTGCTAAATATGTGATGATTGTGTTCTTGCTTAATTAAGCTTGGTCGTATACTTTGTTGATTGAATTTGGTTGAGAAATTAGATTATATGATTTGCTGATTTTGCAAGTTACTATGACATACTCTAACCATAGAAAATACCAAGAAAACGATTTGACCTTCAAGGTGTTCACTTAAGCGAACCTGATATAAGGTTTTTGTTTATAATGATGTACACTAAGGAAAGACTAGGCTTATTTAAAAAACATATGCTATAAAATTAGGATATGTTGCTTGGTAACTATGCTTAGTATCATGCTAACTTATTTCTTGGTACATTCATGACACGGCATGGCATAGCATGGCATGGTACAGCATAGCACGGCACAGTACAGCACGCCATAGCACAGTACAGCATGGCACGGCACAACACGAAAATGACCCAAAAGTCAAGTTTTCTAAAATAAGATATTGCTAGGCTAGGCTGAGTTTGTTTCAGCATATAGATTGCATTAATAAATCTTCTAACCATCATGTGGTTAGCTAAGTTGAATTTTTGGCTACTTGTTGTAGCTTTAGGCTTGAATCATTTAAGGATCCCTTAGCAACTTCTAGTCACCCTAAGCTGGGCCAAGATATTAGTACCGATGCATCTATTCATGCACATAAGCATGGCATGGAAGTGATAGGAATCAACTCGTTAGACTAGTCACACATAGCTAAGCTAAAGGACAACAAGGACTCACACGAAGAGTACTAATTTGAAACCCCATTCAAGACAACGACTCTTATCTTGACATCTACATTTCACATTTCTATCAACCTGAATGTTGAGCTCTAGTATAGATTGACACAATTCCATAGCGTTCGAGTAGAAGTGTTGACCTACCAAGTAACATCCATCCATTATCTAGCTCATATCATGATCCATTAGTTTTTTAACCAACCAATGTCAGTCCTCCATCCAAGCTGGGCTACAAGATACTCGACCTAAAGAAGATCTAAACATCCTTTAGTGATCAAACTTTAACATGAACCAGATTAGGTCTGCTGGAGCTATTGGCTCTTTTCTTGACTTCATTCGATCTGTATTATATTAAAGTCGAGCCACCTCAAGGTACGCTTTAGTAAGACCAACTACATTCCAAATCACTAACCACCATGCAACATGTATCTTCTAACACAACATTCTAAAAGGATTCCTTACTTTTTCCATACAGAATATTCTTTGTCCTTTTTTCCCTTTTTAGTATGTTTCATTTATTCCATTTGTGAATTACCCTTTTATCTTTTCCATGTATGCCTTGTAACCCGAATGGGGCTAGTATTTAAACCATTTATTTTGTACACAAACAACATTACATTATTGATTATTACAAGCTTCCTTTCTCGAGCAACCTCAGTGTTCTCGTTTATCCCTTAGCTCTTATCTATTCCCTTTAATAAGGAATAGTGGCAAATGACTCTATAGTTCGCACTAATAAGTCACATTTGGCAAATTGTAGGCCGAGTAAGATCGATTGGTGTGTTATATCCTATTGTTAACTGCTTAGATTTGCTAAACCCCATTTTATTTTATTTTAGTCCCTTTTGTTGTAGTACTTCTCCATGTGTACGACCCCGAAGATGCATTAGCTTTGCTAGTATCAGAGTACGATTCTGAAAGGGAATGTTTAAAGTTGTAGTGACTTTTTAATTCTTGATTACTATTAATGGTTGCTGTGATTCTTTTGTAGTAGCTACAATGTGTTTGAGTGAAGCAAGTTTGGAGTTATGAGCTATGTAGCAAAGGTTCGTAGATCAATAAGTGTAGTCTCTATTGTTATTTTATTTGACTTCATTTTTCACTATGAAAATAGAGCAAGTTCATTTTTGTTGTAATCAAACGCATATTGGGGGTTGAAGTTGTTAGAGTGTGTTAGTAAGATTCTGGATAGTAAGTAGAAGTGTTGTGTATTATGCTGACAACCTATTGGAGAAGCATTACACTATGTTGAATTCAAGTGTTGAAGGTATCATTAGTGACTTAAGTAGTGGTAGTGGTGCTCATGTTAATCAAGGCCAAAATGGAAGTAATACTCGTAGGTAAGTCAATGATAAACTTAATAGAGTCACTAATCTTATTGAGACTCCAGTTACAACAATGCAAGTCAACAAGCAGCAACCATAGGGTATACCTCATCATAACCTACCTAAGAATGTTCTTAAGGGACGATATGGCTAAGGTGGTCGAGCTAATCGCCCAGTTCAACCCCATCGAGCTGGAGGAGTTACAAACTAACGTACTAGACAAAGGCTAGAGTTATAAGAGATTGAGGATGATGGAGAGGGAGAAGAAGAGGTTGAATATTACTAGGCACAAGAATGAGGATGTAAGCTCCTTAGGGACTTGACAATGTCAAGGTCTAAATTCCACCCTTCAGTAGAAGTGGAGATGCAGATGAATATTTAGAGTAGGAAGAAAAAGTTGATAAAGTATTTGACTGTTATGGGTATACAAATGTGATTAAGGTTTGACTTGCTGCACTTAAGTTCTCTGGATATGCTTCCATGTGGTGGAAGAATTTGAATGCAGCTAGAGTGAGAGATAGATGATGAGGTGTACAAACTTTGAAAGAAATGAAGTGATTATTGAGAGGAAGATTTGTACCTGAGACTTACTTGAAGGACACCTTTGCCAAGTTGTAAGAGCTTTGTTAAGGAAATCGATTTGTTGATGACTATGTGGGAGAATTTCATATGCTAATGATCTGAGAAGACATGGATGAACTTGAGATTTGAGATTTGAGATTTGAGATTTCCAGCATTGTAGAAGTACGAAGGTTCCATACATTGGAGGAAGACATTAAAGTAGCATAGAGAGTTGAAAATCAGAAAAGCAATGCTCCAAGCTAACCTAAGCCAACCTTTTTCAAAGCTCCTATTTTGCACCAACCTACTCATGATGAGCTGAGGAAAAACACGACTAACCTAATGATGGCTAAGAAAGTAAGAAGAGCCAAGCAAAGGATAAGCTAACCTTAAGGACATATGAGAAAGGATAGACCTTTGGATGGAAGACAAGCGAGGTAAAATGCTTCAAATGCCTAGGTTTTGGACACATGGATACTGAGTGACTAAACCGACATGCTATGGTTCTCCGAGGAGATGTAGTGGATAGCACCAATGTGAGTGAGCTAAAGGAAGAGAAGAATGCTAGGAGAGTTGAAGCCAAGAAGGAAGAGGAGACCTATGCCTATGCCAACCATAGAGAAGTGATGACCTTAGTACTAAGATGAGTGCTGAGCTCTATGCCAAGCTTTAAGCAAGACTAGAGAGAAAATTTATTCCATACAGAGTATACTATCAAGGGACAATTGTGCACCATCATTGTAGATGGAGGGAGTTGTAACAACGTTGTTGTACAGTCCTTTGTGTAAAGGTTAAGGCTATCAAACTGTAAGCACTCCCGACCTTACAAGCTACATTAGCTTTATGATAAGGGTGCTTTACACATCACTAAAGAAGCAACTATACCTTTTAGTGTTGGGAATGTGTATAGGGATGAAGTGGTGTGTGATGATGTCCCCATGGGAGCTTCACATTTGTTTCTTGGATAACCTTGGTTGTTTGACTTACATGTTACTCACAATGGATATAAGAATACCTATGCCTTTGTTAAGGATAGAAAGAAGATTATGTTGTAACCCATGACACTAACCTAGGTGAATGAGAACCATTACCAGCTCACCTAAGGTAGTAGTAAGAAAGCCTTAGTGATGAGCCAAAGAGAGCTCTAAGTTACTGAGAAGGCTAATGAACTATGTTTCTATTAATTAGAAGACTATTCAAGTTAAGAGATCTAGAAGATGTGCCGAATGAGATCTAAGGATTGATTTATCAATTTTTCAACCTATTCCTTGAAGAGTTGCTTAAGGAACTACCACCAGTCTGAGGCATGTAGCACTATATTGATCTATAGCCTGGTGCAGCCCTTTCAAGTCGACCTACCTACATAATGAATCTTCAGCAAGCTAGCGAGCTACAAAAGGTAAGTGGATGAGTTGATAGAGAGCAAGGTTATGTAAGGAAGAGCATGAGTCCTTATGCTGTATCAACTCTGCTGATTTTGAAGAAAGATGGATCATGGCGATGTGCATCGATAGCTAAGCTATAAACCATATTACAATCAAATACAGATACTAGATACTGAGGTTTGATGATATGTTAGATGAGCTTCATGGTGCCAATATATTCTCAAAGATTGATTTACGAAGTGGCTACCACCAAACTCGCATGAGACCTAATAATGAATAGAAGACTGCTTTTAAGACGAGGCATGGTCTCTATGAGTGGTTAGTTATGCCATTCAGACTTACAAATAGACTAAGCACATTTATGCAACTTATGAACCATGTGATGCATCCTCTGACCAAAAAATGTATGGTTATGTACTTTCATGACAAATTAGTGTACAGTATTGACCTGAACAACTGTGTTCATATCTCTTAGCTATTTTTGACATTTTACAAGTCAAGAGGTTGTATGGGAACTTGATGAAGTGTATGTTTTATCAAAGTGAAGTTGTCCTTCTTGGGTACATAGTATCAAGAGAAGGAATCTGAGTAGATGAGGAAAAGGTCTAAGATATTTTGAAATGGCCAACACCGAAGAATATCACTAAAGTATGAAGTTTCATGGTCTTGCTTCCTTTTACAAGTGACTCAATAAAAACTTCAATACAATTTTAGCCCCCTTAACTAAACTGACAAAGAAAAGTGATGGATTCCATTGGAATGATTGAGCTGAGTAGAGCTTTAGGGAAATCAAGGAAAAGCTCACTACTACCCTTGGCTTGTTCTTACTAGATTTTGATTAGCCATTTGAAATGGAATGCAATGCATCAGGCATTGGCATTGGTGCAGTCTTGATGCAAGAACATCAACCGATTGCTTACTACAGTGAGAAGCTTAGTGGTGCCATACTGAACTATGCTATGTGTGAAAAAGAGTTATACTTAAGTTTCTAAGCTTTTATTGTTTAACAACACTATCTGTTACCTCGAGAGTTTGTGATTAATACAAACCATAAGTCCTTAAAGCATCTTAAGGGTTAGAACAAACTTTCAAAAAGGCAAGCAATGTAGATAGAATTTATGGAAGATTTCTGTTATGTAATTCGATACATGAAGGATAGTGCTAACATGATCGCAGATGCCTTGTCACGACAATAAACCTTACTAACCACCCTACAAATGAAATTACTAAGATTTTCCCTTATCAACAAACAATTTACTTAGGAACCCCATTCTGGTCTTATTCTTGAGTAGTGCAAAGAAGGAGTTGCTATTGGAGGATATTACCTCAAGGATGGCTATTTATTTAAGGCAAGATGGCTATATATATCGAGCTATTCCACACACAAGTTGCTAATTAGGGAGGCTTATAGTGGTGAATTATCTAGTCATTTTAAGGAGACCAAAACAATGAACCTATTGAAGGAAAACTTTTACTAGCTTGGTTTTGCCAAGGATGTCCATAAGGTAATCAGTAGTTATGAAGTGTGCAAGAGAGCTAAGGGAAAAAGGGAGCCCTATGGAGAGTACATTCCCTTACCTACATTAACCTCTCCTTTGGCTGACCTCAACATGGACTTTGTCCTAGGGTTGCCTTAGACATCTAAAGGAAAGGATTCAATCTTTGTTATAATGGACCGCTTTAGTAAAATGGCACACTTCATCCTATACCATCGAACTAATGAAGCTTTATATATTACTGATTTGCTTTTGCAGGAAGTTATCTAACTACATGGACTACCAAAGACCATTGTCTTAGATCAACATACAAAATTATTAAGCTATTTTTGGAAAATACTATGGAGAAGACTTTGAATTAAACTTGTGTTTAGCTCTAATAGCCACCTTCAGATTGATGGTCAAACTAAAGTAGTGAACAGAAGCTAGGAAATATACTCTGAGTTGTCATGGGAAAGAGCTTAAAAGATTAGGATTTGTGTCTGCTAGTTATGGAGTACTCATATAACCAAATTGTCAATAGTACCACTAGGAAGACTCCTTTCAAAGTCATCTATGGCCTTAATGCCACTATTCCCCTATGGTGTGTTTAGGAGCTCAATTATCACTAGGACTTATCGGAGCAAAATTGAACTAAAATGGGTTCTTTAAGATATCAAAGAAAATTAGAAGGAAACGGTCTACAATCAAACAAGAGTAGCTGACGTGAAGCTATTCGGAAGATGTGACTCACCAACAAACATAACACAACTTGACACCTCACTCGATATGACATACTAATCATGAGCTACTCGGCAAGATTAGATAAAAGTATAAGGGGTATGGACTTAGAGAGGATTGTCTCACAAGAACAGAGTATCTAGTATTAAGATGGAAGTTATGTTCGACTTATAAGAGAAAAGAACTATTTATAGTAAGTCCCTAGAGCAGCATTACTAATTAAGAAATTACAAGAAAGTATTTACAAAAAGGGGATTACTAGTACATACGAAAAGGGTAAAAAGGTGAACAAACCAAAAATGGAAAAGTAGTTAAATGTCAAATAAGGTGGACAACTGGTAGTGCAGCATTGGTCCCGTACGAATATTCTCTGAGCATAGTAGGTGGGAAGGGTCAAAATGTTGCAGCACTAAAGGGGCCAAGATGAGAGAAATGGTGGTATGCCGAGAGAAAAATACTTGGACGTTTAAGTGAATCTCTCATCACTCAGCATGTGATTCCCGGTAGCAATCAGTCAGAGTACTCAGCATAGGGTCCTCGGTAAGGGAATGGTTGGCATCATCACTACCGAGTGTACAGATCAACGTATGACAATGTAGGGAGCTTAGGGAGTTCAACCACCTTTCTTCAATGTACAATTTCTCATCATTAGTAGATTACCGAGAGAGAATTCTTTAGGAGAGGGATTGGAGGCCTCAGAGGCATATGCAAGTAATGGGACCACCGATTGGTAGTGGATCAATTTCCCGGGGTTGAAGATTTACCCTCAAATCTTAGCCTTTGTCATCATCGGGCACATATGGAGTTTAGTCGGTGACGTTGAATGTGGTAGATACGCCAAAACCTTCGGGTAGCTTAATCTCGGAGGCATTATCATTAAGGTGCCTCAGGATCCTATAGGGTCCATCGACTCTGAGTGATAGTTTGTTCGTCATTTTGCTAAGGAAGCATTCTTTGCTAAGATGGATCCAGATAAGGTCCCCGGGAGCATAAATGATTCATTTCCTTCCGCGACTTCCCATTTCCTTCTCTTGAGCCACAGTTTTGGTCAATTGTTTGACAATTCTTTGGTGTAACTTATGAAATTCCTCCACACGCTGCAGGCTGGATCGACTCTCCTCTTATGTAGACGGCCTGTTAACTAAGTCCAAGGGTAAGTTCAAGTTAAGTCCATAAACAACCTCAAATGGTGATGTTTTAGTAAAGTTGTGAGTTAAGTGATTGTAGGAAAATCCAATGATTGGTAGGCATAAATCCCAGTTGCGAGAGTTCTTTCCAATAGTAGCACGTAAGAGACTACCGACGATTCTGTTAACTACTTTAGTTTGCCGTCTGTCTGAGGGTGGCAAGAGGTATTGAATAGGAGCTTAGTGCCGAGTTTCATCCATAGGGTTTTCCAAAAGAAGCTCATGAATTTCAAATTATAGTCAGACATAATACTTCTTAGCACTCCATGGAGTTGCACAATTTCTTGTAAAAAGAGCTTAGCGATGAATAAAGCATCATTAGTCCTCTGGTAGGGAATGAAGTGGCTCATCTTGCTAAACCGATCGACTAACACCATGATCGAATCGAATCGTATCTTCTCAATGTGTAGGGAAGGCCGAACATGAAATCTATGCTTATATCGATCCATGGTCGCTTGGGAATTGCTAAGGGCGTATATTCTCCATAGGGCTCTCTCATCCCTTTAGCATACTTATACACCTTATACCCCTCAAGTATTCGGTGCATATCCCTCATTATCCTAAGCCAGTAAAAATACTCCTTCAATATCTCAATTGTTCTCTTTTCCCTAAAATGGCCAGCCAGACCCTCGACATGATCTTCTCGAACTAGTAACTCCCTTACAAAACCATTTGGCATGCACATCTACTTGCCCTTCATCAAGAAACCCTCACTCAAGTAGAATCCATCCACAACTCCTCTATCATTGCACTTGGCTACTAAAGGCCCAAAATGTGAGTCATGCTCATATCGATCAGGTAGAGTGCCAAATCTAAGCACTTTAGCTTACAACATCGTGATGAGGGTATGACGACGAGAAAGTGTATTAGCCACTATATTAGTGCTTCTCTTCTTATACCTGATGACATAGCAAAATGTCTCTAGGAACTTGACCCACTTGGTGTAATGCTAAGAAAGCTTCTGTTACCCGCGAAGATGCTTAAGAGATTCATGATCAGAATAAATGATGAATTCTCTTAACAATAGGTAATGGTGCCATTTTTGGAGTGTATGGACAAGGGCATAGAACTCCTTATCATAGGCTGAGTAATTCAGGATAGCACCTCGAAGTTTTTCACTGAAGTAGGCAATGGGTCGGTGCTCCTACATAAGTATAGCACCAATGCCAACACCAAATGCACCACATTCAATCTCAAAAACCTTCTTGAAATTTGGTAGGGCAAGTATTAGAGCAAACGTCAGCTTACACTTCAAATCTTCAAAACTCCTTTGAGCCTTTTCTGTCCATTTAAACTCAACGTTCTTCTTGGTCAATTCAATCAACGGTGTAGTTATGGAGCTGAAGTTCCCAATAAATCTTCGATAGAACAACACTAAGCCATGGAAGCTCCTGACTTCAGCTGCACTTGTCGGCATAGGCCACTCATTAATAGCCTTGACCTTTTCCTCATTAATGCGAACTCCACTCCCTAAAAAAACATATTCGAGGAATACAACCTTGCTCTACTAGAACGTGCATTTCCTTAGGTTGCCGAATAATTTCTTTGTATGGAGTATGTTAAACATCAATCTCACATGTTAGACATGAACAAGAAGGTCGGTATTATAGAACAGAATATCGTCAAAATAAACCACAACGCATTTTCCTATCAATGTTCAAAGCACATGATTCATGAGTCACATGAATGTACTTAACATGTTAGTTAAACAAATGGCATAACCATTCACTCAAATAGACCATCCCACATCTTAAAGGCTATTTTCCATTCATCCCCCGATCTCATTCGTATTCGATGATAGCTACTCTTTAGATCTATTTTCAAAAAGATGCATGCACCATGCAACTCATCGAGCATATCATCCAATTGCGGGATTGGGTATCAATACTTAACAATAATCTTGTTGATGGCATGGCTATCAATGTACATCCTCCATGATCCATCTTTCTCTGGTACTAGCACGGCTGGGATGGCACATGGGCTCATGCTCTCACAGACATATCTACGATCTACCAACTCATCAACTTGCCTTTTCAACTCGGCTGCCTGTTCAGGATTGAGTCTATATGCAGGTGGATTTGGTAGGGTTACTCTAAGTTGAAGATTGATGTAATGTTGAATTCCTCTTAAGGGAGGTAATCCTTTCAACATCTTGGATGGAAATAGGTTAGCAAATTCCTAAAGTAGTTGCAACACTTCAATAGGTAAGTTCTCCGCCTCTCTAACCTCTAGGAGTCTCCTGACCAAGAGGAGTACATAGTCCTCGAGTTTGACCCCTCATGCAAACTAAGCTCGAGAAATCACTAAGGACTTCCACTGTAGAGATCTCATAACCTTTTCTTGGGCTTCTTATGCTTTCCTAGGACTCATCGACATCAATATAACTTTCTTCCCATCCTTTTGAAATATACAGGTGTTTCTATACCCATTGTGTAACACCTTTAAGTCAAATAGCTACGGTCGGTAGAGTAACATGTGGGATGCACACATAGGCAAGACGTCACATAGCATCTCGTCCTTGTGCCTAGGAGCTTAGTTATCATAGGACTTACCAAGGCATAATTAAACTGAAATGGCTCCTTCGAGATATCGAAGAAAATTATAAGGAAACGGTCCACAATTGAACAAGAGTAGCTGACATGAAGCTACTTAGAGGATGTGACTCACCAACGAACACAACATAACTTGATACCTCACTTGATATGATGCACAAGTTGATGTCAAGGTCCACCCACCACTAATCCTAAGTTGCTCGGTAAGATTAGATAAGAGTGTAAGGGGTATGGACTTGGGGAGGATTGTCTCATAAGAACAGAGTATTCAATATTAAGATGTAAGTTATATTCAGCTTACAAGAGAAAAAGGACTATTTATAGTAAGTCTCTAGGGTAGCATTACAAATAAAGAAATTACAAGAAAGCATTTACAAAAAGGGGATTCCTAGTACATACGAAAGAGGTAAAAAGGAAAACAAACCAAAAATGGAAAAGTAGTTAAATGTCAGATGAGGTGGATAGCTAGCAATGTGGCATTAGTCCCGTACAAATATTCTCTAAGCATAGCAAGCAGGAAGGGTCAAAATGTTGCGGTACTAAAGGGGCCGAGACAAGTGAAGTGAAATGGTGGTATGTCGAGAGAAAACTACTCGGTCGTTTAAGTGAGTCTCTCGTCACTTAGCAAGTGATTCTTGCCAGTAATTGATTGGAGTACTCAGTACAAGGTCCTCGATAAGGGAATGGTTGGCATCATCACTACCAAGTGTACAGATCAATATATGACAATGTAAGGAGCTTAGGGAGTTCAACCACCTTTCTTCGATGTATTGTTTCTCATCATCGGTAGGTTGCCGAGAGAGAATTCTTCGGGAGAGGGATTGGAGGCCTCAAAGGCACGCACGAGTAATAAGGCCGCTGATTGGTAGTGCATCACCCTAGATCTAATCGATACCCTTATGGCTACTAAAGGGAGTCGAACTAAAGTTGCCTGAACCTAAGAATTACAAGAATTGCATTAGTCCATGGCAAGGAAGATTGCCAAATCTAATCAGAGGTAGCAAAAGATCAGTGGTCATGGCTACTAAACTATTTCTTTCGTACCAGGTGACTTAATGTGGATTTAGCTCAACCAAGAACGATTTCTGCACCTAAGATAAAGTAAGCTATCTCCACGAGCTGATGGTCTATTCAAATTCCTATAGAAGATTAATTGCATCACCCATTAGATTAAATTAACTAAGAACTATGGTGTTTCCTCGACCTTCAAAGTGTTTGACCTAATTCTCCACCAACTTGAAGAAGACTCAACAGATGCTAGAATGAAGCAAAAGCAAGAGAACTCTTTGGATTTTGGGGTAAATCTTTCTAACCCCTAGGTAAATGATAGGAATCAACTTATTGGACCAGCTGTAGATATTCCATTTTTACGACTCTTTATTTTAATTTTAGTCTCTTTACTTTTAGGCTAAGTTTATGAAAAAAAAAAGATAAAAAATAAAAAAAATGGAAAAATACAAAAAAAATTAAAAAATCCTAAAAATACTAAGTGTCAAAAGAATCTAAGTCAAGTCAACTAGTCATTTAGGGTCAAATCAGGTATAAGTTAAAAATATACATGCGATTTAATAAATTTTAAGTCTTTTAAAAATTGCACTTCATTAGAAATATTCTTTAAGAAATGTCTAGGAAAAAATTTGAAATCATGAAAGTCGACTTTGGTCTAAGTTTAAATATTTTTAATTGGACTAATTAAAATAAGACTCGGGATTTATTAAGTTAAAAAATGGTGTTTAGCATGTATATTTTAGGATTATTTTTGTGTGTTTAGGTGATTTTAAAACAATTTGGAATAGATTGGGCTTTGGTCTCAAAGTTTGAATTAGAGTTAGGCCTAATAAGAAGAGCTTAAGTCTAATCTATGCACATGATAAAATGAGAAAAAAGGCTAGCCAAGTTAGTCAAGTGCATGGATTTAGGATGTGGATATAGAGGTCATGGGTTCAACATTTGGCAGCAGCAATTGAAAATTTTTCCTTTTGTATAGCCATCCTCTTCATTAATTTTTTTCCTAAGATCTTCTAAAAGACGAACTTATACAAAATTTTATCACATCTTTAACAAATTTTCATGGATTTTGTTGAAACCACTAAATCTTAGAAAGATTGGTATTCATATCCATTGAACAAAGATTTGATAAAATTAAAAAGTGATAGAACTTCATCCATGACAAATTCATGTTAATTTGAGGATGAATTTCTATGGAAAGTTTATAAAAGGAACACAATAATTAGTAGAAGGGGACTCCATCATCAATCATCTTTCAATCCCAATCCACAACCAACTTCATCATCACCATACATAGTTTCTCATCCTTCCATCATCACCTACACTCACTTTCGACCAACCTCAATTGCAACTGAGAACAGTGATGACTCAATTTATTCACTCGAATTGTTGAAAAAAGCAAGCTAAGGTTGTGATGGGACCATTGGCTCTTGTATTAAAAAAAAAATTAACAAAGGCAAGTAGCTACAGTAGGTACACCATGCTAGACCTTTGTATGTCAGCAACCTTATTGCAACGAGCAAGCAATTCTAAATTAAGAAGAGCCCCTTAACTGTTGAGGTTTTAGAGGAACTGATGCCATGGTACATTAAGCTACCATTGTCATGACTCTAAAGGGGGCTTAGTAGGATTACCTAAAATTTTCATATCATGTGTGCACCCATGATTTGAAAATCATCTTACAAGTCAGAGATTGCAAGATTCTAAATAATTAGTCACTAAAGCTTTTATTTTTTTATTTAATTAACTTACGACCACATATATGTGACTATAAATATTCGATAAGCCACAGTCCAACAGAACCGTAGAGAATCGGTATCCCCTACCAAACAATAAGATTAGGTAGTAAAATTTTATAACTCAAATTTACTAAAGTCACAAAATTTAAAGGTAGTATTAATAAATATTCAAATGAATCATATAGTCTGTCCTCAGAGTCTAACTTCTATGCATCCCGATGTTGACACTCAACTTTCAGTTCTTAACCCACGCCCAATCATCTAGCAACCTACAAAAGAAAACTATTAGGGAGTAAGCTACAAGAGCTTAGTGAGTTATCCCCCGTAGTATATCAACAAACAAGTTATCAAACAATTTATTACTAAACATATGAATGCATGAACAAGCAGTATGCCAAACAGTATATATGTAGTTGATCGGTACTACATATAACATCAGATTTAATGCCTTCCAAAGTAAAGGTTGGAGATACATCGGCACCAATCATAACCGAGCTCTAGCACTTGGGTTTTTACCCTTATATCATTATATATATATATTCCCTGTTTCGCTAAACAGGTTTCTACTTCCATCAGTCAATAGTATACAAATATCCAGGTTTAGTGGTGAGCTGGCTCCTACAGTCCACGCTTACACCCTATAGCGATAGTCTTTAAACGTAGCCCCCATCCACGGTTAGTATCTCTGGTGCCAATAAAACCCACGAGCCAAGGGTAGGGTCTTGTTGTACCAATGCTCCCATACTGTACTAATCAAATCATATGGGAATCCATCCCTCCAAGGCCCTTCATTACCAACTGCACGAGGTGACGGCCGGAACATTATATGCAATGTTCGTGCTTTATGCATGAATCGTTTAATTTTTGTTGGGTTACATATGATTAAGTCAATTTATGAGGTGGTCAAACATTATAAACAAATTATTCAAATAATGCAACAATCAATTATATAACCAAATCTTCAACTATTACATTTATCAGTATTTTGCACAATAATCAATCAATATCAATCACATGCATAACCCGAATCCCCCATGCATCAAGTTATTAATATTTAATTCATGTGCACTAACTACAAGTACAAAACAAGTATAGAGTCATCGAGAGTACTCACTTGGTCATAAATGATGTCAGGGATTGTAATAGTCTAAAAGTAAGTCAGTCTTGATTTCAAGATCACCTAACATTAGGGGATATGGAAAGTAATAAGTTTGGAAATTAAATAATTAAACTAGTATGCTAAATCATAATGTTTACTTAAATCGATTATTGATTTACGTAAAATCATCGATTCGAGTTTTTTATCGAAACATGAAATCATCGATTCGAGCTTTTTATTGAATCGTATATAACTTTTTCGTTTTAGCTCGGATCGTTATAAATTTATAGTCTATTTTGATCGTTTTCGAGTGTATTTTCTTGTAGCGAGGTTCGTTTTGGACGTTGTGACTCGTAATTTTAACTGTGATATAAAAATATTACAAAATTTATTATTTAAGTTTAAAAATCATAAAATATTAATTTTCGCTTTTCCTTAACATATTTATGATTTAATAATTATGTAAATCGTATATTTGATATTTTCATTATTTTGAGTACATTTTCCTATTTTTGAGATTTTTACTTTATTATGATTATTATTATTATTATTATTATGACCTTTATTATTTTTATTATTTCTTATTTTCTTATTATTTATGTACTTCACAATTTATACATATATCTATATATATTTTCGATATACTACATATATATAATATATTTTATACGCTATATGTATGTATATACTTATTTTATGAAAATAGACATACTCTTATGTACATATACATATATTCACATATTTGTATTTATACATACTAATATACTTATATAATTTCCGAATACTTAGATATATATAAATAATCTACAAATATCTATTCTTATATTATATATTCGGTATCTATATATTTACATAGTATTTGTTATAAAATATGTATACTAGATATTCTATATATGTAATATACGGTATATGTCATATACCACCATACATACACTCTACATATATTAATACTATACGATTATATATATATACAATAATAATTATACACGGGTACATATATATATACATAGTTACGGTACATACATATACATAGATATACTATAGTTATTTAATATAAATACTTAATACTAATCATATGTATACTAAAAAAAATACATAATATATACTCTTCCGTATAATATACTTATGTTCATACATATATACATACATAGCCTAATACATGCATATATTATTCAATTTATGTATTTATGCAAATATACATGTATTAGTACTATACAATTACTTCATTTATACATGTATATACTATATAACATACATCTAGAAAAATATAATTTACTTACCTATTAATTTTTTATTTTTCTTCTTCTTTTCTCTTCTTTCTTTCTCCTTCTTTCCTTTACGCTTTTGCTTCTAGAATTTTTTGTTTGTGTAGAATTTTTTTTTTCTTTTTCCAGATTTTTATGTGCTCCTCTTGCTCATGTGAGTAGGTAGCTTAAAATTTAAGCTAAGATTTTTATCTAATTTTTTGTATTAATGAGAATAAAACAAAAATAATCATTTGTAATCTTTTCTTTTTATTTAAGCTCAACACATGGCAAATTAATTCCTCACGTGGGCTACTATTTGCTTTCCATCTCTAGAATGTGACAATTAGGAAAAAGGAAGAAAAGAGATAAATTGAAAAAGAATGAGAAGGAAAATAAAAATTAATAATAATTATATGTAATTTTTCTAAACATAAAAATTATAACAATTCTCATCATAACTTAATTTTTAAATTTTTGTGAAATTTTATTAATGTAATTAGTACCTGCTATAATTATAATTTTTACAAGTTATAGTAGCGATTTCGTTATAATTTTACGCGAATAGGCTATTTAGTCAAAAATTGTACTCGACTATCATTTTATCACTATTGAGTAATATTTAACTATTTTATAGGTTTATATTTATAATTTTAAGGTTTTGAACAAATTCAGGATCAATTTTGGTTAATGATGCATAAATGCGATTTAGGGTTCTAGTATGCAATTTAGGATTTTAATTAATTTCTAAGGTTTTTACTATTTATAATATATTTAGATTTATGATTTATTAAATTTTTATCTTGCTCGGCTTTAATGACTCTTGAAGTCATCTATAGTATTAGGGCTCAATTTTACTCTAAATAGCTAAATTTGCGGGGTTTATAACCACAGTTGAAAACTTATGATGGAACAAAAGATCTTGAAGATCATTTGGAGTACTACCATATGTTGGCCAAGTTGTACAATTTGAGTAATGTAGTGGCCTATCAAGCTTTTTCCTCAACCTTAAGGAATGTAGCTAGTACATGATTCAAACATTTGAAACCAAACACCATTTCCTATTTTAGAGAACTAATAGAAGTGTTTCTTCGGCACTTCCTTGCAAGTAAGCTTCTTGTTAAGGATTCTTTAATCCTTAACACAATCAAACAACGATTAGATGAATCAATCGGAGATTACTTGGCCAGGTTTATGGCTGAGATGGTCCAGATCCCAAAAGTGGACATGATTGTGGCCCTTAATGCCATAATTGATGGAGTCAAATCCCATAGAGACTTTTTCAAGTCTCTCACAAAGAATAAGTTGTGAACTTTCCCCGAGTTCAAGGTGAAGGTAACCTCATACATTCGACAAGAAGATAACATAAAGGCTCAGTAAAAAGCTAATCAGAATAAAGGAGATAGGAAAAATGACAAGAGGAGAAGGGCAAAAGATAGAGTTAGGAGAGATGGTGATCAAAGTTCGGATGCCAAGAGAAAGAGACCAAGGATTCCAACATATTCATCCCACACACCTATCAATTGTCCAATTTTAGACATATTAATGGAGGTATATGGGCAAAGAGGTGTTTTACGGTGGCCGAAAAGAATGAGAGGAAATCCCTCAAGGAGGAATTCCAATAAGTACTACGATTTCCAACGTGACAAAGGCCATAACACAAACGAATACATCTAACTCAAGAATGCAATTGAAGATGCCATTCAACATGGGCATTTATAAAAGTTCCTAGTGCATGATGCCAAGAATATTAAGAGACTGTCTTAGAGGAGACATGAGAAACAGGAGAATGACACTCAGCTAGCTATTGTTGGGAGAGATGCAAGGGATGGGAGTTCCAACAGAGCACTCAATGGAGTAATCAACACTATTGTCGGTGGACCTACTATAAGCTAATCAAGGTCTTCAAGTCTGACTATTGCCAAAATTATGTTTATAACATCCAAGGCAAGAAGTTCAAGATCGATAATACAATCTCTTTCGTAGAGGAAGACTTTATGGGCATCTAGAGGCCACATGACAATGCACTTGTTATCGATGCAAGAGTTGCCAACTTTGAGGTCAAATGTTTGTCCCCATACAACATGATCATGGGACGATCATATCAACACCTATTCGGCATTGTCCCTTCCACTATACATCTCAAAGCCAAATTCCCTACTCCTATGGGAGTTAACATGTGCAAAAGGGATCAGCAGTTGGCAAGGTCTTTGTACATGAGGGCCTTGAGATAAGAAGAGGTATTTTAAGTAGGAACCTATTCAAAAGGAAAGTCATTCAGCATAGAAAATGCCAAGAATGATACGAAAGAAATCTCTTTGGGAGATGACCCTAGGAAAACAACTAAGATGGGGAAACCCTTATCGGTAAACATTCGGCAAAGTTTGATCAACTTCTTGCAAGTCAATGTTGATGTGTTTGCATGGTCCCCTTCAAATATGCCGGGTATCCCAAGGGACTTTACGGTACACAAGCCCTAGATTGATCCGAGCGCAAAGGTGATCCAATAAAAGAAAAGGCATTTTTCCCTTGAGAGACAAGTGGCCATAGAAGAAGAAGCCTACAAGCTATTGAAGATAGGATTTATTTAGGAAGAGCCTTATCCAACTTGGCTAGTCAACTATGTGCTAGTCAAGAAGTCTAACGGCAAGTAGCACATGTGCATAGACTTCATGGATCTCAATAAGGCATGTCGTAAGGATTGTTTCCCACTATCAAAAAATTGATCAAATGGTAGATTCAACCACTGGACATGCGTTACTTTCTTTTATGGATGCTTTCTCGAGTCACAACCAAATGAAGATGGATAAGGAAGACAAAGTCCACACATCATTTGTTACTAATTTCGAAACATATTGTTATAAGGGATGCCCTTTAGGTTGAAAAACGCCAATACAACTTACCAGAGACTTGTTGCCAAGATGTTCAAACCCTAAATCTACCAAAACATCAAAGTATAAGTCGACGACAAGATTGTGAAGAGCACTTACTTATCTTAAGGAGACATTTGCTACTTTGAAGAGATACAACATGAAGCTTAACTTATAGAAGTGCATCTTTAGTGTAACTTCGGGAAAGTTTTTAAGATACATGGTCACTTGGCATGGAATTGAAGCCAACCCAAGAAAAATTGAGGCAATAATGAATATGAAATCCCTTCATATAGTCAAAAAGGTATAAAAAATTAGGCAAATAGCCGCCCTCAATAGGTTTGTGTCAAGAAGCATGGATAGGTGCACAAAATTCTTTAAAATCTTAAAGAATTTGAAAGAATTCAAATGGTCCAACGATTGCAAGAGAGCTTTTAATGATCTCAAAGAATTCCTTGCGTCACTCTCGATACTCTTTACACCCATCTCTAGGGAGAATTTATATTTGTACTTATTAATTAGTTGTCAAGCTCTTTCTTTTGTAGTGGTCCGAATTGACAGCAAGGTGCATCGACCTATTTATTACGTAAGTCATGTTTTGCAAGGGCTAGAGCATCGGTACACAAAAATTGAGAAGTTTGTTTTAGCAATGGTTCTCTCAGTAAGAAAATTGAAACTGTATTTTGAGGCTCACCAAATCTTAGTCTTCACTAATCAGCCTTTATAGTAGGCATTACAATTGCCAGACTCCTCCATGAGGATGATGAAATATTCCCTAGAGTTAAGTGCCTGTGGTGTACAGTACAAACCTAAAATGGCATTAAAAGCTCAAGTGTTGGCAGAATTTTTGGTCGAGTTCACTAGTAAGGAAGATAATGTAGAGGTTTCCGAGAAACCCTTATAGTATGTTTATGTGGATGGTTCTTCCATAAGAGAAGGAAGTGGTGTGAGCCATGTTCTTCAAGCCCCCCATAATGTCAAAGTTAATCATGCTTTAAAATTCAGATTCTTATCCAGCAACAATGAAGCTAAATACGAAGCTTTGATTGTTGAACATAAACTAGCAAAAGAGATTGGTGTTGAGAAACTCAAAGTGTTTCTGATTCACAACTGGTGGTGAATTAAGTCACAGGAAGTTATGCAGCAACGGAAGAAGAAATGAGCAAGTACCTATTGTTGGTACGAATGCTCACAAAAGAATTTCAATCTTTTTTAATCCACAAAGTTTCAAGAAGTCAGAATATTGCTATTGATAAGTTATCAAAGTTAGCCAATATGGTGTTCCCTAACCCAAGCAACAAACTTTTTATCAAATTTCTTCCATAAGAAAGTTTATCCACTATATCATAGAGTTGCGAATTGGCTTCTTGTCTGAAAGAAGAGTCTTAGATGGATCCCCTTATAGATTATTTGAGAGATGGCACCTTACCTAATGACAAGAAAGAAGCACGAAGATTGGCTTATCAAGTTGTGAATTACATGCTAAAAGATGGTTAACTGTACAAACGTGGCATATCATAATCGTATCTTCGATGCCTTCCTCCGAGAGATGCCCAATGGGAGTTATCTGAACTACACGGTGGTATATGTAGTAACTACATAAAAGCTCAAACATTGTATGTTAGCACTTTATGACTTAACTACTATTGGCCTACCATGAAGGAAGATGCAAGGATAGCTGTTTGGCATTGTCCAAAATGCCAAAAGCATGAGGCATCAAGTGATGCACCCTCAACTGAATTATGCTTCCTATTAAGTCCTTAGCCCTTTCCCCAATGGGGGATAGATAGTCTTGGACCTTTCCCGAAGTCTACTGGCCAACAATAATTTGTCATTGTTGTTGTGGGTTATTTTACAAAATGAGCAGAAGTTGAGGCAGTAGTGAGGATCACCAAACAAAAAGTGGAGGCATTTGTTTTCAACTCCATAATATCAAGATTCGAGGATCCTTTTATGATAATCATGGACAATGGCCTGCAGTTTGACAACATCAAGTTTTGAACATTTTGCGAGAAATACGACATTCACTTAAACTACACATCTGTAGCATACCCTCATACGAATGGATAAGTTGAAGCCGCCAACAAGATCATCTTACACGACTTAAGGAGAAAAGTAAATCAAGTTAAGGGGAGATGGGCTGATGAGCTGCTAGATGTCTTATGGGTGTATCGAACCACCTAAAAAACCACAATAGGGGAGACCCCCTTCAGGTTAGCATTTGATACAGAAGCAATCTTACCGATTGAGTTAGATCTACCTAATTTACGAATACAGAATTTTGATGTGATGGTTAATCAAGTTGGATTAACAACAAATTTGGACACCATTGAAGAAATTAGAGATATTGTGAAAGCAAAGGTTGCGGCATACCAACATAGAGTAGCTAAATATTATAATCAAAAAGTAAAGCATAAGGTTTTTTAACCTAGAGACTTGGTTTGCCAAAATCTGGAAGTAACTAGCATGCGAGAAAGTCAAGGAAAGCTCGGTGTAAATTGAGAGGATCTTATTAGAGTTTGGAAAATTGTTGGCTAGGGGGCCTGTTGGCTAGGGGGCCTATTGGCTAGAGAGGTTGGATGGATTAATCATCCCTCGAGCATGAAATGCCAAGAATTTGAAACTCTATTTCAATTGATTTCCTGGATAAAGTTCATTTGCATTTATTTTATAAGGCTACAGCCTACTTGTTTGAGACAATTATATTTAAAGTTTTATTTTGGTTCTTAATCTATTTGTGACTGACAAGTTAATATGTTCAAACTGTACAGTAAATGGATTGACATAAGTTCAAGCCTATCGTGGTTGACGAACTTTAGAAATCAATCCTATAGCTAAGTAAAACGGTTAGTCCACATCTCAAATGGCTAACAAACAATGTCTATAAAAGATGTAAGAAAGGCGTGTGAAATAAAACATGCCAAAAAGTATTAGGCGTGTGAAGTAAAACATGCCAAGAAAAATTTAGTATGTGAAATAAAAAATGCATATTAATAGAAAAATCATATATGCTAGGAAAACACAGTGCATGAAATAAAACGTACTAGAAATAATAATAAAACGTACTAGAAATAATAAGTTATATGAAGAATAAGTGTTTCTCATTCATCACTATATTATTACAAGTGTTCGACCTATTGGCCCAGAGTAATACATATAAAGAACATAAGTACGAGACTATCTTATGGCCTATTTTCAGAGTGAGCAAATGCAACCTTTGGATCAGAAGCTAGGGCATTCCTAAATCATACTTCTTTTTGGCACTTGGGGTCTTAAAATAGGTGGATTTTTCCTTACACTCATAAGGTATTTCCTTTGATAGACGTTCTTCATCTTCCTTAAGATCCTCGACATGAGCTTCTTTGTCACCCCTCATGACAATCTCGGCGCTTGATTCGTCACCATCGCCTTCATCGCAAATGCTGACTTTGTCATTAGCGTCGATGAAATCAAGGCAAGAGAGATGGTAATCAGGGTGAAGCTTAATGATTTCCTCTCTTACCGCCTAGACCCCCTCCAGTAACTTCTTCTGCAAGAGTCTCTCATATTGCTGACTAGGAGTAATGATGTCTAGTGCCTCTTTAATAGAGGGACTTCTCTTCACAGTCTCCTCCTATAAACCCTACTTTTAGTGGGCCTAAGGTTTAACTAAGAGTACTTTTCGAACGTTCTCAAGGATCAACTAAACTAAAAACTTAATTTACATTTAGAAACGAATTAAATTTTTCCAATTCAAAAGCCAATTACCAATAAAACCCGAGCTTAAAGAACTACAAGCTCTAAAGTCACTTAAAACCCTAAACCTTAAAACCATTAAGGAATTTTAACCCTAAGTTTTTAATCGATAATTTAATTTGAATAATTTCATTCAACTTTAGAAAATTTCACAATTTTATAAAAATCAAATCATAAATCACAAAACAATGCAAGATGAAAACCCTAAAACAATTTCTTATAAGACCATGCCCTTATCTTTATGTCTAAGCCTTAGACATCAATAAGTAGACCAACCAATCACCTTAGATGACTTATCAATTGAGAGTTGGAATCATTTATCAATTGATAACTTATCAAAATCTATTGATAAGATATTTTCCTTATCACCCCTTCACTTATACTACATATGGACAATTTTTCACAAGATTTCACATACTTAACTTCATTAAATGAGACAAGACCATTCCATGACCCTAAAGGACATTAAATGGCAGATTTAAACAAGGAGGAAAGGGGGGCCATGCTCTTGTCTTTCAACTATCAATCACTTTCTCTTACACACCACTATTCACCCCTTAATGCTTACATCATCAATAGTCGCAATTGTTGACTTTTGTGTAAGCTACAAGACAACACTTTCCAGACATTTTAAACACTCATTCTCTCTCAATTCCAATAGGCCACTCTCTCCCTTACTTCTCTCACTTTCAATTTCACTTTCACATCTTCTTTCTCTCATTTGAAAGAAACATAAAAAGGAGAAACAACTTTACCCCACAAAATCAACTTTGCCCCCATATTTCCAAGCTTCAATCACGGCATTTCCTTCTCTTTTTCTTGTGTCATTTTCTTCCAACAACTAAGCTCTTCTAGAACCATTAGAACCTTCTACAAACCCCATTCCAAAAGATCAAACAATTCAGGTTTCTAAAAGGTTGCAAAAAGAGGAAGCAAAGTTAAGAGCATAAGTGGAACCTTTGTGCACAACCACCATATTTTGCTTTAAGGACGAGTAAGTATTTCTTGTGATTAGTGGGGTGGTATTTATGTTAGGAGACTTTGATTTCTTGAAGATATAAGTATGATTTAAGTCGTTATAACACCAAAGACCATTCTAAAAAACAAACTCACGAAACCCTTATATGAAGTCGAAACATGAGCATGTAAAGTTGGTGTTTTGTAAAGATACTTGTTAAGACTTTGAATAGAAGATTTTAAGTTGAGAAAATCTTGAAACAAGAAATTGAATGGAAGATGAGCATGCTGGACGTGATGGTTCAATAGTCATTTGGATGTTGATTTTATTTCCATTAAGTTAAACATGCTCAAATCTAGACTTAAGTAAAAGAAAAATTCATCACATGAAGTTTTATGAAGAAACCAACTTTGTATGATATGAGCTATGATATGGAAGTTGTAATAAGTGTAAGAGCTTCTATTTCTTTGTGTGAAGCATGAGTTAAAGAATCATCTTACAGACGAAAAGTTAAGTTAAGATTTGGATACATGTAGTTTAAGTGCATGATCTAACACCTAAACTTAAGGAAATGATGAAACAAGTTGAAAAACCAAGTGAGAACCCCTTGGAATCATCATGACCAGATCTGGAACATGGGTAAAAGACACTTAAAAATATGATAAAAGTAAGTGAACAAAGTGAAAAGATCAACTAAAGCAAGTATAGCAAGTATAGCAAGTATACAAAGCCTAAAACTCAAAACCGAGCCTAAAACTCTCAAAACGAGCCTAGAACTCTAAGTTGGGCCTTCAATAAAATTCTGATCAGCACTTTAAAGCATTAAGAGAGGTTGTTTTGAAGCCCATAAGAAATCCACCTAAAACTCCATAAGCCCAACAAAGTCAGTAACTTTAGTTTGAACAAAAAACAAGCCCATTTGACAACTTAAGCCCACTAAAGAGCCCATGAAGTGGTTGTTAGCCTTAGGAGTATAAATCAAAGTTGTAATCTGATCTCAAGGATTGTTTTGAGCTTAGTATAAAATCTTAAGACCAAGCCTAAAGGATTTCTCAAGTTACTAAAAAGCCCATTTACCAAACAAGGCCCAAAAGCACTCAAAAACATGAGGATTGCTACTGTTTTGACCCATGGATAGAATTGTGTGCCTCATTTCGAAAATCTAACCTCACCACATTAAAGTACACTCGAAAACAATGAAGTTTGACTATAAGATCATAAAAATCGGATTTAAAACGAAAAAGTTATATGCGATTGAACTTTTAAGTAAAAAACCGGGAAAAGTTACAAAAACTAGTCAAAAGTATAACTTAAGGAAATTTAAATTAGTTAACTATGTTTATTTCAATCCCTTATAAATGTTATTTCGATGACCAGGGGACACCGTGTATGGAGACGACTTGCCTCCAGATTACTTTGATTGATTCACATGGTAGAGTGAGTAAATTCCCTATGACTCTTTACTTGATTTTGCTTGTAGAATGGATACACCTAAACTTATATATATAAATTTGCATTCTTGTGGGATATGGGAAATGCATGTGTATGAATTTGTGGATGAATGCGATGACTTGTTAATTATATATAATAATGGGAATTGTTTGCATTATATATATATATATATGTGTGAATTGTATGGAATGAAATTGTCTAATCACCTTGAAAATCGAGTTAATCACGTATACGATTAAGAAATCAAAATGAATCATGCATTCCCCATATTGCATATGGATAACACCGATTGCTGCTTTAGGTAGAAGATGGGAAGGGACTCACAGGAGGACGTGTCTCTTGTAGGATTAGACACTAACTATGTCATCATATATATTGAGTCTCTGTCCTAAGTTGATGGGCTTACTAAGTGCTGAGAGACGTCAATTGTCGGTGAGGGGCCGAGTCTTGTGGCTTCTGCTTAGGGCATGTGTTTGTGGATTGTGGAGGCCACCACACCACTAGACTTGGGATTTTAAAAATATGATTTGTTATTCGGTAAAGAAAGTATACATATTTATATAGAGAGAGAGTTTTGTTTTGGCTTAAGCTCAATAGTGCAAATAAAATAAAACCCAAGGTCTAGAACCTGGATTTTGGTTTGGGTCGGTTAATTTTCTCCAAACCTCAACTACAGGGGGTGTAATTCTGAGTCATATGCAGTTCCTAGGTCACTGCATGCGTTGTTTGGCATATTGATTGTTCATACATTCATATGATTGTACATTTAATAAATTTTTGCCATGTGATACTGACAAAGGTATTTATCTCACTAAGCTTAAGCTTACACCTCAATAGATTTTTGTTGTTGCAAGAAAACCTCTTCATTAATCCGAACCGAGGCATACCCATGGTAAGTCTCACATTAGGATGGGTTGGAGCGATCAGAGAGCGAAGGGGATATTTTG
Organism: Lumnitzera littorea; assembly: GCA_024138015.1. Classification (NCBI taxonomy): domain Eukaryota; kingdom Viridiplantae; phylum Streptophyta; class Magnoliopsida; order Myrtales; family Combretaceae; genus Lumnitzera; species Lumnitzera littorea. The sequence continues at coordinate 58,075,768 of JAMXBB010000003.1, read as the reverse complement.
TAATAGATTTATAGATATTTAGTTACTTTTATGTTTTTGCTCACAACACAGATTAAAATCTCTAATGTAGTTCCATTTTGAACTGCATTTGCTTGTAATATTCTTTTAGTATGGGTCTTACAAGCCCCACACAATTAGCTAATTTATACCATAGAAGTAATTTTAATTAAATTGCTCTATATTACTCATCTGTAGGCCTAGTGGTAGTGTATAGTAGAAGGAGCCCTATGTGTCGTATGAAAGGCCTATGATTAGCAAGGGGGTTGATAATAGACCTTTATACGGTATACAACAACCTACCATGACAATGATACTGTTAGGTCATGATACCTCCAACTCGGTAACACAGCTTTGCAACTTTGTGTTGTTGGTCTCTAACTCCTTGATTTACACTCTGAGTTTATCTTCCTCATTGCTCCTTATGCAAAGAGTTCAGCCTGGGTTGTAGTACTCTTCTTCTTTTTTTTTTTTTGCAATTCCTCTTTCAAGCCTTCAGATTCCTTGTACTACTCGTTGACCTTAGCCTTAAGGTTAGAGACTTCATCGACATCCAATGAGTATGCCAATTTCTTGACAGTCGGTTCTTCCTGGCCTCCATTTCGACCCTTATTATTGAGTTCTCAGTAGTAGCAGTCTGGGCCTTGGAGGAGTTGTACGCATCCTCAATTTTCTACAATAAGACGATGAAGAATAATAAGTATTCCAGATGACCTGGCAGAACACATGAAGACTATTATTGCTATTACCTTCTTCATCTCTTTGTCAACCTCATCCAAAGCTGTTAAAATGTGGCTGCTTATTTGAAAACAAACAAGAGTATTAGCAATAAAACAAACTTGATTGTTTAAAGCATGTTGTAGATACTTACATCATACAATTTGGCCACAATATGAGCCTTATTACAACCGCTGAGCCTATCAACATCTTTCTTTGTGATCTCTTTGTCCTTAGGAAGAATAATAGCTTCCATCAAGGGTAGAGATTTCGTCCCGTCACCTAGCATTGAATCGATATGCAAGATGGTATGGCTCTAACATGGGACAAAATACTTACCGACCATCATATTAGGGATGGTTTCAATATTGTTGATGCTAAGAGCTTTGTTACGCATGGCCTCCTTCATCCTTTTGTCTAGCTCTTTGGACCTCTTGGCAAGTGACTGGTCGATAAGCTCCTTCCCAGGTCTCTTACTAATGCTCGACACCACCTTCACCACCAGTGACAACCCCTCAGTAGTAGTAGTGATTTCAGCCTCATTTTGTGGTTGGGTTGCTTCGCTACCCTTTCTCAGCTTTGCAATCAATGGAACATTCTCAACTGGAGGTACCTCACTTTGTGTAGTCTTGTCCAATCCATGCTTCTCACTCCCTTTTTGCCTCTTGGCCAGTTGGGAGGTCTTTTAGGCTACCACCTACTTCGCTATACCCTCCTTTGCTGCTTTCTTTACAGTAGCTAGCCAAGTGGTAGTGGCAATGGTGGCCATACGCTTATCAGCCTTTGACTTCTTAGCATTGGCTTAGTTTAATAGTTTGGTAAGGCTTACCTCACCGGTACCCATATTTGCAATATATAGTAAACATATTAATATTAATGCAAGGCAAAAGAACGAACTTACACTCTTCGTGCCGAGCAAGGCTCCAAGGCAACAATTCTTTCCCCAAGTCATGAGAACGGTTTTCCTCTTATAGCTATACTCGGCATAGCGGCTACTCAATAGTGTACCTTCATTCTCGAAAAAGATCGACTCTTCACTTTCATAACGCCTTATTATTATTTCAGTGTCTCAGAAGAACATTTTGTTTTCCTCATTTCTTGAATCTTCTTTGCTGTAATGGCATCATTCAACATCAATTCTATATCCTTAGTGTAGATTGGCTCAATCCATTAAGTCTAGAAGTTTAAGTCCTCATTCAACACTATTGACATGAATTTGTCATGCAACTTATGGATCTTGGACTCTAACCCATCTATGGACTTTCACCTATGCCTTATAGTGGCAAAGTACCAGCCGTTAAGTTGCCTCCTAATTGTAAAGAAGTACTTAAACAATTGAGGCGTAGCCCTAACTTCAACCTCTTCACAAATTATTTTGAAAGCCACTAGAAGCCAATATGTATTTAGATAAAACATACTTGGCGTGACTTGGAAATAATTGAAGAATTGCTTGATGAATGCTAAGAAAGGGAAATGTAATCCAAAATTAAGATACTTCAAATAGATGTGGAACTCATGCTCCCTCAAAAAACACACTCTTTCCTCTTCTCTTAGCCTCCTAAGATTCCATGCCTTTGGAAGGTCTTGCCAGTACTTGTTATATTTCAAGACAAGGACCCTATTGATGGCACTAACTACTCCATCTAGCAAATCACAAAAGTAAACTATATTATTGTACAGATACCTAGCCACAGATCTTCCCTCCTTATCATCTAGGTTAGTATCTATAGCGAAGGAATTGATTCAGGTGAGTTAGTCCCACCGCTCTACCATGGTATCAGCCGAACTACTCGAGGAACACATCGTCTCGCTCTTTTTTTAGGGGAAGAAGTGGCTTCAATCTCCATTGCTTTGAAATTTGAAAGGATAAGTCAATGAATTACATTGCAAACTATACCTAATTGGTTATAAATTCACAACGTTTGAAGAGATTGAAGTTAAAGATGAAAATATTGAAAATAAGAGAAAGCTTATGAGTGCGATTGTAAAGTTTGATTCTACTATCAAAAAGCTCTTAAATACTTTGTTGGAAATGATGTCTAAATAAAAGATGGTACAAATTACTGACATGTGTTTTGAGATAAAGATCCAATAGTTATCGAGGCTTTGACAGTTATTATGGCCTACAGTGTAATTATAGCTAATGTGATAGTTATCATTCGTACCACTGCTTAAGCTTCTGACAAGTGGGAAAATTGAAAGTTACGACCTTTCACATAGGATACGATTTGCCTCTTGGAAATAAAACACTTTTCTGATTACTTAGCATTTAGGAAATTATTCCCTATTAACCCTACAGAACATCAAGATGTTTACTCCCTTAGCCGAATCTTCATACACAAGAGTTGGGAAGCAAATGTTGACAGTTAATTTTTGCTCACTCGACTTATTAAACGTTGATACTCAAAGCTTTACTCACTTATCCATTCGGCTACCGACAAGCTAAGTAATTTACATTCTCAAGATCTCGTTGAGTAACACAAATCCATTCCTAATTTGAATTCAAGGGAATTGGCACAAATAGTTATCACTAGTATGGTTATATTATATAACTGCTTGCTCTCCCTACATTTCAGGGAATGTGTCTTATTAAGAGTTTTCTACGTATCTCAATGGTTATTCTAATATCTACGTGTCTCAATGGTTATGCTTGAGACATGATATTTGCCTATAAATACAGGAAAGAAACACAGTAAGAGCATGTAATACCTCTTGACCACTCACTCAACTTTCTCTATTCATATTTATTAACTTAGGTATCGGAGTGGCCATACTGGATTGGCCTTGGTACCAAAAGCTTTTCCTTTCTTTACAGGATAATTCTAATTACCAAAATCCACCAATAACACACACATACTGCAGTAGTGCTCCAACCCCAACCACCCAACAACCTAGTCACCTAACTTCTCTATAAGCATGAACCCTTACATCGAACATAACAACATAATAGCCATCCTCACACCCAACACATTAGCTCCAACTAGCCAACGCACCATAGTATACATCACAATGGCTACAACCAAGCACAACACATGCCCTATAACTACCTATACTCAACCACATCATACGTACGACATAAGACCATTTTCCCTAACCCATCTCTCTTGTTCTATAGTTACCTAACATCGACATGAGAACAACAACTCATTACGTGAATAACATAACCCATGCCCAACTAACTTGCTGTGATCGTCATTGAACCTAACCATCGTTCACATGCTTAATCGCACAAACATCACTCCCAAGCATAAAATTATTGTCACCAATATCATCTATACACTCAATAACCCCAAGACACACCTCCACTTCAACTTGGATGCTCTTGGCCATGACCTCTAAACACAATTATCACCACCAATTTCCAAAGATCACCAAAACTAACAAAATAACCTAAGGTGTTGGTTCCATGATCATTTTACCAATGATTTGGTCATAAAAGTGTCAAATCTCATCCAATTTGGTGTTTGGAAAACTCCACTTGCTGTTAGGTTGAGTGAGTCTAATGGAGTTATGTACGATCCAACTCGACCCAATCCACCTAAAATCTAACCTGATCCTTTTGTGGAATGAAACCACTCAATCCAACCTACTTAGGTATTAGGATAAATGGGATTTTGTTTTATTTTATTTTATTTTCGTTAGTTTACTTTATATACTATTAAATAATACATTTGCTAACTTTAGTTCTATTCTTGCGCAAGTCATTAGTTTATTAGTTTAGCTTTATTTACCTAAACTAAGTGCTAATACGATTCTTTTTGTAGGTTCTTATGTTATTTTCTCATTAAAAGGTAGTTTATACATCATTTGCATACTTATCATTAAAATTTCACATTTTTAGCATGTATAATAAAATTGCATTTTTTAGAACGTTTACATCCTTTTAGAAAATTGCATCTTTTAGGTACAATTACTTATTTCATATCTAAGTCTCATATCTTAGAAGATTAAGATAGGATTGTATCTTTTCAATAGTTTAGCATCTTTTTTATAATTTAGATATTTTTTCCATAATTTATATATCATTTTCTATGGTTTTGGTATCTTTTGAATAATTTAGTCATTTTTTCTATGGTTTAGGTACTTTAGGCATGTTTTCCATATTAATTGCATATTTTATGGAAAATTGCATTTAGGTACTTTAGAGTTTTTTCTAAAAAAATTTTACTACATAGAAAAAGTTTTTCTTTAAATAAAAATCTGAATTTGTTTTTTTTTTTTTAGTTAGTTTTTTTTTCTTTCAAAATTGGACAATAAAAATTAGTGTTTTTTTAAAATATTTTTCTTAAATTGATTAAAAATGTAGACATGGCTTAGTTTTTCAAAATAAAAAGAACCAACTCACTAAAATTGAGAATTGTGGTTGGTTTGATCCCAATTAATGAGTATATAAACACTCTTGGGATAACGCGAAATTTTATAAAATATTTTGTTTTCTTTTTTGAAAATTATCTTTTAGAAAATTCATAGATTAGTGACTTAATTAAAGTTTTTCCACCCAAAAATCCCTAATCTTTTTTTTTTTTTGCTAGTTTTTACTTATCAGCAACTTTAAGTTATTTTTCAAAAAAATTCTTTTTAAACATTTTTTAAGGAAAAATGTTTTTCTTTAATTTGATATTGAGTAATATGTATTTAACAGGTTAAGCTTAATATAGATTAAATTAAAGAAGACCAAAATATGGCTCGACAGAATTGATGACTCCACTGAGGGATGCCTAATGGGTTAGCCGTGTAAGAATTAAAAAATTAATTAATGGGCTTATTTTTTTTTCTTCTTTTTTTTCTTTTATTTAATATTGTAATATAGTTGTACTAATCAAGTTTTAGTTATTTAAGCCTGCTAGGAAAAACTCGACCAGTTGAGCCTATTTTGAGAATATAGATCGGGCTTAGATTTTTTAAAAACACCATATGTGTGCTTAGATTTAGTCAAACCTAGGCCATCTTAGAAACTTAAGATAGGCTACTATTGTGTAACCCGTTGGGTTGTTAGGGTCATTACTCTTACTTGGTAGTGATAGGTGAACCCACTCATGTTTCGATGTAGCCCACTAAGTATTTCTATAGAAATGCTTAAAGTTATAGAGCTAGAGACTCGTAGATCTTATCATCCTACATCATCTTAACTAAAAAAATTATTATAACACATAGCTAATTGGGCTTCTATTTTCTAAAATTAAATAAATCAATGCATTTATATATAAGTGTCCATGACCTTCATTTTCAAAAATTTAAATAATTCATATACTTATATGTATAAGTGTGTAAGAATGTTGACCGTAGATTGGTGATGATTTCATTCCTATGAGTTATTAATAGTCAACTCCTATTGCAACGCATGCGTGTATATTATATTGCATCATATTTTCTTTGTATTTTAATTTTATTTCTTATGTTTCATGTGCTTACCTACCTATGTTACCTTATAACCCATATTTTATGTGTTATAATTCTTATTTTATTTTACAAGTAAGGTGGTGCAACAAAATTCAAGGTTGTATTCGCCAAATTGCATTAAATCTTGTATGAGCTAGCAAATGAATAGTAATGTCATGTTTTCCAAAAATATCTCATGAGCAAGGAGTTGTAATTTTATTATTTTCCCATGCGATATAGTGGTTATATAATATTTCCTTGTATTTTTTATGTACAAAAAAATATTTTCCTATAACTTATTAAATGATATTTGTTTTTGTAAAATTTTCCCCTTACTTTATTGACATTCGTAGTTGTAGAAAAATTCTATACCCAACAAGGGCCTAGTGGATTTGTACTCAAATTAATGTAATCATGGCAATATAATAATGTAACCCAAAAGTTTTTATGATAAGAAATTGTTGCATTATTACCCAATTGCTAGCTCCCCATTTGCATGTATGGATTTTTATTATATATTAACTTTTTTTTTTTACATTGCTTATCTGTATTTAAAATTTTGTGCAATAACATACGTACATGTAAAATAAAAAAAAGGAATAAATAACAATCTTCCGACTCATAAATATTTGTCACCCTTGCCAATAAATAGTCATTATCCCTAGAATGTCGACTAATTATCTTTTTGTAACATTAGGCACCCCTTTAGTAAAATTATCACCCTTTAATCATTAGTTGTCCTTTTGTAATTTTGTAGTCCTCATTATATCATCTTCTAATTGGGTTTTTCTATTCTTTCAATAATATTAGCAATTCAGTCACCTATAGTGTAAGTTCTCTTTAGCATCCTTTAGGGTTTTCAAGAGTTTTTACTTGTAAATAAGTCATTACCCTAGGCTGTCAACTTTGTTAATAGCCACTCCTTGTTAATTCTATAACATTTTCAATCATTCCAATAAGTTAGGAGATGTTAATAACCCTATTAGTAACATAAGTCTTTGTAACATAAGTGTTTTCAAATGTTTTTAGAATAAAGTTTTCGAGAAAAAAAAAAGAAGAAAAAATCATAAAGTTTAAAAAGAAAAATTGTTAGCAAGTATTTTACAAGCTTTGAATTCTGGCTTCTAAGCGGTTAAGCCCATTGTTGAAGCTTACAGCCATTCATTCTAAAGCCAAGATGGTTGGCAATAGTAACCCCAATCCAAGACTTATAGCCTTAAAACAGAACATGATCGGGATAACTGAGCAAATTTAAACTCTCACTCATTTTGTGGGGATTCTCAATAATTGTCAACATCTCAAGCCAATCTAGATCGAAATACAAACATGACCCTGCCTCATGAACTGGAAGATGTTGAACCAAGCTAAAATGTTGAAACATGGAAGGAAGAATTTGAGAAGAAACAGAAGGACATGAAAAAGAAATTCATATAGAAATTGACTGAAAAGATGAAGGCCTTAGAGACTATAAATGGCCTAGAGCAAATGGGGGTAGTTAACTTGTTGTCCTATGAAGGTGATGCTTTCTTAGAAAAGTTCAAAGTGCCCAAGTTTGAGAAGTACGATGGCATTGGTAGTCCAAAGATTCATATCAAACTCTATAGTAGGAAAATGGCCAAGTACGCTAAATATGACAAGTTGATGGTATAGACCTTCCAGGACAATTTGAGGGGACTTACTTTGACATGGTATGCCCAGCTTGATCTTAATGAAATCTACATATGGGATAAGCTAACATGGGCCTTTTATAATCAATACAAATTCAACATTGAAGTGGCTGCTTCCATATAGGACCTAAACATCATGTAGAAGAAGCCCAGTGAGTCATTCAAAGAGTATGTCCAAAGATGTAGGGGCATAGCAACCAAAGTCAATCTTCCTATGTTAGAAAAGGACATGACTTTCATGTTCATCAATACCTTGGACAAGCCATATTATGGGTACTTGTTGGGTAATGCAATAGCCAATTTTATTGATATTGTAGTGGCTAGGGGAAGAATTGAGGAAGCCATGCAAGTAAGAAGGTTGGTGAAGTCAAATCAAATAAAAGAGAAGATGGTGTCCATGAGGCCATCCGATGAAAGCACTATATATATGGTGAATTTTGGAAGTAATGGTAAGACCCCTTCTATAACAACATTAAGGTCCTATGTTTCCAATATGCCAACACCAAGTAGATCATCTCCCAAACCATAGAAGAGGGAGTTTAGCCTAATTCCTATGCCCCTATCCCATGTTTTCAACCAGTTGAGACAAGCAAGTGTGATCAAATGCGAATCCTTAAAGCTGAACTATAGGCTATGGCGTGCTGATCTAGAAGCCTAATGTGACTACTGTATGGGCCAAAAAGGTCATTCTATAGACTCTTGCTAGAGGTTGAAAAATAAGATCCAAGACTTAATTGATGCTAGGTTGATCTACTTAGACTACACGAAGATCAAGGCTTCAAGCACTTGCAATACTTCTTTCCAAGCCTTTAAAGAGTAAAAGCCCATTAAGTGAAAAAATGCATACGATAGGAGAACCACTTTAAGTAATGGTTGTTAAGAGATTTGCTTTTCCATGATTTCTTGCTTCTAAAGTTATTTGAACAATTTTTGGGAACAAAATTTATGGTTTAGCACGTTATTCTTAATGCCTTATGCTATCGATTAAATTGGATGTACAAATGTTTAGGGCAATCTTTCAAAGGAAAAAGGGCATGTGACCCATAGGGGCATCATGGAATATCCAGTCTTATAAAAAGAGACTAAGGCAAATAAGGGCAAACAAATGAAATGTTTCTAACTTTAACCAATGAAAAGTATTTCATCATTTGAAGAGTTTAGAATGATAAGACACAAGCCCTAATCTCAAACATTGACCCTAAAATACTAACGAGAGTTGAGACCTAAAAGTGAGGATAAGACTCATTCCTTGAAGGAGGTCTATTTTGCATGTGATACATAAATTGAAAGGATGATAGGCATCCATTTCACTACCCTAAACACTTTTATCCCTTGTTACCCCCTTTAAGCCTTTAAGTGAATTTTTCTAAAAAAAATAAACCTTGTTAAGAACTACGCTATATTAGGGTAGTCAAGAGGTTCGAGTCATTAATTTAGAGAAGAAGGATAAACTAACTTATGTTTGCTTCATAGTGACAATTCACAAGCAATAATTAATATAGATAACTTGATTTCTTTAGAATGAAGAAGAGTTTTAAACCATACACACTTTACTTAAGCCTATACATTCATTCAAACACTTCAAGCCCTTGGATTTTTCCAGTACACTCCAAAGCCATACACACTTCATCAAGTTTATGCACTTTAAGCCTAGGGTTTTGAATCTCTTTAAACAGAAAGTCAAATATATGGAGCATGATCACCTTGGAAAAAAAAAAGACAAAAAAAAAAGGAAAAAGAGGGAAAATAAAAAGAAAGAAAAAAAGAAGAAAGCAAAAGTAAGGTGATTGCATCTCAAAAAGTAGCCAAAAGCTCTTAAAGGACCCATGGCCCTAAGTATCTTAAAAAGGCTAAGCCTACAAATCCCAAGATCAAAGACTTGAGTTTTCTTAATGTCCTTCAAAGCACAAACGTGAGTGAGATTTTAAGCCCAAAAATGAAGCCTCAAGTCAATGATCCCGCTCACTATATCACCCTTAATGAAACTCCTTTGATCAAAGAAATTAATTTATCTTGAGTAGTGATTGCTTGTGAAACTAAGACAAGCCCATCTTAGCATTTTCCTATTAAGGTTCTTAACTTCTAAACCTGAGTTGAGATATTAATTTTTTTCAAAATTGGCCAACACATCTATATCCCCTTTTGTTTAAGCTAATGACCAAAAGCCTACATTACGACATTAAGGAAAAGACTTACCAGATCAATCAAAGTGTATCATTTACAAGAATAACCATAATTTTTCGAACTGTAGTCAAGAGTGAAAATAAGCCATCTAAGAGTGTGAGGAAGTCCTCTTGAACTAAAATATTCAAATAATCAAGATACTTTCCCTAGTATGAAACTTATGAAGAAAAAGTTAAGTATGCCCTAAGGTACAAGAAGCCTTTCGCCTCAAAATTAAATGAATTCCCTATGGCAAGAAGAACAACGTGTTTAGTTGAAGTTTTTTTTTTTTTTTTTCTATTCCCTCATCATAGCGAACAACCAATCAAAGATGAAGAATGAATAGCCAATGGGCTAAAAGAATGAATAACATTTAGAGTCGGTATAATTTCATCACATGTTAGCAAGAAAAAGATGAATAGTTTTTTTTAATAAAAGCACCATTTTTTCCTTCAAGTTTTAAAAAAAGTGAAAATTTTGAGAATTTTCAATGTAAATTTTAGTCATCCTCAAGTTAGAAACTTCAATAATCCCTCGAGGAAATTTTAGGAGCCTTAGCCATCCTTATCTTAGGAACTCCGATCATCTTATTCAAGAATCTTAGTCTTCCTTAAGGAGCTTTGATCATCTTATGACTTAGGAGCCTTAATCATCCTTAGGAACTTTAGTCATCTTATTCAAGAATCTTAGCCATCCTTAAGGAGCTTTGATCATCTTATGACTCAGGAGCTGTAAACCCTTAAAATTTTCGATCTAGCTTTTGAAATAGACTCAACTATATTAGACAATTTAGGAGTTGACAAAGCTAATGAAAGTGAAAACCCTAAAAGAATTAATCAATCGCGTAAGAAACTTTTCTATACTAAATGTTTCTAAATGCTAAAGATTTCATTCAAAAGTGATAGAAACCCTAAAATGATAACCTTAAAGACACATGTGCACTAATTCATCATAGTATACCCTAAAACCTTAATTGATAATAAAATCCTCATATTTTGCCAAATCATTAGTAAAAGGTTAGAGATGACCTTCATTCATGCAAATATGTTTTGAATCCTCAAATAATCCTTTAGAAATTAAGATAATGAATCATAGATTCTATTTATTTCTTAATTATATGATTAAAATAGTATTACATAGAGTTAGAGGTATAGTTGAAGATTAAGCTAAATGTAGTGAACCTTAATACCTTAATCAGTATTTTCCATACTAGTACACTAAGTAGTTTATCAAAGGATGTTTATAGATTATAAATACTTAAAGTAAGACCTCATCATCTATTTTCACTAATCAATTCACCAAATACTTCATTTCCTTAATTTCTCCCTTAATTTCCCTTAATTACTACATTATGAGTACAAGATTACACATGCTTAAGGAAAGTTGACTAAGTCAACACATGTTGACAAAAGTCAACAATTTGAAAAGTTAACAAAAGACACTAAGAGATAAGGAAAATATCTTAACACTTAATGATGGCTTTTCTTTCCTTTTCTTTTGATTTTTCTCTTCTACTTTTTCCCCTAAATTGCCATCCACTTATTCTTCTTCTTGACCCCACCATTTGCCTTCTTCCATTATGAAAACAAAACAAAAGAAACAAAACAAAAAGTCCCCTCCATTGTCATGAGCTTTCCTTCTCCATTTCACTTTCAACACTTCTTCTTTTGTCTCCTTAATTCCAACATAAGCAAATGTATGTACTTAAGTTACTTTATGTTGTTTTATATTCTTCATTAGTTAGGTAATTAGGTAGATTAGAGAAGTAGACTTATGTTAATTATGATCTTGAAGAAAAGGGCATAAAGTCCTCATCTTTAAGTGTAGAAAGTGAGGAACCATGAAGAATAGAAAGAAATACATGTGTACGTGCTCTTAGGTATGTGTACATAAGGAAATACTAAAAGAATACTTGTATGGGAACCTTTATACATGAGTATTAACCATGTACATAACCTAAATTAAGACAAGACCTAACTATACATACTTATACTATACTAATTACACACTTAAAAACACAAAAGAATGGAATTAGGAAGCTTTTCTTAAGGAAAATATTAGGCATACGAAATTTTGTATAAAAATATGTATCTAACCGTATAGGTATATGAGTATGTATACACGTATAAATACGGTATAAGTCTAAGTATAGGTATAAGTATATATATGTATAAGGTATATGTACATAAGCATAAGGGAAGAAGTGAAATGTACATAAGACATGTACATATGACATAAGCATGAGGTGAGGCTTATGTAATCAAACGATGAAGTAAGTGATGAGGTAAGCACATGATGACATAAGCCATGACATAAGCAAGTGATGACATTAGCAAATGATGATGTAAGCGATGACATAAGCATAGATTATAAAATGAGAAAAGAAGAAGAGTGTATCATAATTAGGATCCTAAATTAGTAAACCCTAATACACTTTCTAAATTGGATTGTACTTAATTAAGTACATGAATTAGTAATAGTAAAGTAAAATCCTGTAGGTATAAGAATTTAAGGGTTAACTAAATCATTAAGTATAAACAAAAGATATGAATATAAGTAATAAGAGTAATTAAGTTTTTATAGTTAAAATTTTTTATAAATTTAGTCCATATCGTAAAACATGGGTCTTAATGTCCAAAACGGACATTACCGTGTGAACATTCGTCCGAAAACGATAAAAAAACAACTATATAGTCATAAATATTGGAAATAAAACGAAAAAGTTACATACGATTAATAATGAAGTCTAACTGGATGGAAGTTGATAGTAATTTAAGTAGAATTAGACAAATAGATAATCAGAATTATTAGTTAATTCGATTACTTACTAGCATTATCATATTATAATGATCAGGTCATCCCGAGGTGAGCGAGGACCTCCCGATCGACAACTACGATTAGGGCAAGTCACTATGGCCGAGTGAGTATTTATCGTATGATCCCATGCTTGATTGTGATTGTAGATAGTGGACTTAAATATTATTGTTAATTGACTACTGTGTGGGGTTCGAGAAATGCTCGTGTATGTAATTGTGTGTTGAGTTATGAATTTACCTAAAGTTTAGAAAATGCCTTGTTTATTTCATGGTAGTATAGAAAATTGATTGTGTATACTATTGGATGGTCACAGCATAATTTGAACTTAATTATACTCGGCTTATAAAAAGAAACTGGGACATGCATTAACATGCATAGCATGGATACAATTCCGGCTGTCACGTCACATGGAGGTAAAGAGAGGCCATTCAGGGGTTGAGATTATTAATTTATTTGGTTCTGTATGGTGCACTCGTACAAAATGACCTTATCCTGGCCCGCGGAAACACTAGGCATTGGAGGCGCCAACCACCTAGCTAAAGGTCGAGTCTAAAGGCCTCTGTTTAAGGGTGAGTGTGGACTGCGAAGGCCCACTCACAATTATACTAGAACTTGGTTTTTATGAAAAAAAAAAAGAATTATTTGATATAAGTACAGAACATGGAGTTCCATAGTAAAGTAAGTTCTAATATAATACTCGGATCTGATTAGTGCCGTGTAAACTCCAACCCTGACTTCAAAGGGCGTTAAATCTGAGTTACGTATATGAACTAGTAAATTATATGTATTGTTTGGCATTCTGGTTGATCATTCATTCATATGCGTGAATATAATGTACTTATAACATACTTGTGGTATGGCTGAGGGTTTTGCTCACTAAGCTTAGGCTTACACCGCTTTAGACTTTTATTGCAAGATAGCCTGTTCGTAGAGATGCCACAGGTTAGCTTGAGGACTTGGGCAAGAGCGAGCTATCCTATATACTGAGAGAGAACAGTTTATGTAAACTCTTACTCATGTACTTTTGTTTATCTTAGTATTATAGACTTAGATATACTTAATTATTATGTATTGTAAGCTTTATAACTCAAATTTTATATAAATATGTTTATGTGATGATATCATGTGAATTTGGATGTTCTTTTGAAACTAGTGGTTGTAGAGCCTTATATATTGTGTGAAGAGTTCTTGATTGGAAGGGTAACTAACCAGGGGTTCTTCGTACAGTATATGATGTCTGCCACGACTAGGTCATCCTTAGTTCGGGACAGGAGCCTTAGTTATCCTTATCTTAGGAACTTCAATTATCTTATTTAGGAATTGTTGCAAACCGTAGCCAAGAATAGACAAGGCTGGTCACTGAATAGGTCCGAGCTTGCAGAAAACTCGAAAAGAGTCAATAGGGAAAGGTACGAAAGGGTGAAAACAGTAAGCAAAACCTACGAACAGCTTTAGAGGATATGACGCACTAATGGAACTTCCAAAGACTCACGGCACAATTTGATGTGACATACAAATTGGTCCAATGAGGTTACTCACCACTTAACCTTGCTTAAGGGAAAAGATAAGAGTGATACTAAGAGTAAACAATAGTGTTTACACAAGGAAGAAGGTACTCAAAAGTGTATTGAAGATTATCTGATGTCTTATAACTACAAGTACAAGGGTATTTATACTCATAAACTAAGGCAACTTGCCCAAAAAGGAAAAGACAAAAAGGACATTTCCTAAGGGGGCAATGTACATGTTATAAAGGGAGCAAAAATGAATATACAAGGAAAATAATCATTGGTGCTACAGATTCTACATGTGATACTGTACACATGGCGATGCAACATTGGTGAGGTGGTTAAGAGATGCAGACAAAAAATACGAGCAGATGGGCTTGTCCAAGTGAGGATGGCTTAATCAATCCAGATTCTCTCTCTTGGCTTCTCAACAAACATGATGCCGAGTGACTGTATGGCTCAGCACTAGAGAGTACTCATTTACTCGGCAAACTACAGAATAATGGGCTATCATACGGCATGGCATTAAAGGTGATTTGGCAAGGAAGTACTCGGCCTTGGCAGGAGTTAATTAGAACATAAGGATTCGACGTACCAACCCCTCTAGTCCTCGGGCTCGACTACGAATCATAGGTCCTGTAGCTTGATTCCTATAAGGAAACTTAGCCGTCCTTAAGGAGCTTTGATCATCTTATCACTTAGGAACCTTGGTCATCTTATTTAGGAATTTTAGTATGGATTGACATAATTCCCAAGTTTTCAAGCAAAAGTGCCAACTTGCCAAGCAAACCCCATCCATTACTGAGCTCATATCATGATCCAATTAGTTTTCGAGCCGACTAGTGTTAGACCTTTATTTGAGCTGTGTTGCAAGATACTTGACCTAAAGAGGATCTAAGCATCCTTTAGTGACTAAGCTCTAACTTGAACCAGATAGGTCTGCTTTGATTGTTGGCTCTTTCTTGACTTTATTTAAATTGCATTATATTAAAGCTGAGCCACCTCAAGGTAAGCTTGAATAAGAATAGCTACATTCTAGATCACCAGCCACTATGTAACATGTGTCTTCCAACAACACATTCTAGAAGGATTCCTTACTTTTTCCGTATAAAATACTTTTTGTCCATTTTTCCTTTTTTTAATATTTTTCATCTATTCCATTTGTGAATTACACCTTTGTCTTTTCCATGTATGTCTTGTAACCTTGATGGGGCTAGTATATAAACCCCATTTATTTTGTATGCAGACAATATTGCATTATTGATTATTACAAGCTTCCTTTCCTGAGTAACCTTAGTGCTCTTGTTTATCCCTTAACTCTTATCTATTCTCTTTAAAAGGAATAGTAGTGAGTGGCCCTATAGTTCGAACCGGTAAGTCACATTCAGCGAATTGCAGGCTAAATAGGATCGATCGATGTGTTATATCCTATTGGCAGCTGGACAGATTTGCTGAACCCCATTTTGTTTTCTTTTGTTCCCTTTTGTTGTAGTGCTTCTCCATATGTATGACCCCAGAGATGTATCAAGAAGTCTCTTATGGAATCTTTGGTTGGGAAATGTTGATATATGCTTGTAATGTCTAACCTTTTGCATGGATTTTTATCTAGTGGACCTGCTCATGCTTTATGTATTGCTATCCACTATCACTCAATTCATAGTGAACTGAGCGGACATGTGTTGTATTCATAGGTCAAGACGAAGCATAAGAGGAGTGCCGCCACCATTAGGAAATGAAGACTTTTTTAGAGCGTTAGGTTGGAATTAGCTATTTTAGAAGGATTTTTTTTTGTCAATCAAGGAAATGTCTATGTAAATATGTTGTAAATAGAAAGAAAGACCTAAATGATGTAAATGAACTTATTGAGGCTTGGACCTCCATTTTGAGAAATTTTGCAAGTGTAAAGTTGAACTCCAAATGTGACAATTTTTTAATGGATGAGTTCTTTTGTGCAAATAGCCTTATTATCTATTCTTTAAGCAAGTTAGTGGTAGGTGTTATGTTCAAGGCCAAGCCGAGATGTGACAGTACTTAACTTTACCACACAAGAAATAATCTCCTTCTTACTAACTATGCTGACTCAACTCATGTGGCCCCTTACATTGTAGACATCTTTGCATTAGGGTTACCATTGGGGGTAGAGGCGGTAGCATGAACTAATATATGGCTTAAGCTAGTAAGGTTAAGTTGGAATGGCTATAGGTCTAGCCATTGGGTTTTGATACATAGGCCTCTTTACCTATCCTATAGAGCAACACTTCGACTTGCTATTTTTCCTAACACCACTCCTAACCTCTAGAGTTTCTCCTTTTCACTTTTTATTTTACTCTATGCTCTATGCTCTTTGCCCTTTCAACATTATCAACATAAGTAGTCAATTGGAAGTAACTTGATGAGGCATAAGTAAGTACAACTGTCAAGTAATAGTATAGAGGATACAAGCATCTAAGGTTATCAATCCTATGAAGATTGCATATTTACTCACTCACGCTTAATTATTCTACCTGAAAGATAATAATAATTGCAGTGGTGGAATAAAAGGTTAGATTGATCAAAAGAAACAAAGATTAATTAATAATTAATGGTTAATGACATGAGTAACTAACAAGAACCTTAGATAACCATAAATGTAAACCTTACTATTTAAGGGGTATGTAAATCAATTAAGAGTACTTCCTAAATGTTCTCAATAATCAACTAAACTAAGAATTTAAGTTTACATTTAAAAATGAATTTAGTTTTCCAATTCAAAAGTTTATTATTGATAAAACTCAAATATGAGAACTACAGACCTTAAGCCACCTAAAACCCTAAACCCTAAGATAATTAAGGACATGTGATTCTAATTAATTAATCAAAAATTTAATTTGAACAATTTTATTTATCTCTAGAAAATTGATACAAGGCAAGTGCACTTATCAGTTTTAATATAGTGGATGTGAGTCCAAGTTGATTCCTCAAAGACTTCGAGTACTAATATTAACCTTAGCTCTATTATCTAACCGAAAATTTGTGATGGGTTAAATGAATTAAAAATACTAAAATTAACAAACTAACCTAATTATAAGACTTGATTAAACAATTTAGAAAATGATAAAATTAAGAACGACTTCAAGAAGACAAATAACGTATTTAGGAATTATTTCCCCTAGTGTTTAACTTGTGACTGCTTAAAATGTGTCCAATTCAATCTCTATTATTCTCGATCAGAAGGATTCATAATTAAAGTTAACATCTTTCTCAAGCATATTAATCCTAATCCTAAATTATTTACCGAAATCTCTTCACTTAGTAATATAATTCAGAATCACATTAATGTATAATGAATTCCCACACAAAAGAACAACCTTCTAGAAGAATCATGTATCTTATCTCTAAGTACACATGCAATTCTCTCCAATTATGTTAAGATCTAGTTACACATGTGATTTCTCAATCATCATGCATAACATCATAGATTGATACCCTAGAAATATTAATTAACAATTAAATAACATAATTGAATCAGGAAAAGATAGAAACTTTATTAAAAATTATCAATAAATCTAATAGTCATATGAAACCCTAGGTTCCACAATCTTAAATATAAGAATCTTAAGCTATAATAATGAAACTAAAAACGAATTGCAATAAAATCAAGAAATAAAACATGAAAAACCACTTTTATTGATGAAAAATCTCTTCAATCTTGAAGTTAGGTGTTCCTTTCGCCTTTTGCTCCTCCTTCTCCTCAAGTCTTTTCTCTTTTGAATGTTTCCCGTCATTTGCGAAACCCTAGTAAGTCCTTTTATAATGTATTGTAAAGTTTTTTTTTTCGTCACCAGACATAGCCTGAGACACAGTTGTGTCCCCAAGTTGTGTAACTTACTAACCTTGGCACTTAAAATCTTCCTGGATGGACACAGCCTTAGGATACAGTTGTATCCTAGACTGTGCAACTCTCTGACCAAAATTTGCTACTTTCTCCTATTGTTCATGTAACTTCAAAACTTCATAACTCATTCATTTGAACTCCAAATTGAGTGAAACTTGATTCCTTTTCTTCGTTTTCAATCCAAGAACGCCTTCAAACCTTGAAATCAAAATTTTACTCAATTAAGTATCAATTTTTTAAAGACAACCAAAGATGTAAGGAAGATACTATAAAATCACCATATGAAATGTATTTAAAATAAGAGTTATCAAAGTTCCCCACACTTGAGCATTTGCTTGTCCTCAAGCAAATAAATAAAAAAAAAAATTCGGGACATGAAATGCTAAACAAAATTTCTCACTACTTAGGAAACTAGTGAACGAATACACTTGACCTGAAGAAAAGTAAGAAAATTATTTTCAACTAACTTACAATAATAAAGTCAACCAATCTCACCCTTAACAATGTCATAATTTCACCTAACCATATTCGAATACTCCAACAATACTTAATACTAGAGTTCATTAGTTAATTTATGGAAGTCAAAGTTTACCCGAGTCATTTAACTAAGGATTCTTAAACTAAAAATTAGATTTAACATCTCGCCAACTGGGAAAGAGTCATAAAAATTTTGTCTATTTGACTAAAGTGTATACAATTCTCTCTTCAATCTCACTAAGCACCATAATCCAAAACAAACACATTTTACATCCACTCATTCTCTAATCATCCTCCTAGTTCATGCTTTTCTTAGGAGGTTTTTAAATTTACTTTATTTAAGCACAATTACCTTTAATGGACAATTGTATTGATAGAGGGAAAGAATCTCGCTCTTCTGATGAACCAAGATTGATCCATACCAACTTATCCCTTATATTGATAGCAAGAAAGAACCTTGCTCTTCTGACAGACCAAGGCCAATTCATTCCAATTTTTTTTTTTTTCATTAGTATTGGCATTAAGACTCAATATCGCTCTTCTAACAGACTAAGACGAATCCTTACCAATTTTTTACTATTCATACACTTGTTATTACTTTTTACCTCCAATCATTGTAATTTTTCAAGGGTTTCTCAAGAGAAGAATTTCATTTGTTTGTTTGCTAAGAATTATAGGGCTCTAAAAATTTCCAAGAGAAAGGTATACATAAAAGTAAATTTAAAAATAACAATGACTAACTCTCAACTAATGATGTTGTTCTAATCTCAAGTCTTAGAGTCCCAAGCTAAATAACTCGTAACTTTGCCCCCTAAAGATTTGACCAATTAATTCTAGTAAAGTATAATAAGATCAATAATTATCAAGATGACATAGTTGATTTAGCCCAACACTTATTAATCACCTATTGCAAGTTAACTTAAAAATTAATTGGGTCAAATGTGAATAATTAGTCTCCTAAACAATAACAAATTAATATCCTTTCCCTACACTTAATAACGTACATTGTCCTCAATGTATGACTAATAAGGCATAATAGTAAGATATGAAACAATTAAAAAAAACATCATAGGGAAAAAGGAAATACATGTATTGAAAAAGAAACTAATACTTCCTTGCTAGTTGAAAATAATGTGAAGAAGTCCATAACTAGGAGGCCATCGTCATTACATGTATGATTGCATATGCCCTGGCTAACTAAAAACAACAAAAAAAAAAAATGAACTAAGAAGGGGGATTGGAATCCCTCTCTCTATCATCCTCATTAGATGGTCCATCTGTCATGTTTTCATCATCGTCTTCTTCACTACCCTCAACATCCTCTTCATTACCCCCAGCTTCCTCTTCACTGCCCCCATCATCCTTTTCTTCACTCTCATTGTCATTTGCATCCGATTCTTTCATCTTAAGAAATTTTTCCAATTTGTTTTGGTGGATATGAAGTTTATCTACACTTTCTCGGATATAACGAATCTCAGTCATCAAGATATCAAATTTATCCTCAAAGCTTGCTGAAGGCGTCTATCCTTTAGAGGTAGTCCGTGCGTGTCTACCTTGACGTCTAGTTGGTAAAAGGTTCATGAGTCGAAATGAGTTAAATCGCATAAGAGTGACTTAAGTAACAAAGGTAAGCAAGGACCAAACTATAACCTTAGTCCACATAGCCTACACTAGTAACGTGATGTAGGGGCCACAACAAATATGCCCTTTCTTCCTTGTAGTGGTTGCTTGGTGGTAGAAAAGTTCAGCTAGCTTAATGGCTAGATTGATTGGGTGTTTATGAATAACACTATATAAGTAAAGGCAATCCTTATTGGAAACCACACTGGTGCTTTGGCCTTGACCAGGCAATGTATGTGCGAAGAGCCAATGAAGAACTTGATATCCAGGTTTGACTAATTGAGAGGCCTGCGGGGTCATAAGCATCAGCATTAGTAATTTCATCCCAAAACTTCCCTGATGTTACTCCACGTGGAAAACGACATGTTAAACGTTGGAACTCTTTTGTCCGTGTGAATTTATCTTCATAAAGACCGAGATACTTGTCCAATTGAGTTATTGTCATGTGGAAAGGCTTGCCATTCAAAGTGAAATGGAGTTTGTGTTTAGGGCCTATGCCACTAACACTCTCTTTATCTAGTTTATATGTGCATAAGAACTCCAATGTTAGCTCCTTATAAATCGGAGCTTCAACAGATAAGAATCGCTCCCAAATGGTTCCTTCCAATAGTTCCTTCATTTCAT
Organism: Lumnitzera littorea; assembly: GCA_024138015.1. Lineage (NCBI taxonomy): Eukaryota > Viridiplantae > Streptophyta > Magnoliopsida > Myrtales > Combretaceae > Lumnitzera > Lumnitzera littorea. The sequence continues at coordinate 58,054,925 of JAMXBB010000003.1, read as the reverse complement.
TTGTTAGCTCCAATTAGGCAAGAATATCCCAATCCAAACGAAGTGTATCGCTAAATGGCTTGTTCTTAAGTAAATTATAGCGAGTCGATTGGTATTCCTCTTTGAATTGGAGCATTGGGTGCTCTATTAGAGGGAGAGTAGCCAATGTTTCAACAATAGCACCTTCTTGCATAGAAGATGATGCTGCATACTTGGATTTTCTCCGAACGGTAAGCTTTGTGCGATTTGCCATTGACTACCTGAGAAGAAACACCACACCAAATAAAAAATGCTCATCTTTGCCATACTTAGTTCAAACTAAGACAAATTTATAAAGGAGTAGAAGTGATGGATATTAAAAGAAATCCCATTGGGACATTTGAACAAACATGTAGAGTGCATCCACAAAACTAGTTAGGTTAAAAGAAATGGCTAGCAAATTCATCCAATTAGTTATACATTAGACTCATTATATTATAATCTTCTTGAGATGAAGGCTTCCCAACACTTCAAAAACTCTAAATGTCTCAAAATCACTCTCAACATGGCATAATTGAATAGCTGACATTGAATTTGCAAGCTACATTCGTGTTTGATAGATTATAAAGTAATATCTAGCCATAATAGGCATCACCAAAGCATGTAAATCTATCAACACAAGGCAAATATGCATGTTTATCATGAAAGAATAAAAACCAAAGAAATTGTCAAAAAAGATTCATGGTCCAACTCACAAAAGACCTAAATTTCGGTTACCTAAGCATGCCTAAACAATGATGAAAACAAAGCATGAACAAGAGAGGGCATAAAAAAATGAGATGAACTTACTTGGATTGGGTTAGATTCAATGAAGAAATTTGTTGATGAAAAGTAAAACATGAGGAGAAGGTGGAGAGAAGATGAAAGGTGAAGTGAAGTTGTGTATGTGTTTATGTTTTGATAGTGTTGCACAGTGCGGTACTAATATCGTATAGGTGTTGAGCAAACACGGGCTGGGACACAACCGTATCCCACACCCGTGTAACTTTCTATTTTGGGTGCGTTTCCTGGGCAAACACGAGCTAACACACAACCGTATCCCACACCCGTGTACCTCTTTGTTTTGAGTGCATGTTTCTGGGTGAACACGGGCTGGGACATAACCGTGGCACATGCCTGTGTAACTTTCTGTGCTTGCGGTCCATTAAAGGGGCTTGGATGGATACGGGTTGGGACACAGCAGTGTCCCATGCTCGTGTAACTTTCTATTTTTTTTTTTTTTAGCCTAGTCTAAATTCATGAATTTAAATGTAATAAAAATTAAAAAAAATAAGAAGAGAAAGAAAAAAAATTAAATTAAATTAAATAGATCAAAGAAGTAATGCTAAGTTATATAAAAACAAAATAAAATAGAATGGACTAAAAGAACTAGAGTGCAATCAAAGAATATTAAAGTAAAACACAAATAAAAGAAGAGTTTGGCATGGGTTGCCTCCCATGAAGCACTATAGTTAACGTCGATAACTCGATAGGATACGATTATAGCTCATGATTGTTCTATCGGGTGGAGATAAAATTCCTCTCATCTAACATGCTCCAAATTTCCACTCAAGTATAACTTTAATTGTTGCCCATTTACCTTAAATGTGCCTTTCTCCAGGTGTGTAACTTCAACAGTCCTATACGGGAAACTCATCCCAAAAATAATGTTTTACATCGAAAAAAAATTTCTTCTTTTGTTGGTGTGGAAGTCCTGTCGGTATAATACTGGTAGCTAAAAAATTGGTGATATCCGTAAACCAAGGAATTTCCATATCACTTACCTGGTTGATGGCATAGAGTCACTCCTCGGGGAACTCATCTTTGATCTCATTCTCTTCGAGCATTTCCAAGTTTGCATTCTCCAATCGAGATAGGTGATCTGCTGCTAAATTCTCAGCACCTTTTTTATCTTTAATCTCCACATCAAACTCTTGTAGCAACAAGATCTACCTAATCAGTCTTAGCTTTACATCTGGTTTTGTTAACAAGTACCTTAGGGCAGAATGATCAGTGTAAACAATCACTTTAAATAGAAGCAAATAAAAGCGAAACTTATCAAAGGCAAAAACAATTGCTAGCAACTCTTTTTCTATAATAGTGTAGTTCTCTTGAGCATTAGTAAGAGTTTTGCTAGCATAGTGAATTGGTTGAAAGTGCTTATCCCGTCTTTGCCCCAGCACTACCCCTATTGCGTGATCACTTGTGTCATACATAAGTTCAAAGGGAAGTGCCTAATCAGGTACTACCATGATTAGGGCATTAGTAAGTTTCTCTTTAAGGATATTGAAAGCTTTCAAACACTCTTGAGAGAAAACATAAGGTACATCCTTCTCTAATAACTTAATCAAAGGGCAGGCAATTTTCGAGAAGTCCTTAATAAATCGCTTATAAAAACCTGCATGCCCTAAAAAGCTTCTTATGGCCTTAACCGAAGTTGGAGATGGGAGTCTTGCAATAGCATCCACTTTGGCAATATCAACCTTAATTCCTCAATATGAGATCTTATGGCCCAGCACAATACCCTCTTGTACCATGAAGTGGCACTTCTCCTAGTTGAGTACAAGATTGGTCTCTTTACACCTAGTAAGTATCTTATCCAAATTATTCAAACAATAGTCAAATGAGTTGCCAAAAACTAAAAAATCATCCATAAATACCTCCATTATGTCCTCAATCAAATCATAAAAAATGGCTATCATGCATTGCTGGAATGTAGCAGGTGCATTGCAAAGATCAAAAGGCATTCTGCGATAAGCAAAGGTGCCGTAAGGACAAGTGAAAATAACCAGATAAGCCATCTGGAAAACAATAAAACATATGTTCAGCTAGTCGTTCTATCATTTGATCAACAAAAGGTAAGGGGAAATGGTCCTTACGTGTAGCATCATTTAACTTTCTATAATCGATACATACACGCCAACTTGTTACCGTTCTCATTGGGATCAATTCATGCTTTTCATTAGGAACTACTGTCATCCCACCTTTTTTTGGAACTACTTGCACTGGACTCACCTATGAGCTATCAGAGATAGGATATATCATACCTACATCAAGGAGTTTGATAACTTCCTTTTTAACTACCTCTTTCATGTTTGAATTCAAGCATCTCTGAGGCTGTATAGCCGGCTTGTGGTTATCTTTCATCAAAATCTTATGAGTACAAAAGGAGGGATTGATACCTAGAATATCGAATATTTTCCAAGAAATGGCCTTCTTATGCTCCTTGAGTACTTTCAGCAACCTTTCTCTTTGTTCTTCTTCTAAATTGGATGCTATAATTACTGGTAATTTGGAGTCCTTCTCTAAGAAGGAATATTCCAATTAGTCAGGTAATCACTTTAACTCCAATATTGGTGGCTCCTTAATCGAAGGTTATAACTGTGCTTCCTTCATCTTTTCAATCTCTTCAAACCCTTTCTCAATAGAGGTAGGTTTATTTGCCTCCAGTTGGACTACCACCTTAGATTTAATAGGATTTTTCGAAGCTTCTTTCGTACTTAATTGCAAGCAACTCTCTAGCGGATCCTTAAAAATAATTTCCTGCATATAACTTGAAACAAAAGTGTCAGTAACATCCAAAAGGTAGCAAGTATCATCCTGATTAACAGACTTTTTCATAGCCTCCGAAATTTTAAACATGATCTCTTCGTCTCTTACTCTAAGAATGAGCTTGCCATCACTAACATCAATGATAGCCCTAGTGGTAGCTAAGAATGGTCTACCTAAGATAAGGAGCAACTCAAAATCTTCATCTATGTCCAATATTACAAAGTCAACTGGAAAAATAAATTTACCCACTTGGACTAATACATCCTCAATAATGCCTCTAGGATATGTCACAGATCTATCATCTAATTGCAAGCACATGCGTGTGGGTTTAGGTTCCCCTAATCCTAGCTTCTTGAAAAATTTATAAGGCATCAAATTGATGCTAGCACCTAAATCGGGTAAAGCTCTATCAACTAATAAGTTACCAATATGACAAGGAATTGTAAAACTCCCTAGGTCTTTTAGCTTCTTGGGTAACTTGTTTTGCACGATCGTTGAACATTCTTTACCCAATATGATAGTAGAAAGCTCCTCAAGCTTCCTCTTGTTGGATAACAAATCTTTCAAGAACTTAGCGTACTTCGGCATCTATGACAAAGCATCAACGAGAGGTAAGTTAATATGCAATTGTTTAAAGAGGTTAAGGAACTTACTGAATTGTTAGTCATTGCGATCTTGCTTGAGTCTTTGGGGATATGGGATGGGTGGTTGGTATTCCTTCGCCTTAGATGACTCTACATCTTCCTTAACTTTTGTCACCTCATTGCTCTTACTAGTCTCCTCACTAACCTTCCTCTCAGCATGCAACTCCTTCCCACTTCAAAGTGTTACTGCCTTGACATATTCCTTTGGATTGGTTTCTGTATTTCCCGGTAATGTTCCTTGTGGTCTTTCAAAGATTAGCTTCGTAAGTTGACCAATTTGGTTCTCAAGGTTGCGATTGGAAGCCTCTTGATTTCTCAACGATGATTTAATGTTGGATAAGCGAGCCTCATTTTCTTGAATATATTTTGTGAGAAGTTCTTCCACACTAGACTTCTTTTCTTGAGGAAGAGGAGGTGTTAATGGTCTTTAAAATCCAAGTGTGCCAAAGTTGGTCTTCTACTGGCCTTGGTTTTGATTTTCCCATGAGAAATTGGGGTAATTCCTCTATCCAGGATTATAAGTATTGCTGTAGGGGTTATTTTGTTGCCTGGGTAGATTTCCTAGATAATCTACCTATTCCATTGTTCTTGTGCTTCATAACCCTGCATACCAAAGTCACTTACATTTGATTGTACTTGTTGCAGGCTAATAGAGAGTACATCAATCTTCTTACTCAATAGATCTACCTTGGCTATCAGAACAATAGTCAAGTCTACATCATAAATTCCCGTATCCTTTTGTCTCGCTCTAGTGCTTTCCTACTGATAATTGTTCATTGCTATTCCTTCAATTAGGTTTGTGCTTACTCGGGTGTCTTTATGTTTAAAGTACCTCCTACGGATGCATCAATCATCTGTCTCGTAAATAAATTAAGACCATTATAGAAGGTCTGAATCTACATCCATAGTGGGAGGCCATGATGCGGGCAACTCTTGAGCAAGTCCTTGAACCGCTCCCAAGTATCATATGGAGTCTCTGCTTCTAATTAGGCAAAACAAGAAATGTCGTTTTGATGTTTAGCGGTCTTCACAGGTGGGAAATACTTCTCCAAAAATTTTTCTATCAATTCATTCTAAGTTGTGATTGAATTTCGTGGTAGAGAGTTCAACCACTGCTTTGCTCTACCCCTCAAGGAAAAAGGAAATAGCTACAGTCGGATGGCATCATCCATGGCTCTATTGATTTTAAATGTATCACAAATCTCTAAAAAGCTAGAGATATGGGCATTAGGATCTTCATCTTGGAGACCATCAAATTGAACATATTGTTGCACCATTTGTATGATGTTGGGTGCAATTTGGAAGTTATTAGTCGTGACGGTTGGCCTTGTGATACTGGAGTCAGCTCCGATAAGTGTAAGCCTTAAATAGTCAGACATAGTCCGATTTGCTTCATTACCGTTGTTAGCCATACACGGTGGATCTTCTTGATTGATGAATTTAGTATTGGCCTCTTCACCCTCTTCCTTAATCTCAATGATTGACTCGTCTTCTATGGTAGCCACAGTTTGTTTAGGTTGCAATCTCAAATTTTGAAGGATAGTTCTCTCAATTTCAGGATCAAGTTCTATCAAATCTTCTAAGTTGCTTCGGGTCATGCACTACAAGGGCAAGAAATATAGAATTAATTGCAGCTCTAGGTAATAAAAATAAACATTGAAAACAAAAAGAAAAAAGAAAAAAAATGGCCAAAGTAATAAAGTAACTAGTATTCTTAATATCGAAAGTCCTCGGCAACGGCGCCAAAAACTTGATACAAGGCAAGTGCACCTATCAATTTTAATATAGCGGATGTGAGTCCAAGTCGATCCCTCAAAGACTTCGAGTACTAATATTAACCTTAGCTCTATTATCTAACCGGAAATTTGTGACGAGTTGAATGAATTAAAAATACTAAAATTAACAAACTAACCTAATTATGAGACTTGATTAAGCAATTTAGAAAATGATAAAATTAAGAACGACTTCAAGAAGACAAATAACGTATTTAGGAATTATTTCCCTTAGTGTTTAACATGTGACCGCTTAAAATGTATACAATTCAATCTCTATTATTCTCGATCGGAGGGATTCATAATTAAAGTTAACACCTTTCTCAAACATATTAATCCTAATCCTAAATTATTTACTAGAATCTCTTCACTTAGTAATATAATTCAGAATCGTATTAATGTATAATGAATTCCCACACAAAAGAACAACCTTCCAAAAGAATCATGTATCTTATCTCTAAGTACACACGCAATTCTCTCCAATTATGTCAAGATCTCATTACACATGTGATTTCTCAATCATCATGCATAATATCATAGATTGATGCCCTAGAAATATTAATTAACAATTAAATAACATAATTGAATCAAGAAAAGATAGAAACTTTATTGAAAATTATCAATAAATCTAATAGTCACATGAAACCCTAGGTTCCACAATCTTAAATACAAGAATCTTAAGTTATAATAATGAAACTAAAAATGAATTGCAACAAAATCAAGAAGTAAAATATGAAAAACCCCTTTAATTGATGAAAAATCTCTTTAATCTTGAAGTTAGGTGTTGCTTTCGCCTTTTGCATCTCCTTCTCTTCAAGTCTCTTCTCTTTTAAATGTCCCCCATCATTTGCGAAACCCTGGTAAGTCCTTTTATAATGTATTGTAAAGTTTCTTTTTTTGTTACCAGACACAGCCTAGGACATAGTTGTGTCCCCAGGTTATGTAACTTACTGACCTTGGCACTTAAAATCTTCCTAGATGGACACAGCCTGGGAACACAGTTATGTTCCGGACTATATAACTTTTTGACCAAAATTTGCCACTTTTTCTTATTATTTATGTAACTTCAAAACTTCATAACTCATTCATTTGAACTCCAAATTGAGTGAAACTTGATTCCTTTTCTTCGTTTTCAATTCAAGAACACGTTCAAATCTTGAAATTAAAATTTTACTCAATTAAGTATCAATTTCTTTAAAGAAAACCAAAGATGTAAGAAAAATACTATAAAATCACCATATAAAATGTATTTAAAATAAGAGTTATAAAAAATTTCATAATTTTATGAGAATTAATTCATAACTTACAAGTCAATGTAAGAAACAAACCCTAAAAGAATTTCATATAAAACAGTCTCCTTATCTTCATGCTTAAGCCTTGTACATGTGAATAAGTGAACCAACCAATCACTCTAAATAACTTATCAATTGAGAGTTGGAATTATTTATCAATTGATAACTTATCAAAAGCTAGTGATAAGATACTTTCCTTATGTCACCATAATATATACTATATATAGAAAAGTTATCACATTATTTTATGTATTCAACTTTTAATTAACTGACAAAACAGCACAATGTGCAAAAAGAAGGCCTATATGGCTAGTCGTAAGAGGCTAGAAAGGGAGGTCATACTTTTTTGTTCATCTATCAATCAAATTGTCTTACAAAACTAATATTCACCCTTTAATACTTACATCATCTAATCTTGTCAAAAGTTAGTATTTGTACATGGTAAAAGATAACAAATTGAAGCTTCTTAAACACACTTCTTTCCCATATTCAAACTGGCCACTCTCTCTCTCATTTCACTTTCATTTTCACTTCCTTTTTCTCACTTAAAACACAAACCAAAAGAAGAAATCTAACCCCACAAAATCTAACATTACTACCACCTTTTTACTTCCCCACTCACGGCACAAAAGCTTGGTTTTATGTCTTCCTTTATCAACCTCAAAAGCCACTTTTAGGAACTTTAGAATATCCTAAAAACCCCACTTTAAAGTCAAGACCTTGGTTTCTAAAGGAGCTTGCAAAAAGAAGAAGGAAAACAAGAAACATAAGAGGATACTTAGTGTACAATCACTTCGTTTAGGCTTTTGAGGACGAGTAAGTTGTTTCCTTGTTAAAGTGATCTAGTATACCATGTTAGGAGACTATGTTTTCATGAAGATATCAGTATGAACATAAGATGATAAAATAGTTAGACCACCTTAAGAAGTAAGCTTATGAACCCCTTACATTAAGTTGAAATATGAGCATACTAAGTTGGTGTTATGTACAAATATATATTTAACACTTAGAATGGAAGATTTTAAGTTGAGAAAATCATGAAATGTGTACATGAATATGGACACATCATGATCGACGTAGAGTGTATGTAGGTCATTTAGATGTTATTTTCACTTTTATTAAGTTGAACAAACGTAGCATTAGGTAAAAAAAAAATCCATTACATGAAGTTTTTATGAAGAGACCAACTTTGTGAGATATGAATTATGGCATAGAAGTTATGATAAGTATGAGATCCATCATTTTCATATAGTGTATAAGCTAAATAATCATGTCATGGAAGAAAAGTTAAGTCAAAGTTGGAATATGAGTAGCATAGGTTCATGATCTAACCCCTAAACATAAGGAAATGATAAAACAAGTTGAAAAACCAAGTGAGTGCCCCTTGGAATCATCACTGCCAGATTTGGAACCATAATAAAAGTCACTTAAAAATGTGATAAAACCTAATAAACAAAGTGAAAAGACAAACCAAGGCAAGTACGATAAGTGTATAAAACCTAAAACTCAAAACCAAGCCTAAAACTTTCAAAACAAGCCTCAAAATCTAAGTTGGTCCTTCATTTATTTTCTGACTAGCAACTTTATCCACCGATAAAAGTTGTTTTGAGACCTTTAAGAAGCCTACATAATACCCCCTAATCCCAACCAAGTGACTATCTTTGATTGAGATTAAAAAACAAGCCTATTTAACAACTTAAGCCCACTTAAAAGCCTAAGGAGTTGTTGTTAGCACCAAGAGTGTAAATCAAAGTTGAAAATCTGACCTTAAAGAATATTTTAAGCTTAGAATGAAACCCTAAGACCAAGCCCAAAAGATTTCCTAAGATATCAAAAAGTCCAATAATCAAATAAAGCCCAAAATTACACCAAAACATGAGGATTGCTACTGTTCTAACCAATGGACAACTTTGCATACCTCATCTCAAAAATATAAGCACACGACATTAAAGTACACTAAAAAACAATGAAAATTGACTACAAGATCATAAAAATTGGATTTAAAACGAAAAAGTTATACACAATTGAAGTTTTAAGTGAAACCAGGAAAAATACGAAACTAAGTTAAAAAGTGTAACTTAAAAAATTTTAGGCTAGTCTTCTAACTTTATTTCAAACTCTTAACTTTATCATATTTACGTATTTAGGGGACCCGACTATCGGAGAAGATTTACCCCTAAATTACTACGATTAATCTACTATGGCTAAGTGAGTGATTCTCAATGACTTCATGCTTAATTTTGCTTGTAATGTAGTCACACTTAAATGTATATATTGAATTTAAATGCTTTAGGATATGGGAAATACATATGTATTATAGTATGATTGAATGACATGACTTACTAATGAGATAATAATAGAAATTGTCATGATAATAGTATGTGTAGACTATATGAAGTGGTATTTCTTGATCACAATGGAAATTGAACTAATTAAAGTATCCGATTAAGAAAATCAATGAGTCGTGCATTTTTCATATTTGTATTATAACTATACCAATCGCTACCTCACATGAAAGATGAGAAGGGGCTCACAGGAGTGAGATCTCCTGTTAAGATTAGACAAATGTACCATTTTATATTGTTAAGCCTTTGTCCTGAGCTATCGAGCTTACCAGGCGCTAAGGATGCTAACTGATAGCGAAGGGCCATATCTTATGGCTTCTGCTTAGGGTATGTGATTGTGGATTGTAGAGGCCACCACACCGCTAGACTTGGGAATTTGAACTTAAAGTATGATATTTCAAAAAGAAATAGTATTTTCCATATGAAAGTTTGTATATGTTATGTTAATGGTTTTGATTTGATTTGATTTGAGCATAGTAGTGCTAGTGGTATAAAAACCTAGGTGTTAGCACCCGGTTGATGTTTTGTGTTGGTAAATTATCTCCAACCTTGACTATAGGGGGTATAATTCTGAGTTACATGCAATTCCTAAGCCACTACATGCATTGTTTGGTATTCTAAGTGTATATGCATTCATATGTTGCCCATTTAAATGATATTATCTGTTTGGCATGATGGAGGGATTTGCTCACTAAGCGTAAGCGTACACCCCGATAGATTTTTATTGATGCAAGGCTAGCTTTTTGTTCATTCGAGCTACAAAATGTCTAAGGTAAGTCTCGTGTCAAAGTAGGGTGTAGGTTTAAGATGAGAAGAGAGAATTTTTGTGTAAATAATGAACTGTAAATGTATTTACTTAGTTAGATTTTCTTAATTTAGTTCCCCTTATAGTTTTGATTACGTTGTAATATTCTTTTGTTATAGAATCCAACAATTCTATTGTAAACCCTACTTTTAGTGGGCTTAAGGTTTGATTAAGAGTACTTTTCGAACATTCCCAAAGATCAACTAAACTAAAAACTTAAGTTTACATTTAGAAATGAATTAAATTTTTCCAATTCAAAAGCCAATTATCAATAAAACCTGAGCTTGAAGAACTGCGATCTCTAAAATCACTTAAAACCCTAAACCCTAAAACCAGTAAGGAATTTTAACCCTAAGTAATTAATCAATAATTTAATTTGAATAATTTCATTCGACTTCAAAAAATTTCACAATTTTATAAAAATCAAATCATAAATCACAAAACAATACAAGATGAAAACCCTAAAACAATTTCTTATAAGACCATGCCCTTATCGTCATGTCTAAGCCTTACATATCAATAAGTAGACCAACGAATCACCTTAGATGACTTATCATTTGAGAGTTAGAATCATTTATCAATTGATAACTTATCAAAATCTAGTGATAAGATATTTTCCTTATCACCCCTTCACTTATACTACATATGGACAATTTTTCACAAGATTCCACATGCTTAACTTCATTAAATGAGACAAGACCATTCCATGACCCCAAAGAATATTAAATGGCAGATTTAAACAAGGAGGAAAGGGAGGTCATGCTCTTGTCTTTCAACCATCAATCACTTTCTCTTATACACCACTATTCACCCCTTAATGCTTACATCATTAATAGTTGCAATTGTTAACTTTTGTGTAAGCTAAAAGACAACACTTTCGAGACATTTTAAACGCTCATTCTCTCTCAATTCCAACCGACCACACTCTCCCTTACTTCTCTCACTTTCAATTTCACTTTCACATCTTCTTTCTCTCATTTGAAAGAAACATACAAAGGAGAAATAACTTTACCCCACAAAATCAACTTTGCCCCCATTTTTCCAAGCTTCACTCACGGCATTTCCTTCTCTTTTTCTTGTGTCATTTTCTTCCAACAACTAAGCTCTTCTAGAACCATTAGAACCTTCTACAAACCCCATTCCAAAAGATCAAACAATTCAGGTTTCTAAAAGGTTGCAAAAAGAGGAAGCAAAGTTAAGAGCATAAGTGGAACCTTTGTGCACAACCACCATATTTTGCTTTAAGGACGAGTAAGTATTTCTTGTGATTAGTGGGGTGTTATTTATGTTAGGAGACTTCGATTTCTTGAAGATATAAGTATGATTTAAGTCGTTATAACACCAAAGACCATTCTTAAAAACAAACTCACGAAACCCTTATATGAAGTCGAAACATGAGCATGTAAAGTTGGTGTTTTGTAAAGATACTTGTTAAGACTTTGAATAGAAGATTTTAAGTTGAGAAAATCTTGAAACAAGAACTTGAATGGAAGATGAGCATGCTGGACGTGATGGTTCAATAGTCATTTGGATGTTGATTTTATTTCCATTAAGTTAAACATGCTCAAATCTAGACTTAAGTAAAAGAAAAATTCATCACATGAAGTTTTATGAAGAAACCAACTTTGTATGATATGAGCTATGATATGGAAGTTGTAATAAGTGTAAGAGCTTCTATTTCTTTGTGTGAAGCATGAGTTAAAGAATCATCTTATAGACGAAAAGTTAAGTTAAGATTTGGATACATGTAGTTTAAGTGTATGATCTAACACCTAAACTTAAGGAAATGATGAAACAAGTTGAAAAACCAAGTGAGAACCCCTTGGAACCATCACGACCAAATCTGGAACATGGGTAAAAGACACTTAAAAATATGATAAAAGTAAGTGAACAAAGTGAAAAGATCAACTAAAGCAAGTATAGCAAGTATACAAAGCCTAAAACTCAAAACCGAGCCTAAAACTCTCAGAACAAGCCTAGAACTCTAAGTTGGGCCTTCAATAAAATTCTGATCAGCACTTTAAAGCATTAACAGAGGTTGTTTTGAAGCTCATAAGAAATCCACCTAAGACTCTATAAGCCCAACAAAGTCATTAACTTTAGTTTGAACAAAAAACAAGCCCATTTAACAACTTAAGCCCACTAAAGAGCCCATGAAGTGGTTGTTATCCTTAGGAGTATAAATCAAAGTTGTAAATCTGATCTCAAGGAGTGTTTTGAGCTTAGGATAAAATCTTAAGACCAAGCCTAAAGGATTTTTCAAGTTACTAAAAAGCCCATTTACCAAACAAGGCCCAAAAGCACTCCAAAACATGAGGATTGCTACTATTCTGACCCATGGATAGATTTACATGCCTCATTTCAAAAATATAACCTCACCACATTAAATTACACTTGAAAATGATGAAGATTGACTATAAGATCATAAAAATCGGATTTAAAACGAAAAAGTTATACACGATTAAACTTTTAAGTAAAAATCGGGAAAAGTTACGAAAACTAGTCAAAAGTATAACTTAAGGAAATTTAAATTAGTTTGCCAAGTTTATTTCAATCCCTTATAAATATTATTTTAATGACTAGGGGACACCATGTATGGAGACGACTTGCCTCGAGATTACATTGATTGATCTACATGGTAGAGTGAATAAATTCTCGATGACTCCTTACTTGATTTTGCTTATAGAATTGATACACCTAAACTTATATATATGAAATTGGATGCTTGTGGGATATGGGAGATGCATGTGTATGAATTTGTGGATGAATGCGATGACTTGTTAATTATATATAATAATGGGAATTGTTTGCATTATATATACATGTGAATTGGATGGAATGAAATTGTTTGATTACCTTGAAAATCGAGTTAATTACTTATACGATTAAGAAATCAAAATGAATCATGCATTCCCCATATTGCATATGGATAACACCGACTGCCACTTCACGCAGAAGATGGAAAGGGATTCACAGGAAGATATGTCTCCTATAGGATTGGCACTAGCTATGTCATCATATATATTGAGTCTCTATCTTAAGCTGATGGGCTTACTAAGCGTTGAGAGACGCCAACCGTTGTCAAGGGGCCGAGTCTTGTGACTTCTACTTAGGGCTTGTGTTTGTGGATTGCAGAGGCTACCACACCACTAGACTTAGGATTTTAAAAATATGATTTGTTATTCGGTAAAGAAAGTATACATATATACATATAGAGTTTTGTTTTGTCTTAAGCGCAATAGTACAAATGAAATAAAACCTAAGGTCTAGAACCTGGATTTTGGTTTGGGTTGGTTAATTATCTCCAAACCTCGACTATAGGGGGCGTAATTCTGAGTCATATGCAGTTCCAAGGTCACTACATGCGTTGTTTGGCATACTAGTTGTTCTTGCACATCTAATAAATTTTTGCCATGTGATACTGACGAGAGTATTTATCTCACTAAGCTTAAGCTTACACCCCGATAGATTTTTATTATTGCAGGAAAACCTCTTCGCGAATCCAGGCCGAGGCATGCCCGTGGTAAGTCTCGCGTAGGGACAAGTTGGAGCGATCAGAGAGCGAAGGGGACATTTTGTAATAGATTTATAGATATTTAGTTACTTTTACGTTTTTGCTCACAACATAGATTAAAATCTCTAATTCAGTTCCGTTACAAATTGCATTTATTTGTAATATTCTTTTGGTCTGGGTCTTACAAGCCCCATACAATTAGCTAATTTATACCATAGAAGTAATTTTAGTTAAATTGTTCTATATTACTCATCTATGGGCCTAGTGGTAGTATATAATGGAAGAAGCTTTGTGTGTCATATGAAAGGCCTATGATCAGCAAGGGGGTTGATAACAGACCTTTATACGGTATACGGCGACCTACCACGACAACGATACTGTTGGGTCATGATAGTATGGATTTTACAAACTTTAAGTTATTGCTCTTTAGCCACTAAGCCCATTATTAAAGCCTATAGCCATTCATTTTTTGAAGCCAAGATAACTAATAATAACAAGTTTAACCTAAGTTTAGTCTTGGTAGTCGCTTATTTTGAGCCTAGGAACTAAGCCCCAAACCAAGAATCAATGTTGAGGATCAAAAGAGGAAAGCACATGGGAATCGATAAATGAAAATAGTGGAGATATGGCCCATCTGCCGATACCTAAAATAGACACTCTTAATTCCTCCAAGAAAAGCCCAACCCAAGCATATTCCTTAAAGAGAAGCCCATTACTAGAGCTTTTCAAAAGCCCTAGATACAAAAGCTTAAACACAAACATAGACCTACTCACCTACTTTAACCGACCCCAAGCCATAAAAGACCCAAATACGTAGCTTATTGACTTCATCCAGAGTTCTATCTATCTACACCAATCCTTTCCAAGCTTAAAAGGTCTTAAACATTCACCCCATAAAATTGGCCCCTTCACTCTAACCTTGAAACTGAATACAAAGTTTGTCTCTATTACGATTATTCTACTAATATGCCTAATGAGCTTAGGCTTGGGGGCAGTAAAAGGATCGTTTATTTAATTGAGTCTAAAAGGGCAATCTTGTAAAGACAGAGGGGCATGTAACCTACTAAGGCAACATAAGGTATTTAAACTTGCCATGTAAGCCCAAGGCAATTGAGGGGTGAGCAAATGAAATGCTTCTAACTCTAACTAATAAAGAGTATCTCATTATATGTAATATCATAGGATTTCGAACTAGTTCAATAACCTTAGGATCTGAGTTCCTAAATTTAGGTCGCCGTGCTAAGTTATTATTTTTATTTCAAATGTCACAGTAAAGTTAGAAAAATTAAATGAATTAATTTAAGTAAAGTTAATTTCTCGAAATAAGTTATATAAAAATATTAATTTAAGAAAAACATCAATTTATCGCTAAAAGCCGATAATGATCGAAAACGAGAAATATTAAATTTTAGATATAGCAAGATATTAGAGATAAGTTAATTAACTTTCAAAAATAATAAATGAAGTTGAACTATACATAATATATATGTATTACATGTGAAATACATTATATGTATTAAATATATACATATAATAATAATAAATTATCAAAATTAGGTAAAATAATACAAAATAATGGTAAATTAATAAAAAAATTGCATGGATGAGTCATCAAATGATGTGTCAAGCTAGTATTAATTGGAAATAGTAAGTCACGCTTGCTTGATGAGGAAATGACACATGTCCTTTAGGAAAATGGAAAATTGACATATGTCATACACATGTCCAAATTTTATTTGATGATGAAAAGTTCAAAAAATATAAATAGGACCCAAACCCTCAAATTGAATATTTTGGAACCCTAAAAATAAAATAAAACAATTTAGAAAAGTTAGAAAAAACAATAAAATAAAATAGATTAAGAAATAAGGTCAGAGTTGGGCTAAGGCGGTTCAATAGGTTATTTACAACCTGACTTAGTGGGGCTTCGTGGTCTAACAGAGGGTGGCTAGAGAAGCTCTTCCAATATGGTGTGGTGGCCAGGTGGTGGTCGAAGATGGTCAGTTCAGATGAACCAATTTTTCGCCTGTAATTTGTTAAATTTACTAAAAATATCAAATGTTATCCATTAATTATGAAATTTGGTATTCTAGGATTATTTTAGGTTTAGATTAATGTAGTAATTTTATTTTAATTAATTAATTAGTGTAAATATGGGTTTCTTAAGAAAATGCCCTATTTGGGCAAAAATTAATCTAATTTTTATAAATATTAGATGATGTTGTTTCAAGCTCAATTTTTGTATGTAATACTCTTAATATATATATTTAATTATGGTAACAATAATTTTCAAAATTAAGCATGTTTACTATTTTTTATAATTTTTTTGAATAAAATTGCCAATTTTACCAAATTATTAAAATAATTAGTTTTTGATAAAATTAATGAATGAGCTCTACATGCCTAGGCTTATGGATGTTTATAATGATATTTGGAATATTTAATTTTTATCTCACTCAAAAATTTCTTTATTTTCCTTAATTTTCTATAATTTTGAGCTAAAACCTCTATTTTTGTAAAAATGGATAATAGCCAATTTAGTGTAATTGATGATCAATAACTAAACTAAATATTTATATGAGTCTATAGGATTTTTCATAAAATTAATCAGGCTCGTATACTATTTATTATATATTTTCCTAGTATAAACTTATATATTAGCTTAATATGTAATATAGTAACTAGTTTATTAAATTTGTGTCAAATGAACACTTTGGGGTATAATAAGTGTTGTTGGACAAATTTGGAAAGTATAATTTTTAGGGTTTTTAGTTCAATACTAAAGCTTACTTGAGTCAATTTTAGAGTTACGGTAGCATACGATCAAGCCGTAATGAGAAAAGAGTATTTTTGGGTTTTTGAAAATATTAATCAATCTTGTTTCTTAATATATTAATAGTACTCAAAATAACGATCGTGACAATATAAAGTTTGTTGTAATCAGAAAATAAATGAGTAAGATATGGTCAAATGAAATTTAAAAACGTGTAAATGAAAACTTATAATAGTTCAAGTTCGACCTATACTTGATTTAAAGACTGTGTCATATTTTTATAGGTGTAATAAGTAAGGAAGGACCACGTCACGAAATATAGGATATTGCACTATTTCTAAGCCTAAGTAAGTAGATTTAACCCATGTTTGGAGTAGATATATCACTACTCATAACACTTTGTGTTGTTTAATGCTATGTTGATTGAATATGGGTATATCTTAGGTGAATTAAATGCTAATATAGTAGATGTTGATGTGTTGATTTTGAATGGTAGTAATTGTATTCTAGTTAAACTATTATGTTGCCATATTAGGCAATGATTTGTGCTTACAAATAATTGTTAACTAGGGAAGTTGAGTGATTGATAACTCAATCTTCTAGATGTTCACCTAAGTAAACGCTAAGTGAGATACTAAAGTTTTGTTATGGAGAGTTCGAAAACTGGAATTAAACAACTAGGTTGAATAAAAGCTGAAGATTGATTGTGATGATTGATATTCTTGAGTTGCTATTGTATATCATGGCATGGCATAAAAAAGGACCTATAGGTTAGAAATTTTAGAATGAGGCTTCCAAATGATCATGGAAAAAGCATGACTTTATAAACTCATTTTTTGGAAGCATATAAATTACATTGCCTTAACATTGTGACTATTTTAATAGTCAAATTTAGTAGACTACAATATGTAGTCTAATTTGGCAGTGTTACTACTTTGATTTGGTGAACTACAGTATGTAGTCTAATTATGTAAAGTTGGGGGTCCTATTCCGAGGTAGCTTCCTATTGCCCTTTTTTAAAATGGTAGACTATAGTGTGTAGTCCAATTTGGTAGGAGTCTTACTCCCAGGTAGTTCCTTATTGCCCCAAGTTCTTGGACGTTGTATCTAGATGCCCGACTATGTCGACTAACTGAAAGAAGTTTAGAGGGCATAGGATATCAGTACCGATGCATGCCACGTGCATGAGCATAGAATGTTGCATTACTAATAGTAAGTGCTCAGTTGGGTGAATGCATATGTGAAGTTGAACTTGTGAGTTATGATTGAAATGTTTCAGTTGTGATATGTAATATTGTCTATGTTATGTTGTTTGTTATCCACTCTCGCTTTGCTTCAGTAGCTGAAAGGATAAAATGTTTTATCCTCAAGTTAACTATATCGTGAAGGGTCCAACACTAAAGGGGGATATGTATCTTGAGAGCGTGAGTCGAAGTCAGTAACTGTTGTATGGAGCCTGTATTAGGTCAGAGATCTTATTAATGTGAAGACGATAAAGAAAAAAAAAAGTTGGTTCATATTTTGATGTAAATATTATGTGGTACACATAAGTTATAGCAAAATATCTAGCTGAACTTAGATGTAGATGTAAACCCCTAAATTTTTCGACCTAACATCTAAAGTAGACTCAAGTGTATTAGATATTCTTAAGAGTTGACAAGGCTAGTGAAAGTGAAAATCTTAAAATAACTAATCAATCACGTACAAAACTTTTATACCCTAAATGTATATAAATACTAGAGATTGTACCCAAAAGTAATAAAACCCTAAAACTATAACTTTAAAAATATAAAAATACTAATTCACCATAACTTACTCTAAAACCCTAATTGACAATATATCCTTAATATCTTACTAAATTATTAGTAAAAAATCAAATATAACTTTCAATCATTCATAAATATATATAATACTAAAGTAATCCATTAGAAACTAGTATATTGCATTATAGATCATATCTATCTTCTAATTATATAACTAGGTTAATATTATATAGAGTTAAGAGTTTAGTTGATGATTATACTACATATAGTAAGTATTGATACCCTAAATGACACTTTTCATGATAATTACACTAAGTAGCCTACTAAATGATGTGTATAGGATATAAATACCTAAATAGAGATCTCATTACCTATTCTTATTAATCATTTCAATAAACTTTATATTTCCTTTCATTTCCTTAATTTTCTTCTCAATTTTCCCTAATTACTTCATTATGTACACTTAAATTACATGTAATCCTAAATAGTTGACTAAGTCAACATGTAAAAAAGTCAACAAATATGTTATTATCAAACTAGAATCTTCCCTTTCTTTCTATTGAATTCTTTTATTTTCTTTTGGATTTTTCCCCTTTTCTTTTCCCTTATTACTATCCACTTCTTCCCCACCTAAGACCCTACTTGTTTTCATTTTTAAAATACAAATTTAGATACAAACATAACCTTTTTCTTCCCCATTTCCAAACCATCACTTTCCCTTTCTCCTTATCCCCCTTCAAACTCTTCTTTTTACCTTTTTCTTCATTCATCAACAACTTCCAAACCACTACTCTACATACATACACTCCTATTTCATATTACAAGGAGAAAAAGGTACAATTCCATTTGATTTTCTAGTTTAATAGTTAGTTAGTATTAACCATATGTTAGTGTAGGAAATTTATGTATTATGTACATATGTATTGTTGAAGGTAGAAAGCTTTATATACATGTTTAGAAGTGTAGGAAATCCTTAGATAAATCGATAAGAAGCACATATACATATGTATAAGTATGTGTATATAAGAATACACTTGATGAACACATGTATGGATACTCTTATACATGAGTACCCTTTATGTACACAACCAAAAAGGAGGAGTATATTAACTATACATACATATACTTTACTAAATAAGCCCTTAAAGTACAAAAATATGAAATTTATGAAACTTTCTTAAGAGGATATACTAGGCATACGAAAATATATATATAAATACATATGCAACCGTACATATATATAGTTATCTGTACTAGTATACGTATAAATACACAAGTATACATTCTAGTATATTAGAAGTATAAGTATATACATAACATATGTATAAGGTACATAAATCCATGAGGATAAGTATGGACATATGTAAACAATGACATAAGCGATGATATAAACGATGACGTAAGCCTAAGATGACATAAGGAAATAATATATGTATATATATATATATGTATGTATGTATACACATACATATGGGCCGAAACTTCTTTAAGCCCTTAATACACATCTCAAATTGAATTAGACTCGATTAAGCACATAAATTAGTAAAGACAATGTAAAATCATCTAAGTGTAAGAATCTAATAGTTAATTAAATCATTAAGTACTAAAATAGGATATAAACATAAGCAATAAGAATATTTAAGCTTTAATAGTTAAAATTTCAATGAATTTAGTCCATATAATAAAACATGGGTTTTAACGTCCAAAACGGACATCACTATGTGAACGTACGTTCGAAAACAATGAAAAATGACTATAAGTTCGTAAATATTGGAAATAAAATGAAAAAGTTGCATACTATTGTTGATATGGTTCGATTGGATAAAAATTGATAGTAATTTAAGCAGAATTAGATACTAGGAATCACTAATTAATTCAATTACTTATCATCGTTGTCATCTTGTAATGATCAGGTGATCCTGATGCTATAGAGGATCTTTCGATTAATTACTACAACTAGAGCGAGTCGTCATGGCTGAATGAGTATTTACCCTATGATTCCATGCTTGTATGTAATTGTAGCTAATAAACTTAAATGATTATGCTAATTGAATGTTGTGTGGGGTCGAGAAATGCTTGTATGTGCTATTATGTACTGATTTGTGAATTTACCTTAAATATGGATAACAAATTGCTGTTGCATAATGGTATAAATGGTGATTGTATGTAATATTATTTGGTCATGATATAAATGGACTTAACTATACTTGGCTAATAAAAAGAAATCGGTACATGTATTGACATACGTCGCATTGACCTAAATTCCAATTGTTACATCACACAGGAGTAGTTAGAGGCCATTTAAGGGTTGTTATTATAAATTTATTGGTTTTGTATGATGCACTCGTACAAAATGACTTTATCCTAGCTTGTGGGAATACTAACCATTGGAGATGCCAACTGCCTAGCTAAGGGTAAAGTTTAGAGGCTTCTTGTAAACCCCTAAAATTTTCGACCTAGCTTTTGAAATAGACTCAACTATATTAGACAATTTAGGAGTTGAAAAGGCTAATGAAAGTGAAAGCCCTAAAAGAATTAATCAATCGCATAAAAAACTTTTCCACCCTAAATATTTCTAAATGCTAAAGATTTCATTCAAAAGTGATAGAAATCCTAAAATGATCATCTTAAAGACATATGTGCACGAATTCATCATGATATACCCTAAAACCCTAAATTGGTGATATAATCCTCACATTTCGCCAAATCATTAGAAAAAGGTTAGAGACAACTTTCATTCATGCATATATGTGTTGAATCCTCGAATAATCCTTTAGAAACCAAGATAATGAATCATAGATTATATTTATCTCTTAAGTATGTGATTAAGATAGTCTCACTTAGAGTTAGGGTTATAGTTGAAGATTAGGTTACATGTAATGAACTTTAATACTCAAATTAGTACTTTTTGCACTTGTTATCCAAAGTAGTTTATCAAATGAGATATATAAGCTATAAAGACCTAAAGTAAGACCTCATCAACTATGTTTACTAATCAATTCATCAAATACCACATTTCTTCTCATTTCCTTCATTTTTCCCTTAATTTCCCTTAATTACTACATTATGTGCACAAAATTACACATACTTAAGGAAAGTTGACCAAGTCAACACATGTTGACTAAAGTCAACATTTTGAAAAGTCAACAAAAGACTAAAAGATAAAGAAAATATCTACTCCTTCATGATGGCTTTTCTTTTCCTTTTCTTTTTGGTTTTTCTTTTTCTTTTCCCCTCAATTGTTGTCGTCCACTTATTCCCTTCTAAACCCCACCATTTGCCTTCTTCCATAATCAACACAAAATAAAAACAACTCCCTCTTGCCGTGAGCTTCTTCTTCCTCTTTCACTTTCACAATTTCACTTTTTGTCTCCATAACTCCAACACAATTAAAGGTATGTCTTTAAGTTGTTTTATGTTGCTTTATATTATTCATTAGTTAGTTAATTAGGTAGATTAGATAAGTAGTCATGTGTTGAGTGTTGTCTTGAAGAAGAGGGAACAAAGTTCCCATCTTTAAGTGTAGGAATTAGGAATTATGAAGAAGAAGAAAGGAAGACATGAGTATATGCTCATAAGTATGTGCACATAAGGGAATACTAAAAGAACACAAGTATGTGAACCTTTGTACATGAGTATTTACCATGTACATAACCTAAATTAAGACCACATTTAACTATACATACCTATACTACACTAAATACATACATAAAAACATAAAAGAATGGAATTAGGAAGCTTTTCTTAAGGAAAAGATTAGGCTTACGAATTTTTGTATAAAAATACGTATCTAACCGTATAGGTAGATGAGTATGTATACACGTATAAATACGGTATAAGTCTAAGTATAGGTATAAGTATATGTATGTATAAGATATATGTACATAAGTATAAGGGAAGAGGTATATGTACATAAGTATAAGAGAAGAAATAAAATGTACATAAGACATGTACATATGACATAAGCATGAGGTGAAGCTTAGGTAATTAAATGATCAAGTAAGTGATGAGGTAAGCACATGATGACATAAGTAATGATATAAGCAAATGATGATGTAAGCGATGACATAAGCATAGATTATAAAATGAGAAAATAAAAAGAGCATATATAATTAGATACCTAAATTAGTAAACCCTAAAGCACATTTTAAATTGAATTATACTTAATTAAGTATATAAATTAGTAATAGTAAAGTTAAAGTTAATTAAGTATATGAATTAGTAATAGTAAAGTAAAATCCTCTAGGTATAAGGATTTAAGGGTTAACTAAATCATTAAGTATAAACAAAAGGTATAAATATAAGTAATAAGAGTACTTAAGTTTTCATAGTAGAAATATCTATACATTTGGTCTATATCGTAAAACATAGATCTTAATGTCTAAAACGGACACTACCGTGTGAATGTACGATTGAAAACGATGAAAAACAACTATAAGGTCATAAATATCAGAAATAAAACGAAAAAGTTACATACGATTAATAATAAAGTCTAACTAGATAGAAGTTGATAGTAATTTAAGTAGAATTAGACAAATAGATGATCAAAATTATTAGTTAATTCGATTACTTACTAGTATTATCCTATTATAATGATCAGGTGATCCCGAGGTGAGTGAAGACCTCCCGATCGATTATTATGATTAGGGTAAGTTACCATGGCCGAGTGAGTATTTACCCTATGATTCCATGCTTGATTATGATTGTAGATAGTGGGCTTAAATATTGTTGTTAATTGACTACTGTGTGGGGTTTGGGGAAATGCTTGTGTATGTAATTGTGTGTTATATTGTGAATTTACCTTAAGTACAGAAAATGCCTTGTTTATTACATGGTAGTATAGAAAATGATTGTATGTACTATTGGATGGTCATAGTATAATTTGAACTTAATTATACTCGACCTATAAAAAGAAATTGGGACATGCATTAACATGCATAGCATGGATACTATTCCGGCCATCACATCATACGGAGGTAAAGAGAGGCCATTCGGGGGTTGATATTATTAATTTATTTGGTTCTGTACAGTGCATTCGTACAAAATGACCTTACCCTAGCCTGTGGGAACACTAGGCGTTGGAGGCGCCAACCGCCTGGCTAAGGGTCAAGTCTAGAGGCCTCCGTTTAGGAGTGAGTGTGGACTGCGGGGGCCCACTCACAATTATACTAGAACTTAGGTTTTTTAAAAATAAAAGAATTATTTGATATAAGTACGGACCGTGGAGTTTCATAGTAAAGTAAGTTCTAGTATAATACCTAGATCTGATTGGTGCCGTGTAAACTCCAACCCTGACTTCGGAGGGCGTTAAATCTGAGTTACGTATATGAACTAGTTAATTATACGTATTGTTTGGCATTCTGGTTGATTATTCATTCATATGCGTAAATATAATGTATTTATAACTTGTCTGTGGTATGGCTGAGGGTTTTGCTCACTAAGCTTAGGCTTACACCCCTTTAGACTTTTGTTACAGGATAGCCTGTTCATAAAGGCAGAACGAGGGATGCTACAGGTTAGCTTGGGAAGCTACAGGTTAGCTTGGGGACTTGGGCAAGAGCGAGCTGTCCTGAGCACTGAGAGAGAACAGTTTATGTAGACTTTTACTCATGTACTTTTGTTTATCTTAGTATTATAGACTTAGACATACTCAATTACTATGTATTGTAAGCTTTATAACTCAAATTTTATATAAATATGTTTGTGTGATGATATCATGTGAATCTAGATGTTCTTTGGAAACTAGTGGTTGTAGAGCCTTGTATATTGTATGAAGAGTTCTTTATTGGAAGGGTAACTAATCAGGGGTTCTTTTTACAGTATACGGCGTCTACCACGACTAGGCCGTCCTCAATTCGTGACACTTTCGTTTAGGGGTGAGTGTAGACTATGAGGGCCCACTTATGATTATACTAGAACTTGGTTTTTATGAAAATAAAGAGCTTATTTGATTTAAATGTGGAACATGGAGTTTTATAGTAAAGTAAATTCTAGTATAATACTCGGATCTAACTGGTGCCATGTATACTCCAACCCTGACTTCGGAGAGTGTTAAATCTGAGTTGTGTATATTGATTAGTTAACTATACGTATTGTTTGACATTCTATTTGTTCATTCATTCATATGCATGAATATAATGTATTTATAACTTACTTGTGGTGTAGATGAGGGTTTTGCTCATTAAGTTTAGACTTACACCCCTTTAAACTTTTGTTGCAGGATGGCTTATTCATTGAAACTAGCCGAGGGATGCCAGAGATTAGCTTGAGGACTTGAGTAAGAGTGAGCCATTCAATGTGTTGAGAGAACTGATTATGTGGACTTTTACTTATATACTTTTGTTTTGTAAAAAATACAGATCTAAATGTACTAAATTACTGCTTACTGTAAACTTTGTAGTTTAAATTTGATATAAATATGTTTATGTGATGATATCATGTAGATCTGAATGTTCTTGGAAAGCTAGTGGTTATAAAGCCTTATATATTGTACGAAAAGTTCATGATTAGAAGGATAACCAATAAGGGGTTTTTCATACAATATACGGTATTTGCCACGATTAGACTGTCTTCAGTTCATGACAGTAGAAATCTCTTATCATGTAAACAATGTTGTCTTTTGATGAATGAACATGTCAAGTTAAGTTTTTAACAAGTATTCCTGTATGATGGTACATCCTGCACTATGCCAAGATGTGACATTATTTAAAGCATTTAGAATGATAAGAGATGAGCCTTATCTTAAACACTGATCCTAAACACTCTCGAAAGTTAAGAGACTTGAAAGTTAAGATAAGACTCATTCCTTAAAGGAGGTTTTCCTTGCATGTGATATGTGGATTAAAAGGATGATAGGCATTTATTTCGCTACTCTAAACACTTTTATCCTTTGTTACCTCCATTGAGCCTTTGAGGGGAGTTTTTCAAAAAATAAACCCTATCAAGAATCACCTTACACTAGGACAATCAAGAGGTTAAGGCCATTGATTTTAGTGAAAAGGAATATACTAATTTATGCTTGCTTCAATCGTGTCAATTCACAAGCAATAATTGTCATAGATAACTTTATTTTTATGGAATGAAGAAGAGCTTCAAACTATATACAGTTCACTTAGGCTAGTGCACATATTCAAACACTTTAAGCACATGGATCTTTCCCATATACTCTTAAAGCCACTCCTACTTCACTAGGTTTATACTCTTTGAGCTCATGGTTTTAGAGCCTTTAATATCTTTAAACGGAAACTCAAACATATAGTAAGTGATCACCTTAGCAAAAAAGGAAATAAAGAAAGAAGAAGAAAGAAAAAAGTGAAAGAAGTAAAGAGAGGAAAAAGAAAAAAGAAAAAAAAAAGAGAGAGATAAAAGTAAGATCATCACATCCCAAAGAGTAGCCTAAAACTACTAAAGAGACCAAGGCTTAAATATCATCGAAAAGTTGAGCCTATGAATTCTAAGATAAAAGACCTTAATTTTCCTAATATTCTTTAAAGCACAAACATGACTGAGATTCAAAGCCTAAAAGAATGAAGCCTTATTTCTATGGTCCCACCCACTATACTATCCTTAACGAAACTCTTTTGACTAAAGAAGTTGATTTATTTTAAGCGATAATTACTCGTGACACTAGGGTAAGCCCATCTTAGCATTTCCTATTAAGGTTATTGACTTGTAAACGTAGGTTGAGATATTAATTTTTAAAATTGGCCAACACATCAATATCCTCTTTTGTTCAAGCTGGTGACTAAAAGCTAATGTTACAACATGAGAAAAAGACCTTTTAAATCAATCAAAGCATATCGCTTACAAGACTAATCATAATTTTTGGAATTGTAGCTTAGAGTAAACACAAGCCATTTGAGAGTTTATGGAAGTCCTCTTTGACAAAATAATTAAAATAATTGAGATACTTTCCCTGATATAGAACTTATGAGTATAAATGTTAAGCATGCCCTAGGGGCATGGGAAGCACTTCACCCTGAAATTAAATGGACTCCCTACAGCAAGAGGAACAAGTTGTCTAGTAGAAACTCTCCTATTCCCATATTGGTAATAGATGGACAATCCAAGATAGATAGTGAATGGCTAATGGACTAAAAGAATGAACACACTACTGATTTGTAATATTTACAGTAGGTAAAATTTCCTTAGTTATTACCAGTGTAATTTTCCACTAAGAGAGTACATTTTTTTAAAAATTTTTTGTAAAAACCCTTTCAAAAAAATGAAGAGTTTTCAAAAATTTTCGTTAGAGATTTTTTAAAAATTTAAGATTTTCAAAGAATTATCAAAATTCCTTAAGATCAAGCCTTAAATCAATTTGTTAAAGCCCATTCAAGTACTTGAAATTTTTGGATTGCTTACCCTTTAGTGTGCTATCTATTTCTTACAGTAATTTAAGATAGCTTGCTCAAATGAGTGCTATCTTATTTTTTGTTGGATCACATGCTCATTGGAGCACCATAGTTCTTTTTAGAATTGTTTACTCAAAAGAGTGCCATCTGATCCTTTCTAGGATCGCTTGTTAATAGGAGTGTCATCCTGCTCTTTGTTAGATTACTTACTCATAAGAGCATTTCCCTACCCTTTCGTGAATCACCTACTCATAAAAGCTTTATCTTACCTCTTGTTTGATCGCTTACTCAATATAGTGCTATTCAATCCTTTTTAGGATTACTTACTTAATGAAGCTCTATCTTATGCTTTCTTAGATTGCTTGCTCATTAAAGCGCTATCTATTGCTTTTTAAGATCACTTGATTATTAGAGCACTATCCAATTCTTTCTAAGATCACATGCTCATTAGAGTGTCATCTAGTCCTTTCTTAGATTGCATGCTTATTGAAGCGCTATCCAGTTCTTTCTAGGATTGCATGCTCATTGGAATGCCATCTGGTCCTTTCTAGGATCACTTACTCATTAGAGTGCTATCCTATCTTTATTGGATCATTTACTCATTAGAGCACTATCCTCTTCTTTTTCGGATCTCATGCTCCTAAGAGTGCTATCCTATTTTCTCTCTAATGAATTTGTATGCTTGCTAAGAGTGTCGTCCTATCATGTTTTCGAAAGATCTATCCTATCGAACAACCGATTCTTAAAGATACTCACCAATCCTATCATGTTTTTATTTAGGAAGTTGTCCTCTTAAGGATACCTTACCTTTCAAGTTGGGACCTTATTTATCTGACATTTTAAGTAAAAATCTTTTACCCTAACCTTCAAGTTAAGTAGCCTTTTACCCTAGCCTATCAAGTTAAGCTCTTATCTGTCTTTATCTTGCCTTGTCAAGTTGGGATCTCATCCCTTTTACCTTGACTCGTCAAGTCAAAACCTTATCCTCTTTTACCCTGACCTATTAAGTTAGGATCTTATCTTTTTTATCCTGACATGTCAAGCTAAAATGAAATCTCTTTTACTTTGACCCGTCAAGTCAAGACAATATTCAGCTAATCTTTTTAATTTGTATCTTTTTCAAGCTAACTATTCAAGTTAGTAGGGGTTGCCTTGCCAATTAAGGTAGGACTTGCAAAAATTTGTATATCATTTTGTTTTTATAGCGAAGTTTTCATCAAACTTCATTATAAATAGGGATATTTGTAAATACCCCATTTTTACTCTACTTATTTTCTTATTTTTTATTTTAGGCTAGGTTTACAAAAAATTAGAAAATTGAAAAAATCCAAAAAAGTTAGAAAATTGAAACAAACATAAAAAACTAAAAATTAGAAAAAAATACAAAGTGTTAAAAGTAGATAAATTGAGTCAATTAGTCATTTAGGCTTAGATTAGGTGAAATTCAAAAATATACATGAAATTTAGTAAATTCTAAGTTTTTAAAAAATTAAGTTTCATTAGAAAAATATTTTCAAAAAAGTCTAGTAAAAATTTAGTTTCATAGAAGTGGGCTTCGTTTAATTTAAAATTTAAATTTTGAATAATTTTAGCTGAACAAATGAAAAATAACACTTAGGGTTTATTAAATTAAAGTTGTGTTAGAAAATATCTTTAACGTGTATATTTTAGGCTATTTAAATATATTTGAGTTATTTTAAAACAAGATGAATTGAATTGGGCTTGAGTTTGAAAAATAATTTAAAGTGGGGCCCATTGCTAAAAACTTAAATATATTTGAAATGCACAATATGATGAGACACTGAACATGGCTCAGCTGGGGAGTTCAATTCTTTTCCCTCGCCCACAAGGCGCTTGTATATTTTTAACCCAGGGTCTTGTCTCGTGCTATGCACGTGACCAGCTTCTTTCCTATCAGAACAGTTGAGAGAAAGAACAGGAAGAAAGAGAGAGTTCGATCCGATTTTATTTCATCAAATTTGATTTGTTTCCAACGAATCTTGATAAAATTTTGATGCAAATCTAATGTGTTATTCAACATTAATACATCATTTATTAAAGGATTGGCATTAAAAACTAAAAAATCTGATCAAAGAAAATGGATGAACTTAAGGTTTTTCTCTTTAAAAAGCTGCACGATTCGATTTGGCCATGTCTAGGAGAGCAAATCAAAATACTAGTGTTTATGTATGTGTAACTGAACACGAGAAAACAGACACATACAGCGGGATTCAACGAAAAATCACACAGTTACTCTCTCTCTAACGACAACCTACTATCTATTTAACAGTACACGACCCAACCTCCCTTTAGCACACAGCTTCGTCCTCGTGCGACATACGCAGTACAACAGAACACCAACAAGATGACCCACCGCTGATCTTCTCTTGTGCTATCCAGCAAGCAACCCACACGCAGCGATATCGCACGAACAATCCATCGACCAACTCGACATACCCACGCCCGAACTCAACATTGACTATCCTAATCCACACCCACCATTCTTAATCCCCAATTTCTTGAACCATCTTCACAACCGCAACAGCCCCCATCGACAACCTACTACTGCTCGATCCCAAATCTAGAGCCAATTTCACGTAACACACAGCCGCTGTCATGCTCAACCCACGCTCCTTCGCATGACCTGCGCGACACACGCGTTTACCCAATCATTGCCCCATCCATGCAAGTACCCCAGCAGCGCTATACATGGCAAAATACATGTGGTCGCACAGCGGCCACCAACCCCCGATCACCCATCCTTTCGCACTATCCAACGGAACCCCACCATGTACAGCACATGCACAAACCTTACTCTCTCTTTTTACCGTGCAACAACCCACTCGTGACACCAAGTCTAAGCAAATCGTGACCACCGCCGCTCCTTGTCCAAACATCGCCAAATAACCACTTGACACCCAGGCATCATCACCAATCTAAGTTTTACTAATTCAAATGTCATGAAAATCAAATTTCCCTCTTGTTTTGGTAGCCAAAGACCATCGGAAAGAGTTTATTTGATTGCTGTTATTCACCCTCTCTCTCAACCCAATTGGAGCCCCAAGTCTAACCCGAACAGTTGTTTGACAGATGCGCCCAAAGACTCTCTGATCCGACCCGACCAGTTAGAATAGGTGGCTGCTTTGTTTTGTATTTTTATTATCATTTAGTTTTATTTTTTATTTATTTTCAGAAAAATTAAAAATTACATGTGCTGTCTTCAGTTTGTTCTTTTTTGCACGTCTTTAGTTTAATATTAGTCGTAGTTTTTTTTATTACTAGTATTATTATTATTTTATATTAATTTTATCATATGCATATTATCGATGTGATGTAGGTATTTATATATCGTTTGCATAATTAGGCTTTTGCATAGAACACTCATTAACATAGCTTTTGCGGTTCTTTTGATGGTATTAGTTTCTATTAACTAATATTTTTCTTGCATTGGCATTTTTGGCATATTTAGTTAAAAGTTGCATCTTTTGGTATGTTTTAGTAAAAATTGCACCTTTGATAAAAATTGCATATTTTGTTAAAAATTGTAGTTTTTGCCTTTTGTTGAAAATTGCATCTATCGCATTTTTAAAGAAAACTTCCATCTTTTAGAAAGTTACATTTTCTTTTGGTATAATCGCATCTTCTTATTAAGATTTACATGTAGATTACGAATCTTAGAAAATTGGAACAACATTTGCATTTAGGGGTTTTAGGAATTTCTAAAAATAAAAATATATTTTGTTGCTTAGTTTGTTTTTCACAAAAAAAAATCTTAATTGAGTTTTTTTTTTTCCTAAATTAGGTTTCTTTACAACAAAAATTAGGGTCTTTTTAGGGTTTTTCTTAAACAAAATGATTGGCTTAAAACGTAAACCTAGCTTGTTTTTAAAAAAATCAGATAAATTAACACATTAAAGTTTTCTAAGAAAAAATAAGAATTTCGATCGGTTTGATCTTGATTAGTGAGTATATAGATACCTCCAAGATGATTGTAAAATTTGTGAAATATTTAGTTTTTCTTTTCAATTTTTTAAGGAAAAATTAGTAATAAAAAATTTATTTTCATGCAGTTTCTCATTTTTACATGTTTTAACAATTTTTTAAGAAAAATTATAAAAATAAAGGTCCATTAATTGATTTTTTTAGATTCTTACATGGTGACTTAGTTCCTCGAATTCGATTTTTTTGGTTAAATTTTTTAGAAAGTATTTTTCTTAAAAAATTCGCGAACTAGTGGCTAAATAAAGGTTTTTCCTCCTAAAAACCCTAATTTCTCTCTTTATTAGGTTTATTGGTTAGCGACACCAAATTTAATCTTTTAGAAGCATTTTTCAACTTTTTTTTTAAAGGAAACATATTTTCTCTTAATTTAATGTCATGTAATTTATATTAAGTGAGCTGAACTTAATATAAGTTAAATTAAGAAAAACTGAACTAACATCGATAGGAGACAACCCAAATTTGGTTTGGTTTATTTTAATTTAGTTTTTTTTTTGTTAGTTAGTTTGTCTATTTTGTACATTGTATAATTAGTTGATTCAAGTGTCAATTTTTGAATAAGTTAGTTTTGTCTCGCTTTAAACAATTTTCTTTCATCTAAAAACAGTTGTTAGATTTATTTATGTAATAGTGAAATTTAAGGTTGTTGTCCAATTTGATATTTCGTCCATTCTTTTTATTTTAATATAATTCAATTTTGAATTATTGCTACGACAATTGCATAAACTGAGTTAAAGGAGTAAAATTGTGTGAATTTGAAGGCTTAGAGAAAAATATAGCCAAGGTCGACACTCGTAGACCAATCGCATATTCCTCTTATAGATAGATTTCAAGAAAAAAATTAAAGAAAACATAGATACAAGGTCTACGACCAAGGACCATGCTCTTGGTCACTCCTAAGTAAGTAAAAATAACACATGACACAAACCACGGTTGAGGTATATGACCATTGACAATGCCCATGGTCTTGCAGATTTGAAAGACCAAGAGAAAAACAATATTCTTCCATTCTCAAACCCCCTCTCTCTCTACATGCCCCTTTTACTCTATTTCTTTCTCTTAGAGCAACTTAAATCATCATAATAACTTACAATCCAATATTGCACACTATAAAATTGAGGTATGTATATTATCTTTCACTAATTATTTTGCTAGATTTGTGGTTATTGGTTAGAAATTATGATTTTTTATCAAGGTTTTGTTTTTGCATGCATATGTCTAAAACTTGATTTTTAGAAGTAAACTAGGGGTTTTAATGTCATAAAGTGTGTTTGCTATGTGTTGTTTATTATAAACTCCATGAGAAATATGTTTTATTAGGATTGGTGAATGGGAAATAGTAAGAAAGTAAGACAATGATAGGAAAGTATGAGAAAAAGATGAGAAAGAGATTGTTAACATAAATTTCTAGAAATTTTTAACATGGTTTTCTTTTAGCCCATATCCTAAGTTCATGATAGAATTAGAAAAATTAGTTTTAGTAATTATATAATCAAATTATGAAAAAAAAAATCTATTATTAAATGATAATATTCATATTTAATTGAGATTATGAAATTATGTGTTAATTTAAAAATTGAAAAATTGACATCTTACTAACCTTTTAATTTCATAAATCTATGTTTTGAGAAATTAGCATTATATGAAATTATATTGTTTCATAAGTTTCTTATATTGAGCAAAAAATTTTAAGAAATTTGTATATGTTACATGCTAATAACTTTTGTCAATAAGATCATACAATTAGGACTTGAGTAACCCTATGAATATGTTAATCCATGACTTTAGTGAAATTGGCATTAAACGATACAAATTTTCTTGTAATTTGATCATTACATATATTGCTTAGTGATTTAAACTAGTAATTAATTAGGGATAATAATTGAGTTTTACGAATTGAATTAGATGTTGTTTACATTACATAAATTATTTCTTTTTGTCAATTTTCAAATTTCTTCTCTTGTTTTTACAAAGATTTGGTTTGATGTTTCTTTCTTTTGGATGACTATAATAACTTAGATACTATTTCTTTCTTCTAAGATAATTGTTTCTATTTTGCTTATGTTTTTAAATTCTACAAGAGATTAGCATTCGGTGGTTGAATTAATGTTAATGGTAGTTTTAGTTTTATTTTGTTTAGTTTAACATTTTCTTTTCTTTTCTTAGTTAACTTAGTGTCTTTTTTTTTATTAAATAAAGAAAACTTAATGCATTCAGTTGATAAAAGGAACTTGGATTTAGACTTCACAATTTTCATAATCAATGCAAAAAATCAGGGAAGTCCAAATTCTCTTTTCTTTATTTTTATTTTTCTCTCACTTAAATTTTTACATTATATTGTTAATGTGTACATTGAGGACAACTTAAGTGAAGGAGGAAGGCTAGATTATATATGCTATTGTTTTACTCACTTAAGCTTTTATTAAATTTTTGTGAAAAAATTTGCCAAAATTCTTCACAAAAATTTTAGAAACTTGTGACTCCCCCCATATAATTAAGCAAGCATAATTTTTTTCAATCTACCCAATTCTTTATGAATTTAGGATACTTTGTTGGATTTGAGTTATTAAATCTTTAGAGTTTAGAGTTGCTCTTCTCTTAGGCTTAGACTTAGACTTGGGATAAGGATAGATATGAACGGGTTAAGGTTTAGTTATTTTGATCTTTGAGCTTAATTTTTGAGGATAGTCATCTAATAAGAATCAAGCTACTAGACCTTTAACCTGTAGTTAAGCTTGAGGCCTCAAAGGTCTAACGTGGCGAATTCTCCTACTCTAGTTGACTTCTATTGAGGTCGAGTCGATCTTAGCTGCCAACCAATTCTAATACCAAGCCAAGTGACTTCATCTCTCTTAAAGTTATTTGTTGAATGGATAAATGCTCTGTTGGCAACTCAACCCTTTCACTTACTCTTGTCCGACATGTCTAAACCGACCTCTAACTCAACAATATTAATGCTGATAGGTTGAGAGATCCTGCACAAGTCCTTAGCCACTTCCTCAAATGAGCTCACATCTATTCGATACCCCTACTTGGCTACCCATTCTGGTTGTGCTCATTTTTTTGCATCTTCTAAGGGCATTGCCAAGGCATTGTTGCTACGTATCCAAGCCAGCTTAGAGAATTTGTAACACTTAATCATTACTTTTTCTTGAATATTCATTTTTACCCTTTTATATTCCTCATACATTACTTCTTTAAAACAATACACTTTTTATCTTTTCCATTTTTTAGGCAAGTTACCCTAATTTCTTGAGTATAAATACCCACTGTACATGTAGTTATACATCATCTTATCATCATTAATATACTAAATATTTCCCTTGGTAAACATTACTCTCGTTAGCTTGTTTGCTCTTTCTTCACTCTTATTCTAACTCTTAAGCAAGGTTAGTTAGCGAGTAGCCTCACTGCAACAACTCGTGCATCATATCGAGCTGTACCGTGAATCCTCAAAAGTTCCACTGGTGTATCATATTCTTTGGAGCTATATAGTGGTTTACTTGTTTTCTTTCTTTTCTATTCTCTAACGTACTTCCCATAACTCATTTCAAGCTTTTAGCAAGCTTTAACTCATCCCTATGATCGACCTTGTTTGCTCTTGGCTTCAATCCCCATCATCTTGTTATCAGAGAGGAGGTTTTGTTTGGGTAAGTTGTGTTTGTTATTTGTGAAGTAATGTTTCTAATAGTAGTGTATTGATGTTATGTAGAGGTTCCATGGAAGTCTTCTAGTAAGTAAGAGAGTAGAAGTGGTTGTTTTTGTGTTTATTCTATTTTGCCCTGTTTCGAACATCCAAAAATAGAGCAAGTTCTATGTTAGCAGTTTATTGTTAGTGTTGATACTATGTTATGATATAGCTAATTGTTAGTGTGAAGAGTGTGCTGTGTTGTTAAATTTGTAGAAATAGCTTCAGTTGTAGCTTAGACTTAAAGATTGAAATCAAATTTGTTAAAGAAAATGATAGACTTAAGTGTTAATGCTGGTATTGGGGATGATAGTAGCAATACTGTCTACTATGGCTAACAATCCTAAGGGACCCCCAAGAGTATGGACAAGAAGTTTGATGAGGTGGCCAATCTCCTAGTGGATTTGTCCTAAGTTGTTTATGCATTGGCTTATCAACTTGTTGAGAACACCTCTCACATTGCTTGACCTATTAAAGGTCAAAATCCCACTTAGCAAGTTCAAGGTAGAGGAGTAGGTAGACGAGTAAGA
The DNA here is from genome assembly GCA_024138015.1 of Lumnitzera littorea. Classification (NCBI taxonomy): domain Eukaryota; kingdom Viridiplantae; phylum Streptophyta; class Magnoliopsida; order Myrtales; family Combretaceae; genus Lumnitzera; species Lumnitzera littorea. The sequence goes on along the minus strand of JAMXBB010000003.1, from coordinate 58,019,897 downwards.
AGAAGGATTGACTTGGGAGATATGGATGATGTTGTAGAAGAAGAGTATGAAGAAGAAGAGCGAGCTAGAGTACCTTGAGCTACTGACCATATGAAACTTCAAATCTCGAGTTTCAATATGTTTGGAAGTGCGGATGATTATTTGGATTATGAGGAAAAGGTAGAGCATATTTTTGAGTATTACTAATATGACGACTATGAGAAAGTAAGGAATGCTGTTGTTAAGTTCTTACGATATGCCACCATGGGGTGGAAGATCTTTCAAGTTATAAGAAGACAAGAAGGATACCAAGAGATTAATACTTAGCTTGAGATGAAGAGAATACTCAAGAACATATTTGTGCTAGATACCTATCTACAAGATATTTTTGCTTGGCTTTAAGAGTTGAGATAAGGAGGTTGAGCTGTTGATGAGTATGTTCAAGAATTCCAAATGCTTATAATTCATTATGAAGTAAAGGAGCCCTCAGTACAAAAATGTCTGGTGTTGACAGTCAGTTTTCGCTGAACTTACACTTATCCTTTCGTTGACTGAGATGCCGAGTAATCGATTCTCTCAGCATTCGTACTTTATAGAAGACACACGGCACTTATGTCGAATATAAGAAACACTCCTGATTTGAATTCAAATCTATTGTGTGAACAGTTATCATAAGCATGGTTATATTTTACAACCACTTGCTATCCCTACATACTAGGGGAGATGTCAAGTCAAGAGAGCTCCAAGTATCTTAAGAAACTCTGTAAGAACTTTTGGACACTTCTTATTCACATACTTACTATACTAAATCACCATTCTAATTTAAGCATTAGAGTAGCCATACCGAACTGGCCCCGGTACTAAGTATTTTACTCTCTATTGCAGGACTATTTCCTTACACCAAAATTCACCAACAACATTTGGCACTGTCTGTTTTTCTCTAAACACAACTACATGGCTAGAATTAGGATGACAAGAAGTGTAGGTGCTGGTACTTCTTCCCAACACCCTGAAGGAGGGAGTCGGCATGCTGATGAACAACGATTGGCTTGACTTGAGCAACTTTGACTCAATTTAGCTGAAGAAAATTTTGAGTTAAACAAAAAACACGAACAAATCCTTGACCTTCTCCATAAAATTTTTCACCCAAATCAAGAAAAAGAGCATGGCGATCATGATGCCAACAGTACCGACGATTCCATTTATTCACCTAAATTGCCAAAAAAGTAAGCTGAGGTTCCAGCGCGACCTATGACTCCTGCTTTCAAAAAGATTGATAAGGGCAAGCAACCGCAACATGTGTATCATGTAGGACCCTTGCATGTTAGTACCCCCATTTCAGCGACCAAAAAGTTTCAAATCAAGAAAAGTCCTTTTGTCCTAGAGATTTTGGAAGAAGTAATATCTCGACACATTAAGCTACCTCAATTCGAAACTTATGATGGGACGAAGGACCTCAAAGACCACTTGGAGTACTACTGAACATTAACTAAGTTGCATGGTTTAAGCGACGTGATGACCTATCAAGCCTTTCCCTTAACCTTGAGAAATGTAGCTAACACATGGTTCAAACACTTGAAGCTAAATACCATTTCATGTTTTGATGAATTAGTAGAAGTGTTTCTTCAACACTTCCTTACTAGCAAACTTCCTGTTAAGGATTCTTTAATCCTAAATACCATTAAACAAAGGTTCGATGAGTCAATTAAGGACTATTTGGCTAGATCTATGGCCGAGATGGTCTAAATCTAAGAACTGGATATGAGTATAGCCCCCAATGTCATAATCGATGGAGTCAAGCCTCATGGAGACTTTTTTAAGTCTCTTGCAAAGAACAAGCCAAAAACTTTTGCTGAGTTTAAGGCTAAAGCCACCTTATACATCTGATAGGAAGACAACATAAAGGAGCAACAAGAGGCTGATCAAAGCAGAGGAGATAGAAAGAAAGACAATTGGAAAAATGCTAAGGATAGACTTAGCATGGACAACAACAACAGTTCGGATGCTGAGAAGAAGAGACCGAGGATCCCGACATTCTCATCCCACACACTTATCAACCATCTAATCTAAGATATTTTGATGGAGGTCCGTAGGGAGAGAGGTGTCCTCCAATGGTCGGAAAGAATGTGAGGGAATCCCTCAAGAAGAAATTTGAACAAGTACTGCAACTTCCACTATGACAAGGTGTAACGACCCAGCCGGAACTCCTTCTACTGAGGTATTGTCCGCTTTGGCATGAAACGCCGCACGGTTTTGTCCCTTAGTGCAGTTGCTTCCCAAGAGGTCACCCATCTTGAGATTGCTCCAGCATGAGCACGCTTAACTCCGGAGTTTCGACGTACTCCGAGCCGCTATACTAAAAGGTGCCTCGATGATTAGAGTTCCTCTCTCCAAGTATGTAAGGGGTATTACAATCCACCCCCCTTACAGAACTGACGCCCTCATCAGTTTCGTTACACAAGTCCAAGACAACCACCAGGCAAGGCCACGCCCTTCCGGCTGGTGGAATGCTCTGATACCATTCTGTAACGACCCGGCTGGAACTCCTTTCACCGAAGTATTGTTCGCTTTGGCGTGAAACGCCGCATGGTTTTATCCCTTGGTGCAACTACTTCCCAGGAGGTCACCTATCCTGAGGTTGCTCTAGCATGAGCATGCTTAACTCTGGAGTTTCGACGTACTCCGAGTCGCTACACCAAAAGGCGCCTCGATGATTAAAGTTCTTCTCTCCAAGCATGTAAGGAGTATTACACAAGGGTCACAATATGGATGAGTGCATTCAACTCAAAAATGCAATTGAAGATGCAATACAAAGCAGACACATATGAAAATTTCTAGTGCATTATGTTGAAAGAATCGAAAGGCTCTTAGAGGAGAAGAGAGGAACATGAGGATGACACTCGATTAGCAATGGCCATGAGAGATGTAAAGGATGTTAATCCCCAATAGAGCACCTAATAAAGTAATTAATACAATTTTCAGTGGACCTAGTATAGGCTAATTGAGTTCTTCAAACTCGGTTAATGCCAGGAATTATGTTTGCACTATTCACGGAAAGAAGGTCAGGATTGACAATACAATATCTTTCAGGGAAGAGGATTTTGAGGGCATACAGAGGCTGTACAATGATGTACTTGCCATCAATGCAAGAGTTGCCAACTTTGAGGTTAAGAAAATTCTTGTTGATACGAGAAGTTTGGCTGATATTATTTTTCAACATACCTTTGATCAAATGAGGCCTAAGATCAAAGCGCTGCTACGGTCTTACAAATATGACCTCTATGCTTTCAATAATCAGTCCGTGTAAGTAACTAATGTTATCTCATTGCCAATATAGATCGATGATGACTAGCATGTTGTAAAGGACAAAGTGGATTTTCTCGTTGTCAAATGTTGGTCCCCATATAACATGATAATGGGACAGCCATGCCAACATTTATTCAGCATTATCCCTTCAATGGCACATCTAAAAGCCAAGTTTTCCACTCCCACGGGGGTTGGTGTGTGCAGAGGGGATTAACAATTGGCATGCTTCTTATATATAAGGGCTTTGAGGCGAGAAGAAGTGTTTTAGGTTGAGACTTGCCTTATCGGCATAGAGAATGGTGAGAATGATACAAAGGAAATTCCTTTGGGAAATGATCCTAAGAAGACAACAAGGATAGGAAAACCCATGTCATGTTCAGCAAAGTCTGATTGACTTCCTGCAAGCCAATGCTGACGTGTTCGCATGGTCACCATTAGACATGTTTGGTATTTTGAGAGGCATTACAGTACACAAGCTCTAGATTAACCTGAATGTAAAGGTGGTCCAACAGAAAAAGAGGCATCTTGCACCAGAGAGACAAACGGCAATAGAAGAAGAGGTCCAGAAATTATTGAAGGTAGGATTCATCCAAGAAGAGCCTTATTTGACATGCTTAGCAAATTGTATGCTAGTCAAGAAGTCTAATAGCAAGTGGTGAATGTGTATAGATTTCATAGATCTCAACAAGGCCTATCCCAAGGATTGTTTCCCGTTGCCAAAAATCAATTAGATGGTAGATGTAACCACAGGACATGTGTTGCTTTCTTTTATAGACACTTTCTCTAGTTACAATCAAATCAGGTGGACAAGGCAGATGAAGTCCACACATCTTTTGTTACCACTTTTGGAACATATTGTTATATGGTGATGCCCATTGGGCTAAAGAATGCTGGTGCTACATACCAAATATTAGTAACGAAGATGTTAAAATCTCAGATCCATAGGAATGTTGAAGTATATGTAGATGATATGATTGTGAAGAGCATGAGGGAAGATCATCATCTCGCAAATTTGGAGGAGACGTTTGCCACATTGTGGAGAAATTGCATGAAACTCAACCTATAGAAACGCGTCTTTAGTGCAACTTCAAGGAAATTTCTTGGGTATATGGTCACACGACGTGGTATCGAGACCAATCCGAGAAAGATTGAAGCCGTAAGGAATATAAAATCACATTGCGCGATCAAAGAGGTATAGGAATTTATTGGGTGAATTGTCGCCTTTAATAGATTTGTGTCAAGAAGTGCGGATAGGTGTGCTAAATTCTTTAAAATTTTGAAGAATCCAAAGGAATTCAATTGGATCAAAAATTGTGAAAGAGCTTTCAACGAGCTCAAGGAATTTCTTGTATCACCCTCGATACTTTTGACACTTATTCTTAGAGAAAATTTATACTTGTATCTATTAGTCAGTTGTCGAGCACTTTCCTCTATACGGGTCCGAATTGACGGTAAAGAGTATTAACCCGTTTATTATGTGAGTCATGTTTTGCAAGGGCTAGAGCTTTGGTATACAAAGATAGAAAAATTTGTATTCACTATGGTTCTGTCAGCAAGAAAGTTGAAGCCGTACTTTGAATCTTACTAGATTATTATCTTCACCGATTAACCATTGCGACAGGCATTATAGTAGCTTGACTCCTTGGGGAGGATGGTGAAATATGCCTTAGAGCTCAGTGCCCATGGTGTACAATATAAACCTAGAACGACACTAAAGCCCAAGTACTGGTGGATTTTGTAGCTAAATTCATTGGAGACAAAGACTGTATAGAGGTTACCAAGAAACCTATCTAGTTTCTCTATGTTGATGGTTATTCAACACAAGAAGGAAGTTGTGTAGGCCTAGTTCTTCAAGGCCCCCAAAATGTCAAAGTTCATTACGCTCTAAAATTTGGATTCTCAGTTAGTAACAATGAAATAGAGTACGAAGCTCTAATCGTCGGATTGAAACTAGCAAAAGAAATTGGTGTCGAGAAACTCGAAGTGTTCTCTGATTCCCAGCTACTAGTAAATTAGGTCATTAGAAGTTATGTGGTAAGAGAAGAAGAGATGAGCAAGTACCTATTGGTGGTATAAATGCTTACAGAAGCATTCTTATCTTTCTCTATTCACAAAATTCTAAGAAGTAAGAATATTGCTGTCGACAAGATGTCGAAGTTGGCCAGTATGACATTCCCTAAGCTGAACGAGAAACTTTTTGTTGAATTTCTCCTGCATAAAAGCTTATCCAACCTCTCGCAGAGCTGTGAGTTAGCTCTTTGCCTAAAAGAAGAATCGTGGATAGATTCCCTAGTGAATTATGTAAAAGAAGGTACTGTCCCTGATAGCAAAAAGGAGGCACGAAGATTGGCTTACTAGGCTGCGAACTATACGCTGATTGATGGTTAGCTATACAAGCGTGGCATATCTCAACCCTACCTTCAATGCCTTTCCCCAAGGGATGCCTAGGGGGTATTATCTGAATTTCATGATGCAACAACCATGTAAAGGTGCAAACACTGTATATTCGAGGACTGCGACTTGACTATTATTAGATGACTATGAAAGAAAATGCAAAGGACGTTGTCCAGTAGTGTCCTTGATGCTACAAGCATGAGTTACAGAGTAAAGTACCTTCAAATGAATTATATAGCCTAACCAGCCCTTGGCTTTTTGCCTAGTAGGGGTTAGATATTCTTGGACCCTTTCCCAAGTCTACCACTTAGTGACAATTCGTCATTATGGCTATAGACTACTTTACTAAGATGGACTACTTTACTAAGTAAGCTGAGGTCGAGGCTGTAGCAAAAATCATGAAGTAGAAAGTGAAAGCTTTCGTCTTCAATGCCATCATATCAAGATTCAGAGTTTCCTACATGATAATTACAGATAACGACCCACCGTTTGACAACAGTTTTGAACATTTTACGAAAAGGACGACATTTGGCTTAACTATATGTCTGTAGCGCACCCTCAGACAAATGGACAAGTCAATGCCATAAACAAGATCATACTGAACAACCTGAAATAGAAAGTGGATCAAGTCAGGGAGAAATGGGCTAATGAACTACCAAATGTCCTATGGGGATATAGAACCACTCATAGAATCACAATAGGAGAGACACCATTTAAGTTAGCATATAGCATTGAAGCTGTATTGCCGATTAAGTTGGACCTACTTAATTTGCGTGCACATAATTTTGATGTTATGCTTAATCTAGTCAGATTGGCAGTAAATCTGGACACTATTGAGGAAATTTGAGACGTTATGAAAGCTAAGGTCGTGGCATACCAGCATAGAGCAGCAAGATACTACAATCAGAAAGTTAAGCATAAGGTTTTCCAACCTCGAAATCTGGTTTGTTGTAAGATGGAAGAAATAGGCACGCAAGTGAATAAGAGAAAACTCGACGTGAATTGGGAGGATCTTATCATGATCTGGGAAGTTGTTGGTAAAGGGGCCTATTGATTAGAAAGGTTGGATGGATCCATCATCCCTTGAGCTTGGAATGCTGATGATTTGAAATTTTATTTCAATTAACGTCGGATGACTTCTATGGTCACTCATTTAGCGGTAGCCAACATGCTTGTAAGACTTATTTATGACAATTATATATTTGAAGCCTCATTATATTTTGGTTATAATTGTCGAATGAACGAGTTCTAGGCTGCATGGCAAACGAACTAATCTAAGTTCTAGCCTAACGCGGTAAAAGAACTATACAAATTAACTATATGACCAAATAATGTGGCTAATCCACACCTTAAACGGTTAACGGACAATATAAAACAATGGGCATGTGAAATAAAACATGCTGATAAACAATGGGTGTATGAAATAAAACATGCCGTGAAATGATAGGTGTGTGAAATAAATATGCCTAAAAGCGATGGGCTTGTGAAACGAAATAGGCCGAAAGTTTATAGGGTGTGTGAAATAAAACACATCAAGAGATAATAGGCTTGTGAAATAAAACATGCGTAAAAGTGATGGGCTTATGAAATGAAGTAGGCTGAAAGATAGCAGGGTGTGTGAAATAATGGATGAGGCTATATGAATAGCCCAGTAAGTGGAAAGGTAGAGAAGGAGCAAAATGTTAATCTAACCCTTAACGCATCAACTTGGTCAGTTAAGCCAACATGGGCAAGAAAGTTATTGAACCTAGTCAAGTGCTGAGCTGATTAGGAAAGTAGATGTTTGAGTTAAATAGAAGGGCTAACCTAACAATGATGTACTGACCTGAACATATGAGAAAGGACAAGGATCTAGAAGGAAGACGAGCTAGATCAAATGTTTCAAATGCTAAGGGTTTGGTCATATGGCTACTCAATGTTTAAACCGACGAATTATGGTCATTAAGGGAGACGTCTCAAAGCTTGAAGTGGATAGTATTGATGAGGAACTTGAGGAAGTGACTATTCTCGAGAAAGAGACCACTTAAGAGAATGAACTGGTTAAGGAAGAAGTGTTTGCTGAGGACTTAGATCAATTGATCTTAGTCATCCGACATATAATGAGTTTAGAATCCTCATATGAGGAGGAGTAGAGAGAGAACTTGTTTCATATCATGTGCAAGGTGAATGATTAGTCGTGTGTGCTCATTGAAGAGAGTAGTAGTTGTACCAATGTAGCATCCATAGACCTAATCAAGAAGCTGAAGTTGTCAACTATCCCACATCCAAATACGTACAAGTTATACTAGCTAAATGGGAAGGGAGCACTACATGTCATACGGTAAGTATTGTTACCAATCTCAGTTAAGAATTACTTCGACGAAATTCTTTATAATGTACTGCCCATGTATACCTCACATGTACTACTAAGCTGACCTTAGCTTTATGATCGAAGGGTTATCTATGAAAAATACAAGAATACATATGTGCTTGAGAAAGATGGGAGGAAGATTACATTGAATCCCATGACGCCGAGTCAAGTGAGTAACTTGCAAGCTAAACTTGCTTGTGGATCAAAGAAAGCTTTAGTACTTAGTAGAGTTGAACTTAGAGAGGCTATTAAAGTCGACACACTGACCTTCTTGTTAGTTAGGCAATTATTAGAGTTAAAGGGATGGGGTGAACTACCCTTAGAGGTTAAGGAGTTGTTGAATGAATATGCCGACCTATTTCTATAATATTTGCCGATAGGTTTACCATTGTTTAGAGGCATGTTGTATTGACTTGATTCCTAGCCTTATCGAACAAACCAGCTTATTGGATGAATCCTAAACAAGCTATTGAGCTTTAATGACAAGTCAATGAACTATTGAAGAAAGGATATGTGAGGGAGAGTCTAAGTCCTTGTACTGTTCTGGCATTCCTAGTGCTAAAAAAGGATGGTACCTAGCGAATGTGTGTTGATAGCTGAGCCATGAATAAGATCACCATTAAGTATTGATATCCTATCCCTAGGTTGGATGACATGTTGGAAAAATTGAGTAGAGCTAAGATGTTCAACATGATTGATATGAAGTTTAGCTACCATTAGATTCGAATGAGATTGGGAGACGAGAGGAAGACTGCTTTCAAAACTCAGCATGATCTCTATGAGTGGATGGTAATGCCATTTGGCTTGTCGAATGCCCTAAGCACTTTCATGCAACTAATGAACCATGTGCCGAGAGATCTGATCCGAAAGTATGTCGTAGTGTACTTTGATGACATCCTAGTATATAGCACCAACATGTTGAGTCATCGTGAATATCTTTATGCCATATTAAATGCACTCTGAGCCTAGAGGTTATTCGACAACCTAAAGAAGTGTTGTTTTTGCTAAGAGGAAGTGGTATTTTTGGGCTATATTATAGATAGAGGAGGCTTACGAGTAGATGTTGAGAAGATCTAAGCAATTGTCATGTGGCCAACTCCGACCACTTGTATCGAGGTGAGAAGTTTCTATGGACTAACTTCTTTTTATAGAAGGTTTATTAGGAACTTTAGTACCATAGCTATACCCCTTACCGAGCTAATGAAGAAGAACATTGAATTTAAATGGGGAGAAAAAGAGGAAAGAAGTTTTGCTAAAGTGAAGGAAAAATTGACTTTCACACTTGTACTAGCTTTACCTGACTTTGAGAAGATATTTGAGCTAGAATGTGATACATCAAGCATTGGTTGTAAACCTCGCAAATCTAGCCTTCTAAGTATAGAATCAAACCCTTAAACTGTAGATGATTTACTAAAGTCAATAGAGCCAGTGAGATTTAAAACCGATTAAAACCTCAATTCAAAACCTAAAGCGAATATGAAAATCCTTAAATTATCAATGGAACCTCTAATCTCATACGAAGATTTTAAAACCTTAAGTATAGGTAACTGCAAAAGTTGACCTTGAATCTCATCAAAACCTTAAGATAACAACTGAAGATTTAATTGTGTAAGAAACTTTTATACCCTATATGTATATAAACACTAAAGATTGTGCCCGAAAGTGATAAAACCCTAAAACTATAACTTTGAAGATATAAAAGTACTAATGCACTATTCTTTACTCTAAAACCTTAATTAACAATATATCCTTAGTATCATACTAAATCATTAGTCAAAGATCAAAGATAACTTTCAATCATTCATAAATACATATAATACTAATGTGATCCATTATAAACTAGTATATTGCATTATAGATCACATTCATCTTCTAAGTATATAAATAGGTTAGTATTATATAGAGTTAAGTGTTTAGTTGATGCTTATATTACATATAGCCAATGTTAATATCCTAAATGGCATGTTTTATAATAGTTACATTAGGTAGCATACTAAATGATGTATATAAGATATAAATACCTAAAGGAAGATCTCGTTAACTATTTTTACTAATCATTTCAATAAACATCAAATTTCCTTTCATTTCCTTAATTTTTCTCCTAATTTTCCTTAATTACCTCATTACGTACACACAAATTTCACTTAATTTCAAAGAGTTGACTAAGTCAACATGTTGACAAAGTCAACAAATGTCCTTTTCACCTAGAAAATTCTATCAAATTCTAATGGATTCTTCCTCTTTTTGCACAAGATATTTTCAATTTTTCTTTCCCCTTTGTACCCTTCCCTCTTGTTGTCACACATAGAGTGCTCTAGAACTCCTTTTCTTGTCTTTCAAATTTCCATTTAGATATCATAAAATCCCCTTTCTCTTCCCCACTTCAAAATCGTAACCCTCTCTTCATCTTTCTTTTTCTTATTTCCCTTTCATAACCAACTTAAAATCCTCACCTTAGAAATCATAAACCTCATTGATTTTGGAAAGAAAAAGAGGTATATGTAATACACTTATCTTTGTATTTTATATAAAGTATGTTTATGATCTCTCTTTACATCTAATTATGAAGTGAGTTAGTTAATAGTTATATGTGTTATATAGTTTTTTTTTTTTTCCAAAATTTCTATTTATGTACATGTGCACATATGGTACGCATGCATTTATATGGACTAAATAGGTATACATTAGTAGAATACATAATATAAGTATACATATACATAGGTAAGAATAAGAAACCTACTTGTACATAAGTATAAAAAGCCATATACATCAATACCCTTTATGTACATAACCTAAAATAAGGGTATACTAAGTATATACACATATACCTTGCTAAATAAACCTTAAGGTACAAAAATATGAAATTTGTGAAGCTTTCTTAAGAGGGTACTCTAGGCATACGAAAATACATATAAAAATACATATGTCACCGTATGTGTATATGGGTATATGTATTAGTATACATATGAGTACACAAGTATATATACTAGTATGTTAGAAGTATAAGTATATACATAACATATGTGTAAAGTATATAAATACATAAGGATTAGTATACATATGTAATGGATGATGTAAGCAAATGATGATGTAAGCAATGAACTAATCAAATAATGACATAAGCAAATGATGACATAAGCAATTGATGACATAAGCGATGATATAAGCCTCTCAAATAATAAATCATAAGATCATTTAAGTATAAGAATTAATGGCTAATAAAATCATTAACTACTAAAATGGAACATAAAACTAGCCAATAAGAATAATTAAGCTTCAATAGTTAGAATTTTAATAAATTTAGTCCATATCGTAAATCACAGTTCTTAACATCCAAAATAGCGGTCACCGTGTGAATGTACATCCAAAAACGATGGAAAATGACTATAAGTTCGCAAATGTCGGAAATAGAATTAAAAAGGTACATACAATTAGCACTTAGGTTTAATCGAATAAAAACTAATAGTAATCTAAGTAGAATTAGGTAGATAGATATATAGAATTGTTAGTTAATTCAATTACTTATTATCCCTAGTATCTCGTAATGATTAGGTGATCCCAACGAGGGCGAGGATCTTCTAAACGATTATTACGACTAGAGCAAGTCGTCATAGTCAAGTGAGTACTCCCAATGACTCTATAGTTGTTTATGCTTGTAGTTAGTGCACTTAAATTGAATATTATTAACTTGATGCATGGGGTCTCGGGATATGCATATGCTTGATATTGATTAATTATTGTGAGAAATATTGTTAAATACAAAATTGATGATTTGATTATATGATTGATTGTTACATAATTTGGGTGGTATGCTGATATTGATTGATCGCCTCATAATTTAACTTAATTATATTTGGCTTATCTTAAATTAAAAGGGTCATGCATTTTCTATGCATTGCATTACCTATTTTGGCCATCACTTCATGCGGAGGTAAAGAGAGGCCTTGTGGGGGTTATTATATATATTAAAGTGTTTTTGTACAGTGCACTTGTACAACATGACCTTACTTGAACCTATAGGCTTATAAGGTGATAGAGACACCAACCGTATGGCTAAGGGTCAAGTCTAGAGATCTTCGTTGTAAGGTGTGAGTGTAGATTGTGAGGGCCACCTTACCGTTAGGCTTGGGATTTTATGTACTACTGGATTTTTAGAAATGAAAATGTATTTTTGTGAAACACAAAATTCAAAGTTATAGGTAAAAACCCAAGTGCTAGAGCCCAGTGATGATTGATGTTGATGAATCTCCAACCCTTATCTTGGAGGGCGTTAAAATTAGATATTATATGCAGCACCGATCAACAATTTGGGATACTGCGTATGCATGCATTCGTATGGTTGTAATAATTTGTTTAATAACTTGTTTACTAGTGTAGTATGAGGGATAACTCACTAAGCTCTTGTAGCTAATTCCCTAGTAGCTTCTCTTTTGCAGGTTGATAGATAATTGAGTGCAAGTATTAAGATGTTCTAGAGGTTAGAATTAGAGAAAGATTGTATAGCTCATTTGAGACTTTAAATGTACTTATATATTTAGATTTAGTAACTTCAATAAGTTTGAATTATAAGTTTATTCTATTTGATCTTATCATTTGATAGGGGATACCAATTCTTTACAGTTTTAAAGAACTATGGGATATTGGATATCCATAGTTATTTATATTTATATGTTATAATAAATTAATTACTTAAAAATAAGTAATCTTAGTGATTTATCATTTAGAGTCTTACAATCTCTAACTTGTAAGGTGGTTTTTATATCATGGGTGCACATGTGACATGGAAATATCTAAGCAATCCTACTAGGCTCCCTTTAGGGTCTTAACATTGATATAGGCATTATCTTAATGTAAGAGGGTCGACCAATTACCTACTATAGTAGAAAGCTTAGAGGACCTCAATTGAACTACTAAATGTACGATAAAGAACTCTTAGTTCTTATCTAAGCACTCCAAGTGTTGCAACATTACCTATTGTCTAGAGAGTTTGTCCTCTATATCGACTATGTGTCTTTGGGGTACCTTTGAAGTCAGACCACATTGTCGAAGTGGCAAGCGAGGTGGATTGAATTCCTTGAGAGATTCAATTTTGTGATTAAGTATAAATAAGGAAAGAGCAATGTAGTTGTGGATGCTCTTTCAAGAAGACAAGCGCTCTTGACTAAATTGCAAACCAGGTTATTTAGGTTTACAAGTATTTAAGAATAATATTCCCAAGACCTACATTTCAAACCCATATTGGGGTGATGTGCAAATGGAAGAGCAGTGGATGATTATTATGTAGAAGATGGTTACTAGTTCCGAAGTGGAAAGTTATGTGTACCGACCTGTTCAGTAATAGAGTTGTTTATCAAGGAAGCCCATGATGGAGGATTTTTCGGACATTTTAGGGAGAGAAAAACATATGAACTACTAAGTGGACAATTCTTTTGGGCTAAGAATGAGGTGAGACATGCACTAAATTGTTGAGGGCTATGCTGTATGTAAGAGGGCCAAATGTGAGTCAAGCAAGGGAAAGCAATGCCTTTACTTGTCCCGACTAGACCCTTGATTATGTTGAGCATGGACTTTGTCCTCAGATTACCAAGAACAACCTGAGGCAAAGATTCTGTAGTGGTCATCGTGGATAGATTCAGTAAGATGGTACACTTTGTGCCCTACTCTAGGACTAATGATGCTTTGGCTATTATTTCTCTCTTTTTGTAGGAAATTGTTTGATTACATGACGTACCAAGAAGTGTGGTCTCAAATAGAGAACCAAAGTTCTTGAGCCATTTTTGGAGAACCCTAAGGCATTAGATGGGAACTAGACTACTATATAGCACTTCCTGTTACCCCCAAATTGATGACTAGGTAGAGTTGGTCAATTGTACTTTGGGATCATTGCTCCAAGCTACAGTGGGCAAGAACTTAGTTGATTGGGACGTTTGTTTGCCTGTTATGGAATTCGCTTATAACCATACAGTACATGACACTACCAAGTAGACTCCTTTGAATTTGTCTATGGCTTTAATCCTAAATTGCACCTTGATCACGTGCTTATACCTAAATTTGAACAAGAGGACCTTGACACAAGAGCCTGAGCCTAGTCCTTACAATCCATCAACTAGAAAGTTACTCAACAAATTAATCAATTCGCCAAGAAAATAAGCGAAAAAGCCAAGGGGAGGAAGTCGGCATAGTTTCAGCTTAGAGACTTGGTGTGTTTACACTTGAGCAAGGAGAGGTTTCCAAATAAGAGAAAGAACAAGCTATTTACCCGAGTTGAAGGCCCCTTCAAAATCCTCCAAAAGGTCAACGATAATGCCTACATATTAGAACTACCTGAAGATTATGGGGTCTCTAAAACTTTTAACATTGTTGACCTCAATCCCTATCATCCTGAAGGAATACTGAATGAGGACTAACCATATTTGATCCTAAATCCAAATCAACTAGAGGTAATGATGGGAATTAGGCTATTGGACCCCTAACTCATAGCCAAGCCCATGGCCTTGAAGGTCTAATATGGTGAATTCTTCTGCTTTAGCCATCTCCTGCTAAGGCTAAGTTGATCTTGGTTGTCGATAAATTCCTAATATCGAGTTGAGTGACTTCATGTCTCTTGGAAGTTATTTGTCAAATGGATGAATGCTATGCTGGTAGCTTAGCCCTTTCACTTAGTCTTACTTAACATGTTCGAACCAACCTCCAACTTGGCAACATTGATGTCAAGAAGTTGAGAGATCTTGCACGAGTCCTTAGCTACTCCCTCTCAAATGAGCCCACACTTGGCTGGAACCTTGCTTAGCTACCTATCTTGGCTGCATTGATTTGTCTACATCTTCTAAGGGCATCGCTAATGCATTGTTGCCACGTATCTAGGCTTGCTTAGAGAATTTATTGCACTTAATCATTGGTTTGGGGGTAGGGGATGAAGTATCTCATCTTGCTGAATCGATTGACCATCACCATAATAGAGTTGTGTCTTCTTGGAGTTTAGGGTAAGCTAAGCATAAAATCCATGCTTATGTTGGTCTATAGATGCTCGGGTATGAGTAGAGGTGTGTACTCTCCATACAACTCTTTCCTCCCCTTTGCATACTTATACACCTCGCATTGATCAAGAGTTTAGCACACATCCTTGATTATCTTAGGCTAGTAGAAATGTGCTCTTAAAATTTCAACTATTCTCTTTTCCTCAAAATGGCTAGCTAAGCCTCCAACATGAGCTTCTCAGATAAGTAGTTCTCTAGCTGAACCACTCAGCACATGGACTTATTTGCCCTTCATCAGAAACCCTTGGCTTAAATAGAACCAATCTACAACTCTTCCAATGCTACACTTAGCCACTAAGGGCTTAAAATACGGATCATGCTCATATTGATTGGGTAAGGTACTAAATCTAAGTACCTTGGCTTATACTATCATAATAAGGGTATGGTGACAAGAAAGAGCGTTAGCTACAGTGTTAGTACTTCCTTTCTTATGTTAGATGACATAGCAAATGGACTCTAAGAACTTAACCCATTTGGCATGATGTAAAGAAAGTTTTTGTTGCCCTCAAAGATGTTTGAGAGATTCATGATATGAGTAGATGATGAATTCTTTCGGTAGCAAGTAGTGTTGCTAGTTTTTTAGTATACAGACAAGGGTATAAAACTCCTTGTTATATGCTGAATAATTCAGGGTAGCTCCTCTAAGTTTCTCGCCGAAATAGGCAATTGGTCAATGCTCCTACATAAGAACAACACTAATGCTAACTCTAGACACATCACATTCTACTTCAAAAACTTTCTTGAAATTAGGTAGGGCGAGTACAGGGGTTAATGTCAACTTAGACTTTGTATCTTCAAAGCTTTTATGAGCTTTCTCTTACCACTTAAACTTAGAGTTCTTCTTCGTTAGTTCGGTCAGTGGCATAGTTACGTAATTAAAGTTTCAAATGAATCTTCGATAGAACAAAGCTAGATCATGAAAAATTTTGACTTTGGTAGCATTAGTTGATGTCAATCACTCAAGAATAGCTTTGACTTTCTCATCATTGACTCGGATTCCTCCCTCTGAAACAACATATTTAAGGAATACAACCTTGCTTTGGCAAAACACATATTTCTTGAACTTATCAAATAATCTCTCAACTAGGAGAATGTTAAACACAGATTTTGAATGCTTAAAATGAGAAATGAGGTTAGCACTGTAGATAAGAATGTCGTCGAAATACATCACAACACATTTGCCAATCAGTGTTCTCAAGATATGATTCATAAGTGGCATAAAAGTGCATGCCACATTTGTTAGACCAAACGGCATCACCAGCCACTCAAATAGTCCATCCCTTTTCCTGAAAGACATCTTCCATTCATCTCTAGGCCGCATTCATATCTGATGATAGCCACTTTTAAGATTAATTTTTGAAAAGATGCAAGCACCATGTAACTCTTCAAGCATATCATTAAGTTGCGGGATCATATATTGGTATTTAATAGTAATTTTATTAATGGCTCAATTGTCAATGCACATTCTCTACAATTAGTCCTTCTTCAGCAGTAGTACCATTGGCAAGGCATAAGGGCTCATGCTTTCTTGAACATATCCAGGATCCATTAACTCGTTTACTTGTTTCTTTAACTCGACTGCTTACTAGGGGTTGAGCTTGTAGGCAGGTCGATTCGGTAGGATAGCTTTAGGTTGAAGGTCAGTGCAATGTTTAATGTCTCTTAAGGGTAGTAATCCTTTCAACATCTCAATAAGAAACAGGTCGGCATACTTCTATAGTAGTATTTGCACCTCGGTAGGTAAGCTTTTGGCTTCTCTTAACTCCAAGAGTTTCCTGACTAATAGGAGCACACACTCTTCGGCCTTGATTTCTTGGGAAAATTGGGTATGGGAAATCATCAAGGACTTTTGCTACAGTGATTTGTTAATTTTCTCTTGTAACTCCTACACTTCCTTAAGGCTTATAAGGGTCAGTATAACCTTTTTTCTGTCCTTCTAGAACATGTAGGTATTCCTATACCCATCGTACAATACCTTCAAGTCAAACAGTCAGGGTCAGCTAAGTAAGAGGTGTGAAGCACACATGGGAAGGACATCACATAACACTTCTTCCCTGTACTTGTCACTAATGGTAATGGGTACTCTAACTTGCTTGGCAATGGGTAGACCTCTTTTCTCATTCAACTAATGAATCTTGCATAGTTTAGGGTACAAAAGGGTTGGCAACTTCATAGCCTTAACTACTCCTTATGCAATGACATTGGTATAACTTGCCCCATCAATGGTCAAGGCACATAGTATGCCATTCACTTGACAGTTTATATGGAAAAGGTTCTTTGTCTACTCAATCTAGTTAGCCACAAAAATACTGAGAGATCGATGAACAATAAAACAATACTTAGCTAGTATTTCATGAGGTGTTAGGACATTGGGGTCTTCTTGAAACTCTTTTAGTACCTAGCTAACTCTAACTTCTTCCTCTCCTTCATTAGCACTCTCTACTTCGAATTGGGGCTTGTCTCCTTTGATCATCATGATACGTCAGTTCGGACCTTGACTAGCCACGTATCCATAATGAGACATTTAAAACATTTCATCTCTCAAGTCTTCCTTCTTTAGCTCTAACCTTGGTCTCTTTAGACCTCAAGCTCCTTAGCCTTGCCTTTACATCGGCCCTCATCAAGTCAAGTTGGCACCAGTCCTCGACTGTCCACCTTAGAATGGTTCAATGCTCGGTTGTATCTTGGTCAGCTCGACATGCCACTTCTGTTTGACTGTTCGAGTTAGTTAATCTAGCTTTACCTCTACCTCTTAACCTTCTGTGCCACTTGAATGGCCTCACCTAAAGTCCTAAGTCTCTACAACTCCACAATATGATCAATTTTAGTCCTGACCCTAGAGATGAATTGAGCTATAGTACGGGTTTCAGGTTCATCGACATCACATTGAGTCATTAGCTATTGGAATTCCCAAACACACTCATCGACTTACTTACCGCCTTGCCCCAAATCTTGGAGGCATCAAAAGGTATCTTATTCATAGTATTCAAGAACAAATCTATTTCTCAAAACTCTCTTCATTTCATTTCATGTTTGAATCTTGCGCTATGCTCTCTAGTACATGTGTTGCAACTTTTTCAATTACATTGCTACACATCTAGAAAACTCTAATGTAGCTACTCTAATATGGATAGCATCGTCATAGTAATAGAAGTCAAATATCTTTTCGATCTTTTTCTCCCATTCTATGTAGTTATTAGCACTACTAGACCTATTAAAGCTTCGAATATGCACTTTAAGGTACTCAACTCCTCGAGGAGCTCTCAGGTTACAGTCCTCAATACCATCTATCACTTCTTCTCATCATACTTCTCAACTTTGTCCATCTCAAGTCTCCTATTCGCAACTTTGTCAGCAAGTAGGGGTGGAGCTTGATTCATATGAATTGGTTTAGGGGCTCGTTGCTCCTCTAATTATCTTCTTGGTTTAGCTCTCATTTCTTGACCCTGTTCAATAATAACTCTCTCTTATGACCTAGTCTCTATGACTCTTTGTATTGATATAGCTAGATTGGCCATAATAGCAACAAGTTCTTATATCTATTCATCAGTAGTTTATGGTGTTTGTTGGGTCATATGACTACGACCATGAGCATCACTGTTGGCGTCGTTAATCTCTCCTTGAAATTTAGGATTCGACATTTTCACTACCAAACTTTAGAGGTTACTCCCCCACTCAAGAGATTTTCCATAAACATAGAAAACACAGATCAAACAATGAATAGTGAACTCACTCTACTCTTTTGGGAAAAAACAGAGTATGATAGAACAATACACTATAGGAACTAATTCTTCACAACTTTCGCTTGTAATCTTAAGCTCTAATACTAGGATTATATGATGTACCTAAGAGCTTAGTAATCACTAGGATATACCGTAGGTGATAAGAACCAAATGGGTCTTTCAAAATATTGAAGAAAATAGAATAGATAGCTTAGCGAATTCAATGTAGTAGCTTACATGAATCTGTTCGGAGGATATGATTCACCAATGAACACAACACAACTTGATACTTCACTTGATGTGATGCATAAGCTAATGTCAAGGTCCACTCGGCACTAATCTTAAGCTACTTGGTAAGATTAGATAAAAGTGTATGAAAATGGACTTGAAGAGGAATATCTTGCAAGAACAAACATATTTAATATTTGAAAGGAATGTATGATGATGCAGCTATAAAAAGAAGGGATTATTTATAGTAAGTCCTTAGGGCAATATTACAAATAAAGAAAATTACAAAAAGATATACTGGATTCCCAATACATATGAAAAAGGATAAATAGGAAAAATGAGAAAAAAGGAAAAAAAAAGAAGAGAGTACAATATTAAGTAAAATGATAGGTGGCAGCGAGACATTGGTTCTTTACTAGGGACCTATGGGTAAAGTAACTGTGTTAGACTCATTGTTGTAGATGTGGCTAGTAAAGTCAAAGATTGCTGAGGTGAATAATAATTGCTGCCGTATGGTAGTGGTAGTGATAACAGGTTGAAAGAGTAGAAGTCGGTATGGAGGGGCCTTGACACTCGGCTAGTTAGCCTTGGCACTTAGCAAGTCGGCATTGACATAAAGGAGTCCTGGAGATTGGGGTAGTGCTGTAAGATTAAGGTCCTTACCCTCGGCATTTGGTAGGTTAAGTTTGGCATTCAGAGTTGCACAAAGTAGGGTATGGCCGAGCTGAGCTCTTAAGGAGTTTTTCCACCATACTCTTGTGTACTATGCCTCATCTTCGGCAGGTTGACCAAAGAGAATTCTTTTAGTGAGTGACTAAAGGCCTTAGAGGCATGGGTCGATAAGAGGGCCAGAGGTTGGCAGTCTATCAATAAGTAAGATTAATTAAATTTGTTAAGGATTGACCTTGGTCTAATAGAAGAATAAGGTGCTTTCCCATTGACAACTATTAAAGAAATAAAAAGGGCTAAGCTAGTAAAGATCAGCCTTGATCCCTCAAAAGAGTGACGTATTTTCCTAATGCTAATCAAGTTTCATTAAAGGAAATTAAATTGAATTAATAAGCCTGTTAACAAATATTGAGAGAAGTAGAGGGACAATTAGAGGATGAACTGATTTAACATACACCTGATCTAGTTTTTTAAGTTAAAATTAATTAAGGAAGATTTTGCTCCTATTGAGTCAGAGCAAAAAAAATCCTTACGACTTTTTCTTGATTAGTTTAAATTTGTTATGATCTCTAGTTTAGTTTCTACTTAAGTATTGTGATTAACTTTCAATTCTTTAGATTAATCATTGAAATTCAGTAAGTTTCAATTTGCTATTATTTAAGTGTCTCGAATTCATTAAAAAGTTTAGGAAGAAGGGTGGTTTTGGAAAGAATTTTTGTTAAGCAATTATGATTTGAGGTTGCACCTTTCTAAAAATTAAAATTATTCATCTTGTCCCTTAAATATTTTCTTTGTTTTACTTGAGGACAAGCAAAATATTAAGTATAGGGATATTTACTAATGTAAAAGTAGCATATGTTTTTTGTGGTTATTTTGTGGTATCTAGACCGAGTTAATTTTGTGTTATTTTAAGATTAATTCGTTTAACTTTCATTTTCTAGGACTTTCGAAGTGCTTTATGAAGTTTTGGACATTTTTAGCACTTTTTGGAGTAGCTTGAAGCAAAAGCATTGATCATGAAATGAAGTGATGAAAGTTTGACACTGATAAAGCGAAGAATAGAGTTTAGCTTCATTTGATTTATAAAGGTTTATGATTTTAAATCAAGTTTTGGAAAATTTGAAAATGTTTTGGATGAATTTTGAAGTCTTAAAAAATGACCATAGCCATAAACGATGAACGTACATTGAAATTGCAAGCAAAGAAGCTAGAAATGAAGTAGAAATTAGGGTCCAAGAAGGACCATGATTAGGGACTATGGCCATGGTCGTACTTGTGGTCCCTTGATCAAGTAATTTCATCAAATTTTAAGTTTGAGCATGAGAAGCAAGTATACTACTAACCACTATGGTTATGTACCTAGGTTATGGTTGCTATATGATAAGCAAATCTTTTATTTTTGTTGTGCATCTTTTATTTTTAGACATGTGATATTCATTGAATCTTTTCTTTGTCAAGTTTTTCTTTGTCAACCTAGCCTTACAGCTCTATAAATAGATCTTTAGATTAGAGTTTTCATGGAGAGCGCCCTTTGGTAATGTTGTAGTCTGGAATATTGTAGGGGTCTCTCAATCTATTTTTTGTTTCCTATTATGTCACTCTTTTAATTTATTCTTAGTGAATCATTATTGAAATCTAGTTCCTTCTTGCAATAATTTTTTCTTTTTATGATTTTATTCTTTGATGATTTAACTACACCAGATACATTGTCTTCTTTTAATATTTACCATAGTTACTAATGGGATGTCTAAGTTTACTGTAGACTTGCAAGGCTTGTAGTAAACAGACAAGCGTAATTAGAAGAGTTTCAATAAGCTAAGAGATTATGTATTAGATCTCTTTGGATTACAGAAACCTAATAGTGAGATCCATGTACTTCATGCGATATTGAAAATTTCTATTCAGTAGTGATGTGGGTAGAGACAGTCTTAAGGTTAGGAATTAGCTAAAGATGTGAGTCTAGCTAATTTAGAATTTGATTTTCATAGGAATAGGATTAGGAATCTCTATGGTCTATAGAATAATTAATATTGAAAGGTTGTACGAAACTAGAGAATAAATAATAAAGATTCACTAAGGATTATGTCTACTTTATTAATTCATGTTGCTTGCTTAATTGAATTAGTTTAGTTAATTAGTTTTATTGCTTTACTTGTTCCTATTTATTTTATTTTTCTTATGTTATCAATCCTTATTCATCTTCCATATTTAATCACAATTTATTCTATATTGTAAAGTTAGGTAATTGGATACTTTAGGAAACTGTTAGTAATTAGGTTCTCATGCATTGGTTCCCTATGGGATACTCGACCTAATGTTCCTTTTGACTATACTATCACTTGACCAGGTGTACTTGCTTGTAATGAGGTTTCATACGCGATTAGCAATGAATCACACAACCTTAAAAGATGGATATAAATAAAACATACCTGTTGTGATATTGTCCTTAAAATTAGAAACTTGCTTTTAATTAAACATGGAAAGTTTACACTTCAATCTATGCAATTGCCAAGTTGATGAGATTTCCTTGAATATTTATTAATGTTTGGAGAAGGAAAGCTATTTGGAAGAAGGAAAGTGATTCATGAGTAGGAGTCTAAATTAGGAAAGCTTAAAGCAAAATAAAGAAAGGGGATTCGAGTGCAGCTAAGTTGATTCATTATTAAATGACTATAAGTAAGATCATGTCTGTGATCTTTAGTTGTAGTTCTTGAACCAATTCCTTAAATTTCAACTATGTGTAATATTTTCACGAGAGGACTATGGGTAAGATCACAGGTGTGATCATTGCCCATGGTTCTCTTAGACCACTTCTTCAATTTTAAGTGAATTTTCATGATGAGAGGTCCATGGTTGGGATCATAGGCATAGTCCTTGATCAGTTCTCTCTGACCCCTATTTTCTCTTTGATTCTTGGGGCTTCATGCCTTGGTTCAAGATCACAATTCTTTTCTTCTTTTCTTTAGCAAATTCAACTCCTTGTTAAGTGTTTCCAACCTACAACATGTAGGAAGATTGTGAGGAGTGACATGTATTGAATTGTTAAATGACCAAATAAAATCAAAAGAAATGAAATGAAAGGCAAAATAAAATCAAAATGAAGAGTAGCTTAGGTTGCCTCCTAAGAAGCACTATTATTTAACATCGTTCGCTCAACGAACTAAGATAGAGGTTACCCATTTTCTTGAATTGGGTGGAGGTCGAACCTAGTGTGATTCTCTTGATCGACCTTTCCCCTTAGATATAATTTGAGTTAATGGCTGTTTACCTTAAATGTTCATCGTTCAGAATTTGAGATCTCCACTACTCCATACAGGAAAACCTGCATTACCTTATAGGGCTTGAACCATCGAGATTTGAGCTTACATAGAAAAAGCTTCAACCAGGATTGGTACAAGAGAACTTTATCTCTAACTTGGAATTGTTTCTCTTGCTTTATTTGATTGTCATGATAATGTTTGGCTTGATCCTTAAATATCCTTAAGTTTTCATAGGCTATGTCATGTCATTCTTTTAGCTCGTTTAGTTGAAGTTTCTTGTATTTGACCGTATACTTAAGACCAAGGTTAGCACGTTTTACAGCTTAGTAGGTTTTATGTTGAATTTCTATAGGTAAGTGGCATGCTTTTTCGTACATTAGCTAATAAGTCCTAAATTGATTGTATTTTATAAGGTGATTTTTTTATGCTTTTTCCTTGAATTTTGAGTTTATTTTTATAAAATGATACTTAATTTTGTAAAATTTGGTTTTTTAGGTTTCAGAATGATCTACATAAGAAAACTAGAAGTTAGAAATAAGTTTCACTCATATTGATTTGGCAATATACCAAATCTAAGTATCTTAGCTTGTAATGTTGTGACAAGGACATGCTAACGAGAAAGGGCATCGACTACGGTGTTAGAGCTTCCCTTCTTGTACTTTATGACATAGTAAAAGGTTTCCAAGAACTCAACCCATTTAGCATGATGTTGAGAGAGTTTCTATTGGCTTCAAAAGTGTTTGAGGGATTCATGGTCTATGTAGATAATAAACTCTCTTAGTAGTAAATAATGTTGCCAATTCTAACGTGCTCGGATAAGGGCATAGAACTCCTTATCATATGTCAAGTAATTCATTATGGTACCTTAGAGCTTCTCACTACAATGGGCAACTAGTTGATGCTCCTGCATAAGAACAGCTCTAATGCTAACTCCATATGCATCACATTATAGCTTAAAAACCTTGTCAAAGTCAGGTAGTACTAACACTGGGGTAAAGGTTAACTTAGACTTAATCTCCTCAAAACTCCTTTGAGTTTTCTTGGCCCATTTGAATTAGAGTTTTTCTTGCTCATCTTAGTTAGTAGGGTAACTGTAGAGCTAATGTTCCAAATGAATCTTCGATAAAATGAAGCTAGACCGTGAAAACTCCTTACTTCTATAGCATTAGTCTATGTTAGCCATTCGAGAATAGTTTGAACTTTCTTATCATTAACTCTGATACCTCCCTTAGAAACAACATAAGCGAGGAATACTACCTAGCTTTAATAGAACACACTCTTCTTTAAATTGCCTTATAATTGTTCAGTATGGAAGATATCGAATACGGATCTCAAGTGCGTAGCATGAGAAATGAGGTCAGCACTATATACCAGAATATGATCAAGGTAAACAACAATACATTTACTAATAAGTGATCTCATAATACGATACATGAATTGCATAAAGGTGCTTGGCACATTTGTAAAACCAAACAACATCACCATCCACTTGAATAGATAATTCTTTGTTTTGAAAGTAGTTTTCCACTCGTCTTTAAGTCTCACTTGGATCTAGTAATAGTTACTCTTCAGATCAACCTTCAAAAATATTCACATACCATGCAAGTCATTGAGCATATCATCCAATCATGGGATTGGATATCGATACTTGATAGTGATCTTATTGATTACTAAGCTATTAATACACATTCTCCATAAACCATCCTTCTTTGGCACCAAGACATCTGGTATGGTACAAGGGCTCATGCTCTCTTGGACATAGCCACGTTCAATCAACTCATCAACTTCTTTCTTTAGCTTGGTTGCCTACTCAAGATTGAGCTTATAGGCAGGTCGATTTGGTAGAGCAGCTCTAGGTTGGACGTCAATGCAATGCTTTATGCCTTGATAGGTGGCAAGCCATTTGGCAACTTGGTAAGAAACAAGTTGGCATACTCTTGAAGTAATGTTTGCACCTTGGCAAGTAATGCTTCAATTGACTTCAACTCAAGTAGTCTCGTGACCAATAAGAATATACACTTTTCTCTCTTGACATCTTTAGAAAATTGGCTCAGGAAATCACTAAGGACTTCCTCTACAATGATCTAGAAATCTTCCTTAGTAACTCTTGAACTTTTTTGGGGCTTATTAGGGTTAATATAACCTTCTTCCTATCTCTTTGGAACATATACATGTTCCTATATCATCATAATACCTTATGATCAAAGAGCCATGGTTGGCCTAGCAGTATATGTAAAGCGTACATGGGTAGGATGTTACACAACACCTCATCCTTGTATCTGTCACCAATAATGATTGGCACTTTAACTTGCTTGACAATAGGTAGACCTCCCTTTTCATTTAGCCAGTAAATCTTATAGGGCTTAGGGTGAGGATAGGTTAGCAACTTCAGAGCCTTCACTACTCCTTATGCTATGACATTAGTACAACTCCCTCTATCAATGATTGAAGCACATAGTTTGCCATTCACTCGACATTTTGTATAGAAGAGGTTTTCTCTCTATTCATTCTCATCAAAGGTAAATCAACTAATAGATCTTCGTACAACCATACAGTGGTCTCCCATTTTAGGTCAAGTTATGACATTTAAATCTTCTTGAAACTCTTATAGTAGTTGATCGACTCCTACTTCTTCTTCCTCACCTTTACTGGCACTTTTTACTTCAAATTGAGGCTTCTCTCCCTTAATGTTGCGTCTGTTAAGACATTAACTAGCCACATGTTCAAATCCAAGGCACTTAAAACATTTTATCTCTCAGGTCTTCCTTCCTAAGCTCTAACCTTGATCTTTCTTCACATCAGGTTCCTCGGCCTTAGTTTTGCCTCAGCTATCATTAGGCTTGCTCAACATCTGATCTTGATGGTTTATTTTAGAATTGTACTGAGCTTAGTCATATCCAGGTTTGCTCAATGTACTAGTTTTACTCAGCGTGCTAGTTCTTCTTAATAAGTCAAGTTGATTGCTTTGTGCTTGGCTGAGTAGATTTCACCTTTACTTTTTGACCCTTTGTGCTACTTGAATAATCTCATCTAGATTCCCAAGCCTCTGTACTTCTACTGTATTACCAATATCGGATCTTAGTTAAAAAACGAACCATGCTATTGTTTGTGCCTCAGGCTCATCAACACTGCATCGGATTATTAGCAACTAGAATTCTTGTACATACTCGTCTACTGATCGGTTACCTTGTTTGAGTTCTTGGAGACATTAGAAACTGTCCTGCTCATAATGTTCTAAAATAAATCTACTCCTCAAAACTCTCTTCATCTCATTCCAAGTTTGAATTTCATGTCAAGTACACTGATGTACATTTTGTAGTTTCTTCTACGACATTGCTACATATCTAGAAAATTCTAAAGCAACTACTCAAATACGTATTGGGTCCTCGTAGTCATAAAAATCAAATATCTTTTCAAATATTCTCCTCTTAGTCTAAGTAATATCAGCACTATCAGACCCATGAAAGCTCAAAATTTAAACTTTGAGATGCTTGGCTCCTTTAAGGGCATAAAGCTCTCATTTTTCAAATCTGTCATACTACTCCTCCTCCTTACCATATTCATCAAATTTATGGAACTCAAGTCTCCTCCTCATAAACCTCTTAGCATGTTGAGGTGGAGCTGGGTTCATATTAATAGCTTCTGGTGCTCTAGGTTCAGCTATTTATCTTCTCGGCCTTTCTCTCACATCTTAGCCTCATTCAATAACTCTCTCTTATGGCTTAGTCTCCATTGCCCTCTGTATAGAGATAGCCAAGTTGGCCATAATAGCAGCAAGGTCTTACAACTGTTCATCAGTAGTTCGCGGGGTCTGTTAGGTAATACGATTGCAACCATAAGCATCACTCTCGACATTATTAATCTCCCCTTGAACACTAGGATTTGACATTTTTAATACAAGACTTCAGGAATTGCACTACTTGATAGAAGATTACATACAACTTTGATGATACGATTTCATATAGTGACTCAAGAACTTACTTCGTTTTCTACTAAAGGAAAAGAGTATAATAGAACATATATACTCTAACACCAAATACTTCAACACTAAGCTTCCAGTCACAATCTCAAGCTTTAACACTAGGATTATATGATGTATTGAGGAGTTGAGTTGATCACTAAGACTTACTGTAAGGAGTAGTAATAGTGGATCCTTTGAAGTATCGAAGAATGAAAGAATGGAAAAGGTCACTAAACATAATAGCTTTAGTGAAGCTGCTAGGAGGATGTGACGCACTAACGAACATAACATGACTTAGTATTTCACCTAATGTGACTCATAAGATAATATTAAGTTCCATTTGTAACTAATTTTGAGTTACTTGACAAGATTAGATAAAAGTGTAAGAGAAAATATACTCGAAGAAGGGTATCTTGCAAGAGTAAGTATATTCATTAACTGTAAAGGTGTAAGATGACTGCGGTTACAATAAAAAGGACTATTTATAGTAAGTCATTTAAGGAAACAATACAATAATGGAAAATTACATAAAGAACAATGTAAGAAAGAGATTTCTAGTATGTTTGAAAAAGGGCAAATATAATAAAGGATAAAAAGGAATATAGTAGAAGTGTCAAAATAGTAGGGGATAGGTAGCAGCTTATTAATAAGTTTGTACTTTAGGGTCTTGGGGTACTGTGGTTAAGCTGAAATGATGTACAAGTTACTATTGAGGGACTCTGCTTGGAGTTACCGAGTTGATTAAATGATGCTACAATTTTGTAGGTTATAAGAGTAAGGCTTAGCATGTAGTAATCTTGGACTTGGCACTTAGCAAGTTGGCCTTAACACTTAGTAAGTTAGCCCCAGCACTTAACTGGCTGGTGATTAGGCAAGAGTCTAAGCAAAATAGGGTATGTCTCGGTTGGGTCCTTAGAGAGTTTGCCCACAGCTCTTCTATGTGTATGAGCTCGCCCTCGATAGAGTGATAAGAGATAATCCTCCTAGTAAGAGATTAGAAGCCTCGAAGGTAGGCACGATTAATGGGTCTAGTGGTTGACAATCCATCAGTATGGCTTTAACAGATGTACGAGGGGGCAATTTTACAATGGCATCAATTTTTGCATTGTCTATGTCAATACCTCTCTAGGACACTTTATGTCCTAATATTATGCCCTCTTGTAACATAAAGTGGTATTTTTCCCAATACTAAATTAGTTTCTTCGTTTCTATAGATTCCTAAGGCAATGATCAAATGAATTCCTAAAAACCAAGAAATTGTCCATAAATAATTCCATTGCATCTTCTATAAATTTGTCAAAAATTGCTATCATGCACTACTAAAATATCATGGGTGCCTTGGAAAGGCCAAATGGCATTCTCTTACAACTAAAAGTTCCATACGAACATGAGAAAGTAGTTTTATCTTAGTCCTCTAGAGTAATAGGAATTTGAAAATAACCTAATGACCATCTAAGAAAACAATAATACATATGACCTAATAAGTACTCTAACATTTGGTTGACGAATGACAAGAGGAAGTGATCCTTTCTTGTGGTGTCATTGACCTTCCAGTAGTCAATACAAACTCTTCATCCTATAGCTACTTTCATTGGCATAAGCTCATTATGCTCTTTGGGGACTACTATCATTCATCCTTTTTTACAACCTACACAAGACTTATCAAGAATTGTTAGAAATAGGAGAAGTCATACATGCATCTAGAAGTTTAATTACTTTAGCTTTAACTACTTCTTTCATGTTTGGGTTTAGATGTCTCTATGGTCGTACTACTAGTTTGTAGCCTTCTTCTAACAAAATTTTATGAGGGCAAAATGTGGGTTAAATCCCTTAATGTTAGAGATCTTCTAGGCGATTGCTCTCTTATGATTTCTCAACACATTTAGAAGCTTCTCCTTTTGTTGCTTGGTTATTTCAGAGGGTACTATCACAAGCAATTTTGAATTTTCTTCTAGAAAAGTGTACTCTAGATAATTTGGTATTTGCTTTAATTTTAATTTAGGTGGCTTCTCAATAGAGGGCTTCAATTTGGCTTTCTTTTCTTGCTCAAACCTCTCAAGCCTTCTTCTCTCTATAGATAGAGGATTGGCTTCCAATTATGCTTTTGCATAGATGATAATTGGATTGCTAGATGATTTTTCTTAGATTCCCAATTTCAAGCAAAAATCTAAAGAATCTTTAGTAAATAATTCTTGCAAAACACTAGACACAGAGGCATCAACAATATCAAGAAGAAAACAAATGTCATCCTGTTGAGCACATTTCTTCATTACCTCTTTTATTTTAATTACCATCTTATCTTCTCCTACCTTTAATGTAAGCTTACCATCACTAACATTGATTAGAGCTCTAGCTATAGTTAAGAAGGGTCTCCCCAAGATGAGTGGCACTTTAATATCTTTATCAATGTCTACAATAACAAAAACTACTAGAAAAATAAATTTATCTACCTTAACAAGTATATTGTCAGTTATATCCCTTGGGTTTGTTACTTATCTATCAACCAATTATAAAGTTATTCGAGTCGATTTAGGTTCTCTTAGGCTTAGCTGTATAAATAATTTATAAGACATTAAATTTATGTTAACTCCTAAATTGGCTAATACTTTTTTGATAGATAAATTTCAAATCAAACAAGGGATGGGAAATTCCCTGGATCCTTTAATTTTGTTGGAAGCTTGTTCTGAAGGATGGCTAAACACTACTCGCTTAGCATGATTATTGATAGTTCTTCTCATTTCTTCTTGTTGGAGAGTAGCTCCTTCAAGAATTTTGTATACTTGGGCATCTACTACAAAGCATCCACAAATGGTAAATTAATGTGCCATTGTTTAAATAAATCTAAAAACTTACCATATTGCTTATATAACCGTTCTTTCCTTAATGTTTATGGACATGGGATTGGTAGTTTGTACTCTTTGAAATTTTAAGGCTCTATTCCTTCCCTAGGTAGTTCTACAGTTTCTAAGACTTTGTCTTTTTGTTCTTCTGTTATTGGTTTTGGGTTGACTTGGTTCTTTTTAGGCTATTTAGCAACTTGTAATTCCTTACCACTTCAAAGAGTTACAGATTCTACTTAAGCTTATGGTAAAGGTTCTTGTTGCTTCTCAATTGAAATTTTTGTAAGATGCTTGATTTGTTATTTGATGCTTGTCAATCTAGTAGTACTGCTCTATACATACCTTATCAACATGTCTTCTCATTTTGACTTCTCCTCTCATTCAAGACAACCTTAAAATCCATAAGGAATATTTATATTTCTTGGTTAAGTCATATAAGAATAATCACCTAAATAAATGAACCACTCCCTATCCCATTCTTCATGGTTGTTAAGGCATATGTTGGAATCCCCATTGATTTATAAAATTACTAAATGGCCTTTGATAATATAGTCCCATATATTCCCCTGGGTTAATTGGATTAGGCATCATCATGGGATGTTGTTTCAACATGAGATAATGGTCTAACCTTTTGCTTAGAGCATCTACCTTAGCCACTAAAGTTGTGGTAGCATCTATATCTACCATGCAAGGATTCTTTTTATTAGGTCTAGGACCTTCCCAATTATATCTACTCATGGCTAACCTTTCAAACAAAGTTTGAGCTTCATTTTGAATTTAGTGTTTCACCTTTAGTTGAATCAACCTACTATTTAGTGGAAAAATTTAAACCATTATAAAAAGTTCATACCCACAATCAGAAAGGAAGAGCATCATTGGGGTATTTTCTAAGAAACTCATTAAAACACTCCCAAGCATTGTATATGGCCTCAAAGTCAAACTAAGTGAACGATAATATGTCATTGAAGTTTGGTATCCTAGTTAGAGGGAAATATTTTTCTAGAAACTCATTCATCAATTCTTCTTATGACAAGATAGAGTCTTTTGGAAGGGAAACTAGTCATTGCTTTGCTTTTTCACTACAATGAAAAAGGAAACAATCTTAACCTTACCACATCGTCCATAGCTCTATCGATTATGAAGGTAACACATATCTTTAGAAAACTAGTAATATGCACATGGGGATCCTCTTTTAGGAAACCTTCAAGACACAATTGTTACTGGACCATTTGAATGATTCTTGGTGAGATTATAAATTCATTTATAATGAGAATTGGTCTTGAAATGTTGGAGTCAGCTTGGCTAATTGATGGCTTAATGTAATCAAACATGGTTTTTGGTGCTTCACCATTATTAACTATCACTCTAGTCTCCTCAAACACGCAAACAAGAAAATTAAATTAGAATTGAATTAACTCAAAAGAAAGAAATGGAAAAAT
This sequence comes from Lumnitzera littorea, assembly GCA_024138015.1. Classification (NCBI taxonomy): domain Eukaryota; kingdom Viridiplantae; phylum Streptophyta; class Magnoliopsida; order Myrtales; family Combretaceae; genus Lumnitzera; species Lumnitzera littorea. Next base: position 57,988,712 of record JAMXBB010000003.1, on the reverse strand, counting down.
AATAAAAAAAAGAAATAGGAGACTAATAAAGGTATAAGCTTTCTTGATTTATAGTTTTTGGTAATGGCACCAAAAACTTGATGGGGCGTAGGCAAGTACACTCATCAATAATAATATAGAGGACACAAGGGTCCAGGATTATCGACCCCATGAAGAATGTACACTTACTTATGCTTAATTATTTTACTAAAAAGATAATAACAATTGTAGTGATGGAATAAAATATTAGATTGATCAAAAGAAACAAGGATTAACTAATAATTAATGATTAATAACAAGAATAACTAACAAGAACCCTAAATAACCATAAATAATGACATCTAGACTTCGATCACCAAGAGATTAACATGTAGTAGTCCTAAGGTTTCTAATGTATTCTCTATTCTTATTAACCAAAGGAATTCAATTATTGAATTAATAGGACTCATTTCTCTATTAATTCTTAATCTTAATTATATTATATCCGAATTGCTTCTACAATAGAACAAATTAGAATAGTATTAAGAACAGGAATTCTACAAGGAAACAGTATGACAATATTAATTTTGGAAGAAATCTATAACTTATCATTAAGCTTACAACGTATTCCTTCAATTACGGTAGATCTATTTATGTAAAAGGTTTCATAACCTTAATACATCAAATATAATAGTTAAGTTGAAATCCCATAAATAACAACTTAATCAATACAAAACATGTAATTGAATTACCAAGAAATAAAAAATTTTATTAGAATAATTACAATTGAGCATACCACATGCTACCTTAAGGCTTATAGGTCTAGATATCTACAAATCTACACTATAGACATGATAAAAATGATAACTTATATAATAAAAAGAATAATTCCAAAGAAATGCTATGGAACTCTTCTCTTCTTCCCTTTAGTGTCTCCTCTCTTTTATTTGCGTATGTCTAGGCTCTATTTATATGAATTTGACAAAATGGCCTTCAATTGGAAAGTTTCATAAATCATAGCATATCCATAGGTAGGAACCATGTGCGTACAGTTGGGCATAAATTACTACTTGCAATATTTCTTCGAGTAATTGACTTTAATTAAATTACAAGTGGATCATGGCTAGAGATCATGACCACAGAGCTCAATCATGATCATGTACTTAGTGAAGTTTAATTGCAAATTGAGGATAAGGGCTTCAAGGCCAAGAAACACAACTATGGAGTGTAACTGTAGTCTTCTTTGGCCCTTGATTCTTAGACAATTCCTTTTTGACACTTGTTATCTTTAGGTCATTCTTCAAAATTGGCATGATTCTCTTCAAAAATCGCATGAATTCCATTCTTTTCACCTTATAGCTCCATCAAAGTCTTGAAATTAATAAATGACTTAATTTAGTAGCAAAAACATCAAAATTATATCAAAATAACTTAAAATTATGATGAAAATAAATAAGAAATGAGTTTAAAGTTACACTCATTATAGCTTACCTCATACCATGAGAATCCCTTGAGAAAGTGTAGAGCTCAGGACTTGTCATTAACCTTGATAGGCTCTGGTAGAAATTGGCTTCTGCAGTTCAACTTTGCCTCATATTTAGCAATAGATCTATTGCTATATGGGTAATTGTAATAGGTGACTTCCAGAAACTGGCTTAGGCAGTTTAACATAGCTCCCTAAACCTTTGCCAGTCAATCATTCCTCTAGGCAGCATGCGCTCACCTTCCCACTAATTAGCCGTTGTTCTCTTCAACATATAAGTGCCATAACTTACCTTATAATCCTTCGCATCTCAAAAGTTACAAAGATTTTCTTAATATCCTCAAGCTAATGGTGTGCTTTGATTGAGTCTTCATCCTTAGGATTGAAAGGATTTGCTTACTTAACTAACTTATTTAGGGAGAATTGTTCCTATTGTCTACTAGCCAACACTCCAAACATTTGATTAATGGTTTGAAGAAATTGCACAATATTAATTTGCACGTATCTTAGTTGTGGTACTAAGTTGTCCTATATCAAATAGCTTCCCTATGGTGGCTGTCCACCTTATACAGTAAACTCTACTAGTGGGAATTATCCACCTTGAAACTGCTCCCCTTCATTCCTCTCCATAGGTTTGTCCTGACCTCTATTGGAGTTGTCATTAATTGCAGGGTTTCTCTTAGGTGGCATTTTACAAAAGATATAAGAAACAAGAGAAAGATGAATAACTAGGATCAAAGAAAAGGAAATAGACAAGAAAAACAAAATAGATAACCTCATAGGGTAATAAGCACTAAGAAAAGCCAAGAAGGGCTTAAGCTATTTAATTAACACTTGAATCATATTTTCTTTCTATTCCTAACTCACTTCTTCTTTAGTGATCCATCTACTAGGTGTTCTATAGATCCATCAACCTAAGCTTTAATACCACTTAATCTATAACACTCTAGACTCAGGATGCCAAAACTACTATGTATCCTTAGTTCTCTATTGACATGTCAAGCAATAATGCTAAGATTAAAATCTTTAATTCACAAATAATCCATCAACATCTTTCCATGCCAAACTCCTATTTCAACTTTGCATACATCTCCATAAATGCATCTCAACAAAAGAAAATAGCAACTAAACAACATCTAAAGATCTTCTCATTGCAACATGAAAATAAATTAAAATAAATAACATCTTAGAAAACAACTATTGTATTGAAATCAAATCTCTATGCTTCCAATAATGGTAATAGTTATCATAATAGTAACTTTGTGCATATAGATCCTCTTGATAATAACCACCTCCCCAATCCTCAAAACTAGAATAATTCTCATATTTAGCTTGGTAATGATAACTAGCAAAATCACCATAATTATCATTTTGGCTTGCAACTTTTGGGAAAAAGAAGAGTGAGCCAAAGCTTAGTGCGAAACACATAACTATATGCATGGGAGCAATAATACATAATCACAATCATGTGCATTAAAATGTAAGCAAGTAAATAGCACAATAATTTATTTATCTTCAAATCAACCAATTACACATCATATAGTGGAGGCTCTTGTAACCTTCATCACAACATAGATCGGCTCATCATCTTAATAGTTGGGTGTGCCTCTTCAACTCCCTCTACAATTTTACATTAGGCATGCTACTTCGGGCCCCTTTATAATCTTATGTTGGATGTGCTACTTTGGGCACCATCTATAACAACCTAGATCTACCTTAGATCATTTCTAAGTGAAACTTTATTATGGACAACATGTCATAGGAATCAGTAGGGTTTACCCTAAGGATTTGCCACATTAGGCCCCTAAGTTAAGTTACACAAAGCATCAAGCAAATATAATTTAAGCTAGATATTGAATTAGTCGATTTAAGCATATATACATATACATATATATATATATACATATACATATACAAGTATAAATTTTAGCCTAACAATCACATATAACACCCAGGTGTCACATACTTAGAGGCCATCAAAAGAACTGGATCTATTCTAGCTTAGAAAGATGAATCTATAAAGAAACGATGAATAAAAATTGCTTTAGTATCACTCTACAACTTCTTATAGGCTTTTGTTACACCCCATAAGGGAGCTTGGTAATTTTTCCTAAAATCTTCATATCATGTGTGCACCCATGATATAAAAAATGCCTTGCAAGTCAGAGGTTACAAGACTTTAACTATTAGGTTTCTAAAGGTGCTTCTTCATTTCACTTACATTTACTTATTTATATAAGCAACTTGAGTAACCTAATAATCTCCATCGGGCTAGGAAAATAGAATATAAGTTTAGGAAAGCAAGTGATATAGTCAAATTAGACTTTTATTCAATTTAGATTTTTAATTTATGGTCATGCATACTTGGGTTTAGAGTCTTTGTACGCTATTAGGGTTTATAGAACTTTATCTCTAAGGTTTTTAGAACTTTATTTGTAGGTTTTTTTTTTAGTTTGTTTTTAAGGTTTCGATTTAAAATTTTCTCAATTTTGAATTTCTTCGACTTGATTGAGTTTAGGGAATACCATTGGTTCTTTAAATTTGATTCCAAGTCTAAAGCGTAAAATTTGTGAGGTTTATAGCTTTATGAAGGTTTTAAACATAAATCCTAGGTTGAATAGAACTATAAGTAAGTTAGAAAGACGAAAGGAAGCAATTATAGGGATTACATTTAAGAATCACACCCATGATCCTTTAAAAAGCCAAAGCCCAAGTCCATGCACCTAGGTTGCGGTCATGGACTTGGTTATGGTTCTCCATAAAATGATGATGGTCTAGATCACGATTGTGAACATTGACCATGATCCTCTTGTCTTTGATTTTCTTTGAAAATTTCTTTGCATCCAATTCTCTAGAGAGGGCTACGATTTAGACCATCCCCGTGGTCTTTGATCATATTCTTGCATCTTTGAATTTTCTTTTCTCTTTTCTCCACAAACACAACTCTATAGCTTAGATCCAACATTCCATCTCAAAGTTGTAGGTACTTTATGTCATCCCTTTATGATTTGTTGAATTTGCTATAGGGGAGTTTAACTTTGTAACACAAATGGAGCCTCAGACCCTTGAATAGAGAGAAGTACTCTTATGTGAAGGCTAGGCTAGAACTTTTTAATATTCTAATCTTGCCCCTAGCACTTTTCTTATTTACTTTGTCACCCTTCAATAATAATAGCTCCTTTTTAACATTATAACTTTATTTTATTTTTTTTGAATTTATATTTTTTTATGGTGGGTGTTACACTTGACAATTTATTTGCTTTTCTTGCCTTTCCTTGCAAAATATTGTAAAATAAAGCATTAGGACCTTCATCACTTTAGTGAGAAAATACTTGCTATATTTAGAGGAAAAAAACTACTTCAAGCCTATGCTATAAACTTTATAAATAAAAGGTTAGAATTTTGAAATTTCTAATAACAAAACTTAAATATCAATGCTAGGAATCTCTAATTAATAATTTAGGAACGTAAAATCTTAATTTAATTTAAAATTATGCGATTATAGTTAAAAAATTAAATAAACTTAGAAATTTAAGCTATGAGATGAAATTGTAAAATGATCTAGGAGAATCATTCTAAAACTAAAAAACCCTAAGGTTAGGGATTAAGCCTTGAAAAACTTGATATAAACCAAGGAAAAACTAAGCGTTATCTTATTAGATCTAAGATTAGAAATTTCAATATCTTAGTAGATTAATGGATTATCTGTTTCTTAATAAAACATAGGTTTATTTGCAAACATAGGATCTATAAACCTTGGTGATAATAAGAATTTATGAAACATGACAACAAGATAAATTATTTTGGTCGATTTAATTGATAAAAATATCGTATAGGGTCATGTAGTAAAAGGAAGAAATAAAACGAAGAAAATTACACATAAAAGAGTAATAGAAGATAACAAATATATTAATTGACCAAAATCAATTGGTCGAGTTGGAAATTTGATCAATCAGGTTGACTACATGCTAAATTTGATCAATCAGCTAAACAAGGTTAGATTGGGCTTTCGGTATGGGCTAAAATGGGGTACTCGGGTCGTGGGTTAGATTTTGGAGCGCGGGTCGAGAGCGAGTTGTGGAAGGATCTTGGTCGAATTTGCTAGGTCGGATGATGTTAGTGACTGGATTTATGCTTTAGAGGCTGTTTCGACAATTAAAATCAATGAGAAAAGCCACTTTTGTGGCTATTCCATTGGGGATTGGGGGGTTTTTTTGATGCCACCTCGTTTGGTGGCTATTTAGTAGTTGTTGGTGGTGATTAATGTGATGGGTTATGTAAGGAGTGGCTGTGTATGAAGGAGGTGATGAGGATTGGCCATGGGTGTGTGGGTTTGTTTTGTGTATACGTGTGAGGGGGGCAGTTTGCGTAGTTTAGTCATATATGTGCGGGGTGGTTTGTGGCTCAGTCATACGTAAAGGATAGTGGGTTGCAGGTTGTGGTGGATTGGTGCTTATATGAGTGGGTGAGGGTCGAGAGTGGGTGTGTATGTGGTGTTCAGTGGACAAGGGGCTAAGAGAGGGAGAAGGTCGACCTAGAGAGAAAAGGGGTGGCGAGTTGGAAGGTAGAGGCTACATAGCTGCATATGTTCGAGAGAGAGAAGGTCAACTGTGCGAGGGAGTTGGTGTCGGTAGTGCATGAGTGAGAGTGTGTATGTGTGTATGGGGTTGTGGGGTTTGTGTATGGTTTGGTCATATGTTTGGGTCAATAGAGAGAGAGGGACTAGGTTAGTGTTGGCTGACAGTGGGGGGTTGGAGAGAGAGAAAGAGTTGTGTCGTAGATAAGAGAGAGGGTAGAGAGAGAGAAAGTGTGGTGAAGAGAGAAAGTGGTCACTGAAGGTTAGAAAGAGAGAGAGAATGTAATGGAGTGGGAGAGAGAGAAGGGATCGATTAGAGAGAGAGATTGAGAGTGAGAGAGAGACTGTGGACAGAGGAAGATGGTGGAGAGAGAGAGGGTCAGAAAGTGGAGAGAGAGTGAGATGTCCGGGAGTGAGAGAATTGAGAGAGAGTGTATGTGTAGATTGTATGAGTTTTTGTCCGTAAACACCCCCCCACCCCATTTCTATCTATTTTCCCCTTTTATTATTATTGCTTAATTGTTTTTAAAACAATAAAGTGATGAAAAAAAAAGGAAAGGGAAGAAGGGAAAAAAAGAAAGAAAATTTATTGTTTGGACCAATCACAAAATGCCACGTGTCAATTTCAGAAACATTGACTAGTGATGGCTTGACATCTGGCCATACGTGGAGTTGAAAGAGAAAAAAGATAAAAAATAATCATCATGCCTTCAGTGATTTTCGAACCCTTGACCTCAAACCAAACCAAATGCCTTAGTCTAATTGCTTTACTGTTAAACCATTGGCCTATGCCTTATCAATGGTACATATGGACCAGGATAGCATGGGCTAGATTCAAATTTGAGTTTAAGCCTAATGGCTTTTTATTCATATTTAATTAAATTAAAGTTCTATACTATTTAAACAACCTAAAAAATTTATTATTTTTTAAATTTCCTATATTTTAATTTTTGTGTGACTTTTCAAATTTCTTATATATTTTCCTAAATTTTTCCATTTTTTTTATTTTTTCTAAATTTCTTATTTTTTGTGCTATTTCTTATTTTCCTATTTTTTTTTGTATTTTTCTAAAATTCCTATTTTTTTTCTAAATATTTTCATTTTTTGGGGTTTTCTCTAATTTTATATTTTTTTGAATTTTTTCTAATTTAGGACCTTGCAGCCTAATCTGAAAAATAAAAAGGGGGAAAAAATTGGATATCTACAGCTACTCCTCTTTGTGGTGAAGTTTGAGCAAAACTTTATTACAAAAACAAAACAAATACTACTTTTGCGCCTGTCAGGACCCTAAAGGGGGCCTAGTAGGATTACCTAAAATTTTCATAACATGTGTGCACCCATGATATGAAAACCGTCTTGCAAGTTAGAGATTGCAAGACTCTAAATAATAAATCACTAAGATTAATGATTTTCAAGTAATTAATTTATTATAACATGACATAATATATAATTATAAATAACTATGGGTGTCCGATATCCTATAGTTCCTCAGAACCACAGAGAATCGGTATCCCTTACCAAATAATAAGACAGGATATACTAGCATTATAGTAAGGTTTAATAAATAAATATTTTCTACAAAGGATGTCTATGTATCATCTAAAAAGTACTCAGCTACTTCTAATACTAATGTCCATATCTTCATCTCACACTCAGCACTCGAGACATATCCCAATCCCATTGTATGTAATCCTGTAAAAGAAACTAAGGGGGAATGAGCATAAAACAGCTCAGTGAGTTCGTTCCTCATCACTACCGGTCAAGCAAGTTTTCACACATTATTATCATACATGCAAGCAAGCTATCTACATACATAATGAATGCAGGCATGATGAATGCAAGCAACACATCCATAGGAGTCTGGAACTATGGAAGGTGTAGAATTACGTCGTTTACACTTCGATTATCCCTTGTACTTACCCGTACAGGGCACCTCAGCTTACCCGCATGAGGCTACCTAGGGGCACCACCCCACTAGGCAAAACTCGACTGTTACCCTAGCCGAGAAAAGAGTTTCAATCCAAATAGGGGGAGTCCGAAGTAGGACTATCCACCCTCCAAGGCCCCTCGGGCACAAACATGCGAGTCCTCTCGTAACCAAAAGTAACCAAGGCCTTTCAGGTACAATAAAGCGAGTCCTCTCGCTATCAAGTGGAGAACCCATGCTAGCTTTGCCTTAACGTTAAAAATACTATTTATGGCTCCACAAGCCCTTACAGCGATCATGCAAAAATTTGTTTAAGGTTAGAAAAGCTTTTGCCAAAAATACTTTTCTTAAGATTTTTGCAAGGCTAGCACTCTCCATTCATACCTTTACCAAGTCATAAACATGCGACGAGTAGAACTGGTTATTTGGGTTAGACATTTATATTTATCAACTTAAAAAGGTGATCACACAGATGATGGCATACAAACAGAACAGTTATTCAAACATACAAGCAATAGCAAACAACAAAACATCATACAAATAACACATACAAGCAAGTAGCAGGTCATCAGAACTCCCTTACTTGGATTATTGCTCATTCTCCAAGCCTTTAGGGTTTCCAGGACTCAATATCGAACACCTAAATCAAAATGGTAAACCTTATAAGTGTTCTGAGAATTCAGACTCCTTAGTCAACTAAAAGTCTATTGTAGTTTATCTAGTTTCCTCCAATATAACCCGAGTATAGTGTGTATAGGGTTACCATACTCCATGAGATTAATAGTAACTATTTTCTTATGTTAGTAAGGTATGAGGCTTCCTTTATGTATTTTGTAATTTTTTTGTTCTGATTCTGATATTTGCAAACTTATAGTCATTTTTTATCGTTTTTGGATGCACACTCACACTGTAATGTTTGTTTTGGACATTGAGACCTGTGTTTTACAATATGAACTAAATTTATAGAAATTTTATCTTATTGAAGTTTAATTATTCTTATTGCTTATGTTTATATTCTATTCTAGTATTTAATAATTTAATTAGACATTAGATTCTTATACTTAGGGAATTTTACATTAGTATTACTAATTCACATACTTGATTAAGTTTAATTCAATTTAGGAAGTGTCTTAGGGTTTAAGGAATTTTCGACTCCTAAGTACATGTATATACCTATGTTATGTGCTTATGTAATCTTATTATTTCTTCTATTATAAACCTATGCTTACATAATCACTTATGTAATCAATTGATGATGTCATGGCTTATGTAATGCTTAGATGATGTCATGGCTTATGTAATCCATTTATTACATGTAAATATATATGTCATTAAGTACTTATACATATACATATGTTTTATACCTACCTACACTCATAACATACTAATATGTATACTTATGTACTTATACTGTAAACCTTAGGAAAAACAGTAGTTAAACCTTAACTCGAGTCCGAGTGTTCTAAACGGTACAATAAGTCGATAAGGCTAATAACAATAAAAGAAAATGAAGTTTAATAAATCAAATATAACACCGATAACAAAACCTTTGGAATTTATCAAAACCCTAAATCGCTTACTAAAACCCTAAAATTCATTTATGCATCATTAATCGAAACCGAGCTCAAAATTGCTCGAGACCCAAAAATCATAAACGTAAACCTATAAGATAGTTAAATATTACACAATAGCAATAAAATTATAGTTGAATGTAATTTTTGACTAAATCGACTGTTTGTACGACATTGTAATGAAATTACCATAATAACTTGTAAAAATTATAATTGTAACGGGTACCAGTTAAATTGATAAAATTTCACAGAATTTTGAAAACTAATCTACGAGGAAATTCGTTATAATTTATATGATCCGAAAAATTACACATAATTGTTAATAAATTTCATTTTCCTTCTCTACTATTTTCAATTTATCTCAAATCTTTTCTTCATTTCCAAATTCAAACCCCTTCCCTGCACAAAACGTGAAGAAGAGCAAAAGTTAAGAAAAAAAATAGAAAAAACCACGTAAACAAGTAAAAGACATGTGTGGATTTTGTTTTGTCTTATTATTATTAATGTAAAAGTGAACTTAGCTTAAAATTGAAGCTAATATCACGTGAGCAAAGGAAAAATTTTATAAATATGGAAAAAAAGAAAAAAATTCTGCACAAACACACACACACAATCTGCAAACCGAGAGGGAAAAAAAGAGAGAAAAAGAAAGAAAGAAAAGAGAAAAAGAAGAAGGAAAAGAAGAAGAAAAATCCAAGATAATTAGTAAGTAATTTATTTTAAGAAATATATATGTATATGATAGTATATATGTATATGATAGTATACATGTATAGAGCTATAGTATTTTTATGGTATTTGTACATATTATACTAATAGCATATGTTTATGTGTATAAATACCTAAATTTACTTATATG